>OX421452.1:16252240-16294740 GCA_949126865.1 Montipora capitata
AAAGTATTCAAATTGCACTCAATTCATAAGATAAGGATACTTCAACATTTTTTAGTCTAACGAAATCAACAATGAAAAACTTGCTTTGCGTGTCTAATTTCTTTTCTCTCGTTCTGTTTGTTTTTTGTTTGTTTTCTATACAAGCAGGCACAGTTTTTTTTTTTTCACACCAAATTAAAATCTATAAATTCACTGATATCCAGCCATTTCAGATTACGTGCCAATATACGACTTCTTTGTCAGAACTTTCAAGAAACGAAAAATATTTTGAGCCCCTTTCAGGAAATACGCTGCGCTCCTCCAAACCTAATAAAATTAAAGTATTCATCTTAAAAATTGCCAATATCAATTTGTCATTCTCGTATATAATTTTTATCTTGCCACCATTTAGCCGGCTTAAAAGGCTAAAGCTTGTGGTTTGTAAGGCGAATTGAAATATTTTCTTGAAGAAGTAAAGAAATCGAAGACTATTTGTAAAATGATTAGTACGTTGAGTGTAACCAAATTATAATTTGCTCTGTATTCGTTTTCCATGGCAACATTGACTCGTCTCATCTGTTTCACTCAGCAGGAACTTTTGTCTCTCTATTTGCATGCACAAGTAGAAAAAAATAAATTTACTGTCTTAAGAATCCAAATAATCAATTTTCACGAAGTATGGTTTCTTTTGTTGATTGGTTTTGGAAGACAATAGTTTGGTGGTTTTATTCACTGACCCCAAAACAGCAAATTGTCGAAGCACTGTCTCATTTTGTTAATTGAGCAAAACGCTTCTAGCGGTAAACAACGTATTGTCTAAAATGTTGATATCATATGCAGCATTTGACGATTCATTTTGAAAGCTGTTTCTTGATCAAGGCGGCAAATTCAGATGATTATTTCAGAATTAACAGAATACTGACGCAGGCGTAGGTTACATGTAAAAGGGGAAACAGGGCGAATAAAGAAAAGCATGGTTTAAGTTTATCACCATGGTCTATGGCGATAGTCTTTTTCAAACTGAACGTAAGTAGACTTGAAGAATCCATAGTTTCCTAAGCCTACAGTTGAAAGCTTAGGTCGTGAGCAACCACAGTGTTAATTCATAACCCATGGGACTTCTGGTGGTTTTTTTAATTTCAGGGCGAAGGTAGTTTTGTAACTTAAGTTGGGTTTGGTGGGTGGGGGAAGGTTATCTTGCGCAACTGAAACTAGGAGCTTCAAATTGTAATTAAAGTGAAAATATAAACTTACACGTACATTGTGTATTTCCTTATAAGCACAAGGTAATCCTGCATTTATGGACCGGACTCGCGACGGAAAAAACCCGTTGAAGATTCTCTTCGGCTTATGGACAGGCTTAATTTCTTGGTAGAACTTGAGCGTGTTAAAATCGATGATACTTGGGCAGCTAAATTGTTTCTTGTTATTCGCATTTTTGGGCTCCTCCGTTAGCTTTCTTGAATCAATTCGTTCGCCATTACTTGTTTGTTTGTCAAAAAGCACCGCGGATGCATATGTTGACCTGCATGACACACTTGTAGATGCCGGGAAGAAGCATTTCTTGTTTACAGAAAGAACTTTGTCCTCGAGGTCCGGGAATACTACAATTTTCAAAGATGACAAGCCGTCCATTAGCAAGGGGAATGTCTGTTTCCGAGAGAAAGGTCTCTCCGCCCAAACTGAACAATTTGAAGACAATCAAGCATGAACTGACTGATGCCGTCTCGTCAGCTGCGCGGCTTACGTAGGTTTCTTGTTAACAAT
The DNA here is from genome assembly GCA_949126865.1 of Montipora capitata. NCBI lineage: Eukaryota > Metazoa > Cnidaria > Anthozoa > Scleractinia > Acroporidae > Montipora > Montipora capitata. The sequence continues at coordinate 16,253,987 of OX421452.1, forward strand.
CAAGGGCAGTCAGTCGAGCTCTGTTATGCAAACGATCTTCTAGAGGAAGGATTTGACTAAGAAAGCCTTCTGTCTATAATGGAAAGGCCGACAACCAATTAAATTGGAACAAGATTATCAAACTGTGTGGGTAAAATAATTATCTAAAGACCTTGGTTTATAACCAACGGCTGTGTGATGTCATTAGTCGCATACACGGAAATCATTAAATTTTAAGTATGGACGAATTGCTCGCTCCCATTTTTTCCGGCGTTTGCAAGGAGCCGTTGAACTCATTATTGATTTGGTAGTCTCAAATCGCGTTTCTACCTTGGAGTTTGCATTTGACTACAAACTCCAATCAATAATGTTATTATTCTACCTACACGATTTCCACTCCGCTATTGAAAGAGGAGATTACCGAATTAGATCGTCAACGAAATTTATGCAGTAACGTTTCTTTGCGCTCGCCGCCTTTTGTATTTGAGGATTGTTTTCTCCCAACGCACTCAAACCATTAAGAAATAATATCACCTTTTCAAAATGAGTCCTTTCATAACTTGGGTTTACTTAGCTTTGTATACGATAATAATTGCAGAAACTGTCCCGACAAAATTCAACTGACTAATTTTTCGCGTGGGCTTCATGTTTTCTCAGCTGTAAACAAACACATTTTAACTGTGCTTTAAGTGACAAATAAATTTAGTTGTTTGTTGAATGTAAAAATGCTCCGTGAACTTTTTAAAAAAGTTGCAAGTTGCTGTCTCAAATGGTGATGATTCATTTTTAAGGAAGTGACGGTCACTCAGTGTTAAGCGGAAAGGAAACATCCGGATTCACTCCCAACAGGAGCGCTAACGGGGTCTTGACGGTTGTAGTATAGTTCTAATGGCTTGCCGTCTGTGGGAAAAGGCGAAAACTCTGGCGAGAAACGGACGTTGTCGTACTCTATTTCTTTTTCAACTCGCTTGCAGCCTGTTTCGTGTTTGGGGATACTCGGAGAAAATTAGAGGGCTTCTTTGCAGGAGTGCCGTGAACGCGCGACGGTTCGAATGCTCTATCACTTGACTATGGGCCCCGAGCTCGCGCCATATTGGCCATAGACAATGGCTTTCGTACCCGAGCCTCGAGTTGAAATGTTTGGGAACGAGTTTCAGTGGGGCAAAACAAAAGTTTTCAATCCCTCGGGACTCAACATGGCCGCCCTGTTATTAAAGCCCATGAAAGACTCGTGGAAGTAGGTCCAGGTGACAATTGCTATGACGACCGACAACGTTTTATTTGACTAATGATTACAATATCCCGTGACAGTCCACGTGCGATAACTCGCGTATACACCCGCAAAATGTTCTAACACCCCAGGGGGAGTTTGATTGCATGAAAAAAAATCAAAGTAAACGAATAACGAACAATTTCTTAAAAAAAAAAAAAACTATTGAATCCATGAACAGGAACCCTTCTAAAGATAATACCACAGCAGTCTTTACTTCAAGTTGATAACTTAACCTTATAACGCAACTGTTCGGGAAAAAGTAGTTACTGTGGTGGATGAGAACAACAATAATGACACTGTTGTTCTCATTGAATGCTCACTGCTTACAATCGTGATTTGTCCCTCAGAAGATCCAACTTCTAGAGGTATGAGGTGCTGAATTGCACGTCTCAAGATGACTGGTTTACAATACAATACAATACAATACAATAGAATACAATACAATACTTACTTAATTGACCGCTCCCCATAGGGGCTTTTCAGGGCCAATGAAACACAACGAAACGACAGAACAGAACAACAACAACAACTGTTAAGAATCCTAACTGGCTAGGGGCAAACCAGTTGGCTATTTACAAGTCGGCTGGGACGTTGAACCAGGGACTACCAGGATCACATTCAACGAGTGGTCAGGGCGGGTCTTGAACCCGGGATCTCCGGATCTCAAGGCAAGCGCTCTAACCACTGGGCCACACTGCTTCCCATGCGATCCACTGTTAAGGACTTGAATTTTGCAGCTCTCACAATATTGTCCCTACTCTTTGGCAATTTTGTAACCTTTGCTAGGTCTCACCAACAGTGTGTTGTTGTATCTTGCTTGAGAATAACAATGTCTCCAACTGTTACTGACTGTTAGTTCTTTCCATGCTTCGTTCTGTGGGTTTCACGCAATCCCAGAAGGTACTCCTTACGCCAATGTTTAGTGAAACCTTCAAGTAGTCTGAAATGTTGCTTCGCTTTCTTGTTAGCGACTTGAATGTACTGATGACATCATAATGTCTCTGGCAAGCCGCAACCACAATTTGACCATCATAGATCAAGCCGGCTGGGGTAAGGGGTAGGAATACGAGACCCCACTCTCGTCATAAAAGGTCGATTGTTCAGCGTAGCTTCAATTTCCACGATCAAGGTATGTAATATTTTCCAAATTTTCAGGAGGATCAGCCAACAGACTTCTTCAAACACAGTTTCACACTTTTTACCATCCTTTCCCAGTACACACCTCACCATTGGGCTCTCTCCATGATAAATTCCCATTTGACTTGTTTGTTTGTCAGATACTAGTGAACTTCAGCAGAACGAATAATGACAATAATTATCTTGACTTCAGCAGAGGCAGACTAAAAAGTTTGGGCCTTGTCAGTTAACAATTTTGATGCCGGAAGTCCTCTACGGCAGCAAATCTTAGAAATGCTAGCAAGAACGATGCCACAGTCTAACTTTCAGTTAGCTCAAGATGAATGGTAGTAACCTTAAGCTACCTTGCGAACACGGCGAGCAACAGTTTGATTTTCCATCCAGCATGTTCGAAGTACATCACACCCCACGTGATGTATTTGACATCACTTCGTCTTATTTCGCGGGAAAAGTATGGAAATCGCTACTGAGCAGGCTCGCCCAAACGCAAACGTTACGTAGCTTCCAACTGCTCGCAGGGTTAGGGTTTAGGGTTAGGGTTAGGGTTAGGGTTGAATTTGGGTAGCTGATGCAGTGGCGTACTTCAACGAGTGACTTATATATGTCAGGATGATGCTTGATCAGCTTCTCCGACGTCATCATGATCTTGTCAACGTACGTGGCCTGCTTGGTGTCAGTTTGGTGACCGTGTGTCTGGTCACAATTCTGATCGGCCTTTAAGAAACTCGGCCCCGGATCGAACAACCCCTTGACGGAATGTGTTCCCCGACAGAATCTCTATTTATTCTTGTCTTGTGTTTTTGACCGTCTGTTCCCTTTATTGGAGGAATATGTGTTACACCAAGTTTAAAGTCCTTGGAAATTTTATTCTGGCCCGTAAGGGCACCGAGTTATAAAACACGTTAGATTTCAGTTTTTTTTTTCGGGTGCAGCAAAATGCACAATAGAAGCACGTGGCGGTGTTTGAGTGGACAATGCACAATAGAAAACACATGGCGTTGTTTTGATTGGGCAGTGCGCAATAGAAAGCACATGGCGTTGTTTACATTGGTTATTAAAAGCAAACCATGTAATACAAGATCATGAAGAGTACCGACAACCAGTTAATATGGTCTTAATTGTATTTCTTACTTCATCATCAGCTAAGTTATGGAATGCGCTACCTGATTTTATCCGTTCTGACGGAGTTAACTAACAGGTTTTAAAATGAGAATCCAGGACGCATTTTGTATTGCGGCTTTTTTCAAAATTTTTGTTTCTTTAAATATTTCATATTTAGTTATTTATCCGTATGCCTGGGTTGATATTAGTTCTTGTAATTAGACTGAAATTCGAGATGAAAGAAAGTTTACACTTTGTGTGTGGGTGTGTGTATGTGTTACCTTTAGCAGGGCGCGTGCGCACACTTTGTATTACGCGACTCTAGTGCTTACCATATGAGAGAGGAAATGAGGTTTGCCTTGAATATATAAGCGATCGAAATGTTACCTGAAATTGTAATGACAAGGGAGGTCTGGAGCTGTGAGTAGGCGTGGGATTTGTCTTATATGGTTTAGGGGCCGACATATCCCTCCCTCAATGCCGTACCGGGAGGCAAGGTCGGTAGCAGAAAGCAGCGAAGGGCCAACTGCGTCCAAAAGCGATCGCACGGGCCGAAATCCCGGGATGACTCGTTTGGTACGACGCTCCAGCGCCACGTCTGGAGGTACTGCAATTTTCTCTCTTGTTCAAACATTCCGTCAGCGCATGCGTAAATCTTCAAGCTCTCCGATACCTAGCCGACCAAAAAATTAAGATGCATGCTGCTTCACTTTTTATAAGGAATTGAGAATCAGTTGATTCTACAGACATAAACGTGACGTAAGAACCGTGCGTGTCTCGTCTTCTCGAGACAGAGGTGAGAGATGGTTTCATGCAGACTGGGACACCTAAAATGCTCTGTTGTAAACATGGCGGTTCATGAATGAAGTCGTCTCTCTGGCCTTTCTGTGAACGACCTCCAGCACCTACCGATACAATTTGGGCAAGTTTTGAAGGCTAAAAACTTCAATCGATGTGGTGTTTTGCCTGTAGGACTGGGTGACCCGACACTTATAAAAAAAATCTATAAAATGAGAATCAGGGATCTTCCCTTGTTATGGAATGTCAGAATTACCCAGAATTCTTTTTGGGCATGAACGAGGCAACTTGAGAAGCACGAGGCTGGCCCTCATCAAATGGCTGAAGCGCGGCCAGGGGAAAAGGTAGTGAGAAGAAGATTTCCAGCCAGATATACTAAGGAATAGGCCTAGTGTGTGCTGTCAACGTAGACTTTTGATTTCTCAACAAGTTTCTCTCATAGAAAGAAAGGTTGTCGGGTTGTTTATCAATGGTGTGTGGCATTCTCGACAAATTACCTGGGATCAAATATGAACTTGTAAGAGGAAAAGTTGGCTGGCAAGACTGGGGATTTTCTCAGTTACTACAAGCTTTAGAGGAATGGAAAGAAATCCATCCGACCGAACCATCAGGAAACGCGAACGGGAAGTTTTCGTCGGCACCTTCGCGTTCGCCACGCCATAGAAGTTTCTACGCCAACGATCAGGATCCCGCGGGACGACGGGCGTGTGTTTATTGCGATGGCGTGACTCACAAATCGTGGGAATGTGAGCGCGTAAAGTCTCCAGGAGAGCGTCGCGGAATTTTACAAACCAAACGCTTATGTTTCAACTGCACCAAAGCACAGCATAATGCATCGCAGTGCCGAAGTCGAGCAACATGCATTCATTGCAAACAAAGGCATCATTCTTCGATTTGCGATAGGACGTCTACCAGTGTTCAAGCGGCAGTCAGCGATGGGGTGGCTCTGACAGCAACGCAAGGGGGAGAGAGGGTCTGCCATCCTATAGTTGTTGTGAATGTGAATGGCGTGGTGTGCAGGGCATTACTAGATACAGGAACAACCGTTTCCTACGCTTCAGGCTACCTACTGGACCGATTAAAGTTAACCCCAGCTCGTACCCTTGTTCGCCGTGTCCAAACTATTGTTTGAGTTGTAACCAGAAAGTGCAAAACTTATGACGTCATCGTGAGTGATACCAGAGGAAGTTATACCTTGCCAGTGAATGTTACTAGAGTTGAACGACAGGAACTTCTATCAGTTATGCCAAGCTCAAGACTTGCGAGCCTCAGAGAACTGGAGCAGTTGGCGAACCAGTTGCTGAATACACTAAATTTGGGTGGACCATTATGTCCCCAGGGACTGGAGGAGATGTGGATAGCATGTTTCTGGCCCATACTATGCCAAGTGACTACGAGGATCTATGCCGCATGGATGTCCTAGGAATCGCAGACCCACCTAGTGGAGACCAGAGCGTGGTGCACGCAGAGTTCCTGGAACAACTTCAGCGGAGCCCTGAGGGATGGTATGAAAGTGGACTTCCATGGAAAGGTGACCACCAGCCATTACCATCAAATAAATCAGGAAGTCTTAAACGACTTTCAAGCCTTATACAGCGACTAAAGAGAGTGGGGCAGCTAGAAAACTACCATGCCATCATGCAGTAGCAGCTAACAGAAGGAATTATTGAAGAAGCTAGCATGGAACCAAAAGGGCGCGAATTTTACATACCCCACAAGCCCGTCCTGAGAGAAAGTGCAGAGTCTACGAAACTGAGAATCGTATACGACGCATCTGCAAGAGCATACGAGTCAGCACCCTCTCTTAATGACTGTCTTGAAATCGGACCGCCGTTACAGAATCAACTATGGAAGGTGCTTTTACGAGGAAGATTCTACACAGTAGCCCTTGCCGGAGACATTCAAAAGGCATTTCTCCAAGTGCGTATTCGCCCAGAGGATAGAGACGCTCTTCGTTTCCATTGGTTAAGTAATGAGGACCCTCATCAAGTACGCACATACAGGTTTACCAGGGCACTGTTTGGGTTGGGGCCTTCACCTTTCTTACTTAGTGGCGTGATGCGACATCATTTAGATACCTGCCGTGCTGAGCACCCAGAACGCGTGGGAGAGATTGAGCATGAGCTATACGTGGATGACCTTCTGATGGGAGGAGCGACCACCGCAGAAGTCAAGGAGAAGAAGATCGAAACCATCGATATCTTTAGTCAAGCTGCTTTCCACCTTCACAAGTGGCACTCTAACGTGAAAGCTTTGGAAGATGATCCAACAGCCGACTGCGAAGACGACTTAAGCTATGCAAAGCAACAGTTAGGAGTAAAACCAAGAGAATGTGGCCTGCTTGGTTTGAAATGGGACAAGTCAACCGACGACTTTGGAATCACGTTTCCAGTCGATGCTTCCTCGCCAACAAAACGAGGCATTCTGGGAAAGGTTGCCAAGATCTACGATCCTCTTGGACTTGTGGCTCCAATCACACTTGAAGGGAAGCTGTTATACCGTGATGCCTGTGACAAGAAATGCGCATGGGATGCACCGCTTTCGCCTACTCTGACTCGCCAGTGGAAAAAGTGGGAGAATTCATTGCCCCAGAGAATCAACTGTCCAAGATCGCTGACACCTATTAGAGAATCTATCGAGGGAATTAAGCTCCATGCTTTCGGAGATGCTAGCGGAAGGGGTGCTGCAGCAGTCGTATATGCTGTCGTCACACACTCATCGTCAGAGAGTCAAGGATTGGTGACGGCGAAAGCAAGATTGGCCAAACAAGGGCTGACCATACCTCGGCGAGAACTAGTCTCTGGCCACATGGCGGTAAACCTCATTAGAAATGCTTTGGATGCACTTCAAGGTTTTCCAGTAACCTCTCTACATTGCTGGTTGGACAGCACCGTAGCAGTTCATTGGATACGCGGAAATGGGGATTACAAGCAATTTGTAGCCAACCGTGTGCGGAAAATTCGTGACCGCAACAATGTAACGTGGCGGCATGTGCCTACCAAAGACAATCCCGCAGACTATGCCAGTAGAGGTGGGATGCTCACCGAGGGAAATCAGTTGTGGTGGAAAGGGCCGACCTGGCTAGCAGACCCTACAAATTGGCCTCCTGATATAGTAACCACACCTACAACAGAATCAAATGCAGAAGTGAAGCCTACAAAAGAGCTGTTTGCCCTCGCCGTAGACGCGAATGATGAACTTGATGACCTCCTCTCCAAGACTTCCTATTGGCGAACTCTGCGAGTCTGTGCGTGGATAAGGCGGTTCATTGACAACGCAAAGAAGGCAAAACCTCAAAGAATCAATGGGCCACTCACAACTGAAGAAATAAAAAACCAAGAGCTTTTCTGGGTTCGTCGAGTCCAAGAACGCGGAGCTAAAGGCATGGAGGAGGATAGATTGACATTGAACCTGCAAAAGAATGATGACGGACTATTAGAGTGCAGAGGGCGGCTGCAGGGCGACTATCCAATTTATATACCAGATTCCACTATCCTTGCCGAGAAGATCGTTCAACAGGCTCACAATGCCACACTTCATGGGGGAGTTGGCCTCACCATGGCAAGAATCAGAGAGCAATTTTGGATTCCTCGTCTCAGACGACTCGTAAAAAGAACTGTGAAGAAGTGCTATGGATGTAAAAGGTTCCAAGCTGTTGCGTTAGCCAAACCACCACCAGGCCTTCTACCACAAGCGAGAACAAAGGCAGCTGGTGTATTTGAAGTAGTGGGAGTAGATTTCGCCGGGCCTATCAAATACCGCAAGTCTTCACGGCAAGAAGGGAAAGCCTACTTAGTTTTGTTCGCTTGCAGCTTGACAAGAGCCCTGTAGCTAGAAGTTTTGCCGAACCTGGAGACTGAAACATTTCTCGGAAGTTTGAAACGCTTGATTGCACGTCGTGGAAGACCTTCGGTTATCTACTCTGACAACGGGCGGACCTTTATTGGCGCGGAAAAATGGCTAAAGAAGGTTCAGAGAGATGTGCAGCTCCAAGGATACCTAGCAGCGGAGAAAATCCTTTGGAGATTCAACTTGAGCAGAGCACCCTGGTGGGGTGGCCAATTCGAGCGTTTAGTGGGCCTCTTTAAAAGTGCTTTCTGTAAAACCGTTGGTGGCGGTATGCTGTCCTGGTCCGAGCTCTGTGATGTCGTACTGGAAGTGGAGACTCAACTCAACCGACGCCAATTGTCTTATGTTGAAGACGACGTTCAGTTTCCGCTTATCACGCCAGCTAGTTTTCTGTTCTCGAAGTCCAATCTTCTGCCCGAGCAAGAGCCATGGAGAGAGGCCGACGTCGATCTACGCAAACGAACGAAGCATATCAGAGCTTGCAAAGACGCACTGTGGAAACGCTGGACGCGGGAATATCTCACTGCACTCCGAGAGCGACACAATCTTAATCTGAAAGGTCAAGCAACCTCTTTGAAGGTGGGAGATGTGGTGATCATACGATCAGAGGATAAGAATCGTGGCATGTGGCCTCTTGGAATAGTGGAGCAACTCTATGAAGGAAAAGACAACGTAGTCCCAGCGGTGCAGTTGCGGGCCGGAAAGACACATCTAGAGAGGCCAATTCAGCATCTATGCCCTCTGGAACTTACATGTGACCACCAAATGCAGACATCAAAGTCACCAACGCAGCTGCGTGCAGAGGCTTCAGTATTCTGACCACGACGAGATGCAGCTACGAATTCGGGATGCAGTTCATGCAGATAAATTTTGAGAATAGTGCTAGAATTATGTTCACTGATGCCAGTTATTGTTCTTTGGGTCATTATAGTATTCCCCAAGTTTCTTATAGATTCTTTTTCTTGGACTTACATGTGCTTCCCCAGAGAAAGCACATGGGGGAGTGTGTCGCAAATAGGATCAATTATATATCCATTTTAAATTTAGTACTCATTGTTAGGCTCATTATTAAGGTTTGTTGATGTTTGGCGAAATTCTTAATAGTTTCTGTAATTGGATTTCCATCGGGTCTTGATCCAATCAATCATATCATGTTAATCTAGGGTGTGCCAGAACAATAGAAGCTTTGAACTTTGAAATATTAGATAGATGTTTTTTGGATTAGTTTCGATCTACTAGTGAGAATCTGTGAAGACTTATATACTTCGGGAATTAAAAGACTAGAGTTGAATTGGGACAGTGTGGGCTATCTATTCCTATTCCCCACATCATGTAATCCTGAGAAGATTCGCAGAAAACGTAATTTGAAATGTTCTGCGGGGGTAAGTATAATGAAGGTAAAATAGGTATTTGCAGACCTTATGCTTCGATGTATTGTGCTCATAAACAAGTATCTGTTATTCTCTTTAATAGTTAATATTCCTTGGCAGGCTTCTCACCGTAGCTCACCGTTCAGAGAGTTTGCGTTCACATTTATATCTTTATTTCTCGAGAGTTTCAATTGACGAAGCGAAATAAAAATGACAGACCAAGTGACCCACACACTACAGTATTTTATCTTTTCTCCTGCCCTTACCATTCCGGAAACGAAACACTATTTTTGTTTTTTGAAATAGTTTCTTGTTATAAGTCTGGTCCATCGCATGGCATATTGCTGGTAATTTCAACCTTTGCTGGGACATAACCTAGAAAAACCCTGGTTCACATCCCATTGATCCTGTCTGAACAACTGTCAAGGTGATGTTTTAGTGTATGGATTAAATGCTGGTAGTGAATGTGCAGTTATGTCACTATGTGCTATTATATATAATTATGACAGGAAATTAATTACTTCCCTGTAATTGTCAGTTATGAATGTGGGAAATGAACTCTACACTACTTTATCCACAGGTAACCCAGGCTCACTGTGTGCGTCACGTAGGTATTAAAATATAGAGAACATATGAGGCGAAGTTTAGGTCTGAAAATTTGCTAGAAAATGGTAATAAAAATCGATAAAACTTACCATGTGGTGAGCTGTTGCTGTCTTTAATACGTACACGAAGTTTCGGGGAAAATGGTCCCCGTTCACCTTCCTTCATAATATAGTGATTATGAAGGAAGGTGAACGGGGACCATTTTCCCCGAAACTTCGTGTACGTATTAAAGACAACAACAGCTCACCACATGGTAAGTTTTATCGATTTTTATTACCATTTTCTAGCAAATTTTCAGACCTAAACTTCGCCTCACATGTTCTCTATATTTTAATACCTACGTGACGCACACAGTGAGCCTGGGTTACCTGTGCTTTATCAAGCTTATCGAGACAAACATATTTAATGTTAACAGAATTACCTGCAGAAGTCATAGTGTTCAACACAACTTTTCAGATTCAATACAGCCCAAGTCATATAGGTAATGTACGTGGAAGTTGCACAATAGATTTTGCTTACTTTATGTCTTTGATAAGTACTTTCCAAAATGTGAACACCGAGAATTATAATTCTTTTATTTGCTTCTCAGGGCATGGGCGGGCCGAATTCAACAAATCCTGCAATCTGATTGGTTCTGGGAGCGGGCGGAATTTTCTCATCCGGCCCGCTTACGGCAAGCGGAATCCTAGCTTTGGTTTAGTAAGCTTGTGTGATGACCTTAAATTTCAATTTTTTTTTTGACACCGACTCCATTTTTATACAGAGGTTATTTTTTGTTAGACAAGAGGTTTGGAAATAGAATTCAAATCAATGAAAATATTTCTCTTTGAAGCGTTCAGTTTGTAAGTCGCTTTAATACTGCATTCGCTATAAACAGCGGTGCGAGTCCACAATTAAAAATAGTGATTTCCGAGAGGAAGGGAGAGAGAGAGGAAAAAAATAAATAAGTTATTTACCAGCTAAGGGTTGGTCCTCCATACCCACGGTCTTGAAAAAGCTGCCCTCGGCTTGCGGCCTCGGGCAGCATTTTCAAGACCTCGGTAAACGTTTTTCGCTATACGGACCTCCCAGCTGGCAAATAACATATTTATTTTGACAATTGGGTGCATATTACTGTGAGTATTTAAATTACAACAAATGGTATATTTTAAATCTTTGATTCTCGTGCTATGGATTCATTTGGCATGGCTATCCTCAAGGAACTTGTGTACTTAAGTATTTTCAAGTGTCGAGATATAGTGCACATCTTCACGTGTCGCGCACGTGACAAAGTGACCTTTATCAGTGTGTTGGAAAGATGTTTTCACATCTCGCCTTCGTTTCTCTTTCATTTCATCTTTTTCTGCAAAAGATGTTTCGATGAGTCATTTTGTTTCACTGAGCAAGAATACCCATCGATCAGTAAAAAACAATGTGCTTCGCCACATTGGAATAAATACACTATTTTTACCTCGTTTCCATGGTCCAGTGATCATTTTCACCACCAATAATGAAGATAATCTGGGTCCGGGTATTCACTACATACACATTCGAACATCATGAGAAGTGTAATGTAAGGCTGATGTAAGAAGGGCAGACTTCTCTCGTTTATTTTCTTTTCTTTAGTGCGAAATTAACCATACACCACTGTACTTTTGCAGGCCCGAGTATAGGCTACTACTTGTAGCCCCTCGTTTCATGAGTTCTTCGATCAACAGAATCGCGTGCATTTCTAACCGAAAGTCTGTCTGTATCTTTCTGCATGATTAAAATGGCTATGACGAGAGAGACTATCACAAACCGAATGAAACGATTGCCCCACAATATCACGTGACAGTCCACGCGCGATAACTCGAGTGTTTTCCTGCAAAATGTTCTATTGGGGAGCTTAAGCACGCGCGTGTTTGAGACGCGGACGGCAACCGGAAGTTAGCTGTTTTCCCTTTTACTTCGGTTTATGGTAGCATAAACTGATGTTAATAAACCTGAAAATTACATATGTGCCCTATGAAAGCACACATATTGACGTATTAGCAATAACCGTATCTCTGTTTCTTTGTCACACAACGTCCAACATTTGAATAAGCTTTTGTACTAAGTAATGGTACAGACTAGTTCAAAGTACAAGAAAGAACAATGAACAGTAACAGGAGCCCATCTGGAGCGTGCAACTTCCATACAGCGTCTGTGAAACGGCGTTTCCACAAGTAGGTTTATTTTTAGACTAGCCCTTCCCGCGAATTAGGTGGAAAAACAAAGACAGTTCCGGTTCGGTGACCCTATGACGTCAGCTTAATTTCTTGTAATTGGTCATCGGACTCCTGTGGGATTCTCATTCGCGGGAAATTCAATCTAAAAATAAATCGGTCTGTGAAAACGCCGTTACACGAACACAGTAGAGTTGTAGGCTCCGGGTCATGGGTTCCTGACATTAACTAGTTGTCCGATTACAATGCATCCTTTTCCTCTGGCAAAGTCCACTGTAACTTAACAGGATATATTTTCTAGTCTCCACAAAGGTTCCATTTTTTATAGCACGTGCTCATCATGCACATGTGCTCCTCTTTATGCCGTATACTTCCTTTCCCTGTCAGTTCTCTTAGGGCTTCGGTTCCTATTGTGTTCCACTTTGTTTCGTCAGCATTGGTTAAAGAAAAACAAATGAAAGAATTTACTTTCTTACGAAACCGTGGCGCTGCGTTGGTGGGGAGTGAAACACGCCGTGTTCTAATTCCTCGTCCTCGTCAGACAAATCGGATTTATCAAACGCATCGATTCTTACAGATTGCTAAAGCAGAAAATGAGACGTACAGATTTTTACGCACGAGTTGCAAACCTTGGAAAAACGAACGAGTGAGCGCAGCGCACGAGTCAGTTTTCCAAAGTTTTGAAACTCGTGAATAAAAATTCATACAAAGCACTTTCTATACTGTAATTTGCTTTTGTACATGTATATATATCTAACGAGAATGAAACATCCTTGAAATCTCTTTTATCAAGTTTCCCGATGCCATAAGCTTAGAACAGGAAAAAATTCAAGACTGATCAATCGAAATGACCGAGTGTAATAAAAACAAAGAAACAAATCCGGTTTCCAGTCCAGCAACAAGTAGGAAAAAGAAGAAAACTTCGAATGGGCGCTGACCCTTTTGAAGACTGCGCTTCTCGGAAGCCATTTGAATACTTTGCTCCGATTGGCTAAGTGATTGTACTATGGACTGTAATTGGTTATATTTTTCACATGTAGAACACGCTGTAAGCGAAGGTGATAGGACGTGTGGCGTATTTCACATGTGAAAATATAGTAGCACATATAAAATTCTGATTTATTGCCTAAAATCCTCGCTATATGTAATAAAAAGGTAAATTTAATACCGTACGAAAGATACCGCTCCAAAAGTTCAAATCGTGTGACGAAACGAAACGATTTAATAAAAAATAAAGAATCAGACATTATTGGAAATTTTAATTGATTCTGAAAAACGGTCGTTTAAATAACTAAGGACAACATAAGTTTTGGGACCTTCCACTTCACAGCTGTGCAAATGAACAAAAAGCGGCATTGATAAGCTAACCCTTTTAAATTTCCAAGAGCGCTCTCCTTCATGGGACGTATACAAAACCACTTTGGACCATGAGGGACCCCAGGTCCATGGACCACCCCTGTGGACCCGGTTCATGGACCCCTTCATGGACCCGGTCCATGGACTACCCCTGTGGACCACCCTCATTTTGCAAAGTTACAAGCAGAAAAATATTTAGACGAAAGAGGGAAGTGATCTTCACACTTATCTGGACAATTTAAGCAATTGTCTCTTATAGACACAAAAAATTCAGGTGGCTCCAAAGGGATTCGAACCCATGACCTCCGCGGCGATGCCGGCGCAACCCTCTACCAACTGAGCTTTGGGAGCAGGCCAATTTGTTGGGCTCATTTGTTCCGGTGAAGGACTCGATGAACAAAATGAACTTATATTTGAAAAGCGGGTTATAGACGAATCCCTTTGGAGCCACCAAATAGGTGGTATATATAAGTGTCTATAAAACAGGCAATCGCTTAAATCAATGAAGGGGTAGTTTCTAAAGAAACTGTGGTGCTGCGTCGGTGGGGAAGTAGTATACAAAAATTTGGTTTTATCAACGGAGTTGATAATGTAAATTAGCCACCGTACAGAGATTCTAAAAGCTGACGTTTCGAGCGTTAGCCCTTCGTCAGAGCGCTCTGACGAAGGGCTAACGCTCGAAACGTCAGCTTTTAGAATCTCTGTACGGTGGCCAATTTACATTATCAACTCCGTTGATAAAACCAAATTTTTGTAATTGCTTAAATCAGTAGCCCATAACCAGGAGCGAACAACAGCCCTATATTTCCGTCAGAGCGTTTTTACAGACCGCGATTTATTTTTGGATTGAATTTCCCGCTGAGACTCCTGCGGGAGCCCAATGACCAATCACAAGAAACTAACTTGACGTCACTGCGTCAACAAACCGGAATTGTCTTTGTCTTTTTGCAGAAAAGGTAGTCTAAAAATAGATCGTACATGGGCTCCTGGCCCTAGTTGTTCAAAAGGTGGATAACGCTATCCGCTGGATAAACCACTATCCATTGGATAGCGCAATTGGTTTCGGCACGACTTATTCACTGGATAGTGATTTATCCGGTGGATAGCGCTATCCATCGTTTGAACAACTGGCCTTTTTCGGGTGTCACAATTCTCTCTGTATCTCAAGAACGGAGATGATTTAGGTCGTCAGACTTCAATGTCATTTTTCTTTTTGTTACCTTGAAAACATGTCAAAAGAGCGGCTTTCCAAAACAAGCGGTTGCCAGTTTCACGAATGGCTTTTCGGCCCGAAAAGCTTTCCGGACTTTCGAGAAACGGGCCCCTGGTCTGTAAAAATACCGTGACATAGGCTTAGTATGGGAGTTGTTCGCTTCTAGTGATGGACTCCTGCTTTAATTTTCCAGATAAGTGGGAGGATTACTTTTCCCTTTGGTCTGAAGATTTTTCTGCTTGTAAAACGTATTGAATTTAAATAAAGGTGGGGTGGTCCAAAGGGATGGTCCATGGACCTGGGGTCCATGTTTTTTATACGTCCTTCTTCATGAGAGTTTGGGAGCTTCCTGCACAAGAAAATATCAAGTAAAATATTAAGTCTGAAAATATCTTTAAATGCCATTTCCAATTGTTTGTAGTCTCTCCAACAGAAAGTGACAAATTTTTGTAGCAAGGAATACGGCCTGGAAGTGTGCCATGAACAAAAACAAAGACAGTTTGCAAGATATCCAGTGCACACCACGAAAAAACAAGCTTTCGCTGTTCTAATCTTGTTCCGGTCTGTGTGGGGGTGTACCACAAGGTTGGAGCATTTTCTGCAACAAAACATCCCGCATTAATTTAAGGCTTGTTTACACGCTACAACTTGTAGGTTGACTACCTGCCTTGTCACGCATTCCACCCCCATGAGGAACGCGTGACGAAGCCCTAAGAATGCCTGTAAGGGAGGCTAGTGTTCCTTGAGTTTACATGCTTTGAGATGTCATTCCACGGCAATAATGAACAAGCACAAGGACTAATGTGCACCTGGATTACATGGGTGTACATACATGTACGACTTCAAAATTAAACATGCTGGCAGAGATATACCACTTTTTGCTTCAGTGTGTGGGGTTCTTTAACGTTCCATAGTGTTAGCAGCATGGGTCGGGAAACAAGGATTATGGTTTATAGTCCTTATCTGAGATGACTTGAAGGTCCAACTGTTTGTAGATACAATATTATTGTTACAAAAGCAGCTTGGTCCGACGGATATCAGAGCTACTGTAGTGACAGCCCATGTGGTAGTCTAATTTTCAACCAACTGAGCAAACCAGTAGGCTAAGTAGAGGTTCATGGGGCCTTGCACATACCACCCAGCAGTGCCAAACCTTAAAAGAATACTGATGCTCTCCCAATGTTGGTTTTGCGAGATGGCTCCTCTAAATCAGTGAATTCAACATTATGATTGGGGAGGAAGGATCACACCTAAAAGTCAGAATATTAGTGCTGTACATGGAGTCCCAACTTAATTCAGCGAGAATTGTAGTTCTAAATCAGCCAGTGCGAAAACCATTTTAGGAAATTATCCTCCTCTCACATCATACAAGAGAGGGAAATCGCTTAAAGACATGCCTGTTAATTTTAGGCAGAATGATTACCTCAAGCAGGTTGAATTTTGTTCTGGCTCTTGATTCATTTTCCACTAAAGCAAAGTAGTCAAGCAGGTTATAATGACCAATATAAGATGCTGCACTGTCCCGGTGTTGATTCACTAGCCACTCACTGAAACAACAAAATGCACAAGTAAGAACTAATACAGAGCTCAAAATATGCTGCCAGGATAAAACACAACATAATCTGTGTCCTCAATACATGATAGTGCATCTTTCATTAGTAACCTTGTAAATTCTAATCTATAGTTTTGGTTTTCCCTGAGTGTTGTCAATCACTGTGGCAGAAGAGAAGGTTAATTTAAAATTTAATTACAATGTTACATGTATCCTATTAACTTATCAACTATTGCACATTGTTGGTTTCCTTTTGTAATAGAAACTATTGGTTGCAAGGTTAACTTTAGAATATTTATTTAATATGACAGTTATCACGTCTTGTGTTCCCAAAAGTAGCCTCGTCTGCTGTTTTCATGGCCTTTCTGAAGAACATGTTGGAACAATCTCAGTTTGCCTTTTAATTCCCTTCAACTTCAAGGCAAACAATGATTTGACCACTTTCATTCCATATTAAAATGGTTTCAAAAGCCAGCTAAACTGCAGAATACCAGGCCACTTATTTGCATGTGAATGGGGTACATTGTTACGTGTCTTGTTCTTCAAATGATGCCGCTACAAGACCACAACAGTAGTCAGCGACTCTGCAGTTACCCAAAAGCTTATACAGTCTGTAAACCCTGTCACACACAGTTTGGACATTAATTTTAAAAGCCATTTCTCTGTCCAAAAGATGTATTAGTTTTTTGTGTTGGCTAAGCAAGCTGTAGACTTGAAGGTCATCTGATAACAGGACTTACCTGTAAGTAGAGTTAATTCTGGCATTAAAGGGGCAGTGTCATGCTATTTCAGTCAAACTTCAAAACACTAAAATACATGTACGTCTTTTCATCAATCAAAACCAAAAAATAATGGTGTAGTTTTGTTGCCAATAGCAACTGAAGCTATGCTTTCTTATTGGCAGGATGGAAATGGATTGAGACTTGAAAAAATTGGCCGGTTTTTCAAGTTTGGCGATGGTGTCCCCAGAAAGTTGCCAAAAACTGATTAAATATGAATAGCTCGTTGTGCCACAAATATATTTCATATCTTGTCAGTGGTTTGTCAGAAATGTTGCACGTGTGAGCTAAAGTATTAAGTTAGATTTTACCCATTTTTGACCTAAAAACAGTAAATTTAGCACGACAGTGCCCCTTTAGGGACCTGTTAAACACATTTACTTTCTTGTCTTATTAGTCTACTTACAATTTTGTTGTGTCTGAATGCCCTGTTCCAACATACTTAGATTGTACTGAGAACAAAAGACACAAGAAAAAAGACATTAACCCTTTGACGTCCAAACCGGCCTAAGCCGACCAGACGATTTTACTAGTCAATGGGGTACCCCTGGGCATCAATGGGTTAAAAAAAACCTTAAAATGGCAGTTTGAATCAGTCCATGAATGACAAATTTTCTGTAGGCCTCAAATCTCTATAAACCTACCTCACAAGTGCATACATAAATGTAATCTTAGAGGTACAGGAAGGCCAAAAACAGATGCTGGATGTACAGTGCTGTGGAATAGCCTCCCAAATGAAACTACATGTAAAATACAACCATTAAATTTTGCCTTGTTTAAAGAAAAAGTATGTGAGTGATAAACTTTCATAGGGATTTCTTAGATTTTTGTAATATCAACTATTTGCTCTAGGATTATATCATTATTACACTAGCAGTGATGTATCCAGGTTTTCAAATTTGGGGGTCCCCTGGACCCCTTTTCGAAAAATTTTGGGGTCCATTGCAAAATTTTGGGGGTCCAGCTAATTAATATTCAAGAATTAATATTTGATCTATTGTCTCTTAATTGCTGCTGCAGTACCCTTTCAGATTTCTAAATTGCACAAAAATCAAGTCTTATCCCTCCCCTCGAATATGTACTTAAAATAACATGATCAATTTCTTTGAAACTGTTATGCCCGTTGATTCATCGATCAAAATGTATGGGCTCTCAAAGCTCCATCGACCACATCTGAAAACGCCTAGAGGAATCCATACACTGTGGGAACTGTTAGCTCCAGTTGATAAATCATCTAGATCTCCACAGCAATCTCAGTTTTCCGTTAAAAAAAAAAAGAGCATTTATTTTAACAACACTTGAGGTGTAATTTAGAAACAAAAGAGTAAACAAATATAGGCGATCAATACACAGTTCGGAATTAACATCAACAGGGTCTCACAAAACAAAAATTTAACATACTTCGCCGTTGGATTCACAATAAGCAAACCAAAGCTTGAAATTCGCTTGGAAAGCATGCAACAAACTGAATTTCGACTGAAATGTTCAATTATCACTGGTGGCAGATCGAAAGTGTCACCAATTGTCTTCCCCAAGAAACAGCTCAGATCATTTCACACAACATGTGGGAATTTAAAATTTAACTCCTCAAGCTGCCAGGACATACCGGTAATCATTGACAAAATGAAATCATTCGACAACAAAAATCCAAAAACAACAGCTTACCTTGAAATTTAAGGAATTCGATTTCTCCGTTGTGAGATATGGGAATGTTCAATTTCGTTGCGAAATATGCCATTCGCATGTTTTCCTGGCGTTTCTAATTTTTATAAACATTCGATTTTTTTCTGCATCCAATTGGACCCTTTGTTCCATATTCTATGCGTCCAAAAGGAAAACGAGTGCATCCCAGGATGCAATGAAGCACTCTGGATACATCACTGCCCTAGTATCACACTTTTGTTCTCTTAGTATTAATTAGTATTTATATTTGATGTATATGCAGATGAATGATTACGTAATTTAGTGCATGGCTCTCTGAAAGAGCATTTTAGTGACGAGATATCATGACTAAATAGAGCTTTTGACTTGACTCGAAAATTAATGATGGTTATTGCTGATTCTTTTGAATTTCTGTCAATTCGACCCACCAATCTCAATTTCCAACAAAAATAACTTGGATTTTGCACATCAAAAAAAGGCTAAAAATGCCTTTATTTGGTAACCATTGTAAAAAAAAATTATCAGAGAATACGCTTCCTGCGCGGCACTTATTTTTCTTCCATCCAAAGAACACTAATGCAAATGTTTGGCTGAAATCTTGAAGAAATCAAAGGAAAAATTATCTGGGAATAATGCATTGATACTATTAAAAGTCTGTTTACGAGCCAAGTGGCCCATCAGAGCCGGAGCTTATCCAAGTTTCTGTGGCATGAAGCGACTAGGAGTATTTTTTTTTACTCCCCCCTGGATGGGATGCCAGTCCATCACAGGGTTACCCCCAGCATTTCGCCACTACCCATTTATACACCTGGGTGGAGAGAGGCACCGTGGGAGTAAAGTGTCTTGCCCAAGAACACAACACAATGTCCCCGGCCAGGACCCAAACCTGGACCACTCGATCCGGAGTCGAGCACACTAACCATGAGGCCACCACGCCTCCTATTGATACTATTAGGATACAAAATATATTTTTGTGAATAAAATTCTAGAGGGGATTGTGTTTGTGATAAACAACAAATCAGGATTTAATGCTTATAAGAGATTAACGCCTGTTAGTTAAAGAAAACAAACTCATTTTTGATAACAAACCTCCTGTTTTGCCAGTTACTTAATGTTCCCCAGAAAGAAATGAGCAAGATGACTTTACTGGAATTATTAAAACTCTACAATGAGTTTGAGGTTTCCTTTTTTTGGACCTGGGGCCGGTTGCTCGAAGCCTGGTTAGCGCTAACCATTGGTTAAGAGGTATCAAAACCAATTGGTGTCCATGGCATTTTATGCTGGTTAGCGCTAATCATGCTTTGAGCAACCCGGGCCAGACACTTACAATGCTCCAGTTGACTGTGAATGTTGTATCTGTCTGTCTGCATAAGAAAACACAGAAAAAAAAAATCAAGTCATACGATAGTCCTCATAGACTTTTCATTACCAGGGCAGTATTATTTATCATTTAAATTCCTTGGCCTTTAGAGCATGTTTCTGGAAACCCTGAACCACTGCTTTGATTGAGGCAAGTGTAACACAAAAGATGGTATAAACAATGAAAATTATGTTAACTCTCATAAATTATGATAATTCAGATGCATTATTTTTTTTATGTTGACTCTACAATACTCAGGAAAAAGTTGGTGAGAAGAGCAAGGGGACACTTTGTGACGCTTATTGAAATCCGCATGTATCTAATTAGGGTCAAACCTGGACATATAGATCTCAACATTGCATGGACGGCATTAAACTCTCAGGCTCACAGTTCGAGCTGCACACCCACCCCTGTGTATGAGTCGTGCATTTAAATAAGAAAGGAGACCTGTAGCTATAGTAGCTAGGCAAATGTTTGTCTGGCAATAATGAATTATTATCATAGTCCTGCTTAAATGCTAGGACTGAAAATTATCAAAACTGTAGCATTTTAGCGAGTGTAGTACAGAGGATGGTATAAGATAAAACCATTTTTTATCGAGCCCCGGTGAATTAAAATGAAGAGAACTCGATGCATTATTTTTTGGTAAGATGTTGACTCATCAAGGTTTATACAATTTCAAGGGAAAAATTCGTTAAAGTTACGTTTGTTATGATAAGTCAGTAACCTAAAAGTTCAACTAAATATCAAACTACTTCGTCAACTACGAAAATCTAGTTTTTATCCAGTCAGATACCGTATTTTTACTCACCATTTTCAAGATGTTGTCAAAACGTGATCAATGGTCGATCAATGGCGTCTCATGCGATTTCACCGCTGGTCAGAAACATCAAAGGCTCAGAAATGTCGATACGTCAGTGTTGGTGTCAGCGGTTGTACTTGGTTGAGTGGTAACGTTGAGTATGCTTCACGGCACCGGTAAATTCAAAATGGCGGTTCGAATAGAAGACTTTTCGAACACAGATCAAAGAAGCGATGGAGTTGGCGGCGAAAAATATCGCGAAATCGGTGATCAAGCAGTGTGGTCACTATCCTCTTGTAAACCTGGATTCGGTGTTGAGCAGCTCCGCGATGGAAACTTAGAAACGTACTGGCAATCAGATGGACCACAGCCTCATTTGATCAGCATTCAGTTTCGGCGAAAAACTGCCATACAAAACCTTTGTCTTTACGCTGATTATAAGGCGGATGAGAGCTACACGCCAAGTAAAATTTCCATCCGAGCTGGAAATCACTTTCATGATTTGCATCAAATAGAACTGATTGAATTGGAAGAGCCCACTGGATGGTTGACCGTGGCACTATCCGACGGCGACAAACCTCTCAGAACGTACATGTTGCAGATTGCTGTGTTGGCCAATCATCAAAATGGAAGGGACACTCATATGCGCCAGATCAAGATTCATGCACCTTTAACTGACTCTGGAACCTTCAAAATGCCAACATTCACTTCCGTCGAGTGTGCTATGTACAGCACAATTAAGTGAAGTATAACATTTCAAGATCTAGTGCGAGTCATACTGTGAAAATAACAATTAATTTCATCTTTTGCTGCTCAGTCATTTTGAGAGAAGGGCTCTGAATATGCTACTCTTTGCTTCCCAGAAGCTCAAATAGCGATATTTCTTGTTTACAAACATTGACGTCACATTTCTTTTAATATTGAAATTTGCCAACCACGGAACAAAAGAAGTCATTGTTTCAACAGCCAATTAGGTTCTGGTTGGCATATTAATAACAATGGGTGACGTCACGAGAAACATCGCTATAGAATAGACTGCTTTACAGTTGTGGGCTTAGTTACCTGGCCTTTAAATGAAAGTTAGGCTGGTGTTGACCTTGTTATGATACAGACCTCCCTCCCTTTGTTATGTTAATGATAATGTTGTCATGCTATTTAGTAAGAATTTATATAAGAAAGGCAGTGAGTTTTCTATCAAAATAGAGTCAACTCCAGCCTCACTTTCATTCACAGGCCAGGTAACTAAGCACACAACTGTAAAATGGACTCATCATTTGTACCAGCACTGACTTTGCAAAGCAGAATACTCATCAAACCTCTGCAGAAGAGAGAGAGCCACTTCTGGCCAGCATGTTTAATGTTACCTCTACATCCACTCAAAAACTGTCCCCTTTAACCCATTAATTCCCAGGAGTGAAACTCTGTTTAACGCCGCAACGATTTTATTTCTCAATGGGGTGACAGTTTCGGAGTCAATGAGTTAAATTAATTGAGGTATGTGTACCAGAGATAACTTGAGACAGATATTTTGCAAAATTTTGCTTTCATGCCGACTTCATAAAGAGGTTGTTTACATGGTAATGCGAGGACTTTCATTCCAGTATAAGTTTTCCTCGGGTCCCTCTCAGAGTTGTGTTTGTTTGATTGGGTACCACCAGAAAGTGTCATACCAGAAAAAGTAATAATACTAGCACATGTTCAACTTTGATGCTTCACTGAAGCAATGATAATTTGATTTCAGTTCAAAGTAATTAATTTTATTATTATGGCCAGTATCATGTAAAAACAAGGTAAAACCATTCCTTTAACCCGCTGAATTTTACTCTCTAATGCCAGACAATTTTACTTGTCAACTGGGGTTATCCTGGGGTGCCTGTGGAGTAAATGGGTTAATCAGTCTCCTTGCAATGCAGAATATTATTTCAAGTCCATGTTATTTGCCTCATTCTGCATACAGGGGTTTCAATAAAATTTGAAGTAGGCAGCTGGTTTAAGTCTGGTAGCCAATGGTATCAACAAGTGGCCGCTAGGCCCCTTTGTCAAGGGGGGGTCTGGAGGCATGCCCCCCAGAAAAATTTGAAATCTGGAAGCTCTGAAATGCGATTTCCAGCGTTCTGGGCGCCAAATTGAGTACAAAGATAAAGAAAGATTTCTTATCACCAGAGACACTGAGTGTGCAATTAACCACATTCTTTTGATAATTTCCAGCGAAGAAAGATTTGGAAAACCATTTCAAAAGGAAAATTAACAATTTAAATGTTACATGACATTGCGACAACTTCATGTCATTATTGCTACCAATTTCAAGCTGACGTGAATGGCAAACTTTTTTGCGAGTTTTTTCAAGCACGAATTGAAACATTTTGGTTGGTCTAGACAAACCGCAATAATTTTGTTTGGTCAACATGAGAAATCAGTTTTGTTGAACGATATGAATTTAGGTCATTTTAATCTGAACGAACAAAAAGGCTTAACTAATGAAACTAAACAAAACATTAATTTTGCTGTTTTAGTGGAAAACAAGTCTTGATGCAACGATTACTCAATAACAACCAGTGTTTTGCATAAAATGTCTTGATATGTTTGTCGACGTAACTAAACGTATTTGAATTACGTAAAAAATGCGACGGTTGGTCTAGGCAAAAATGCGGTTCCCTGTAGCTCGAAGATGGCAGTATCAAATCTGATAATTATTAATTAATTTTTTGAAATTGAGGTTAAAAAAAAGTACATTGAAGTCCATCAAAAATGAATTTTACTTTAGGTTTGAAGGAATCCTCCAAAAAAGTTATGCCTTCTTCTCTGAGCGAAGTAGCCGACGCTTTTCGTCGGGCGTCGGCGCTTATTGAAATTCCTGCTACATGAAAGTGTTTTGTCAGCCACAGTGAACAAAGAGTGATTGAATAAACTGGTGCCATGTAAACATGCTATGCGGTAAGTAACTCATCTCACTGTGATAGTGAATAACATGAATTTTTTAAAACTGAACTACGGATATCAGATTTCCAGCATTTTCATTGGCTCACCGGACACAGGCTATCAGTTCATATACCTGCTGTACCTAATATGGTCAAGGAACGTGTCACTCAGTCAGCAATAAACCAAGCTGAAAATGTGTTTGCAGCTGTGAGAAAAAATGGCCAACAAAAGCTGTTTTGGACCGGAATTGCTTCAGTGGAAGAGTTGAACCTGGAGTGTTTAATAAAACAATAACATTATTCTACTCGGGCTTGCTGGATATAAAATGATTATAACCAATGAAGCGCGTATCTATCGCCTCATATCCATCGCACCCTCGTATAATAATTGTTAAATATTATGTTTTGAACTGCAAGTATGTCATTCTAAGGGAAAGTGATCATCACAATTTGTGAAGCAACTTGAGCAGTTGCAGAGAAGCCTGGAAAAAAAAGCCCTTAACCCATTGACTCCTAAGAGTGAAACATACATACATACATACGGTACTTTCTTTAAGCAATAGAGTACTTTATCCGTGTTTACATACCCTAATCTAAACATCAGGCCTTCTGATAGGGTGCGATTAAAAAATGCAAATTATGCGATTTTTTCAGGGCAGATTGTGCACATTAGAAAGGGCAATTATGCGATAAATAATGTAAATTATGCGATTTTTTTCTCAGCAATTTTAAGCTTGTTTTATAAGGTTTCAGGTTAAGAAAAACACTTTTTTGCTGCCCTAAAGACATTTTGAACACAAAGGAACAGTATTTATGTATCTCGATCGACATTATTTGGGATAAATAAAAAAAATTAGGTCTTCTGCACTACCGGTGCACCAACGTTAAAAGTTGAAAGGACACAGCTAACATGCCAAATGAATGAGCAAGGTGCTTGTCAACCATGAACTTCCGAAGATGGTCAATCACAATAGGGCCATACCCCCATTTATACGAGAGAAAATAAGCCATGGCTTTCTCTGGCCGCGGCTTACAGAAGACTCGAATGTTCACCCCGTATAAATGTTACAAAATCTACGTTCACGTCTTTTTCAAGCCGCGGCTTATATTGACCTAGGAATATATATTCGTATAAGTAGTTCCTTTTGCGTATTTTGTACACCATGGCCAGAGTAAGCCGCGGCTTATTTTCTCTCGCATAGAAGGCCCTAATATTGCACGACGAGAAAAACATCAGTCCATCGTCCACGTGGAGCGTACCTGTGAGGTACTTTCTTGCTCGATCATGAGCTTTCAGATTGGGCGGAAGGTGGGAACTTCCTTCTTCGTCGAAGAAAAAGCGAGCGTTTTCACAACAAACTTATCCATGAGTAAGTTTTTATCAGTTTTCAACGAAAGAAACTACATTTTGCCGAAAAATTTACAACTTCGCTTATTTTTCACAGATCTCTTCCCCAAGAGAAGGCAACTGTGTCATTTCATTGGTGTGTATATAAAGGCGTGTTTGTGTTGCACCAATAGAAGGAGACTCGCACCAGGTCCCCGACATGAAAAATAAAGTCTTGAACTTCGAATGTTAACGAAATCGAAGGTGACAAAGGTTTTTTAGCCTTTTTCCAAGATAAATCATCTTAAAAATGGCGTATTTATGCAGGAATTTCTAAGAAACGTGTTGATTTATGTTTCATTTTATGAATTTTGTGCGTCCTTTTGTAAATTATGTGATTTTTCGTGAATTGTGCGATCGGATGCGATTTGAGGTCGATTGTGCGAAATCGCACCATCGCGTATTATCAGAAGGCCTGAAACATGAGGGGGACTTGGAAGGATTTGAAACAGTTATGCAATCTTTGTTACACAGGCTAGCTAGCCTTTAGACTGTAAAAGTGATACAACACTGGGACTCCTGTTGTTCCTTGATGAGAAATGTAAAATATGGAAATGATTGTAAGAAAATTAAAAAGGAATTTTCATTGGTTTCATTAAGTACCAACGAAGAAGCGTCAGCTACTTTTCCCCCTAAATATTAAAGAAACTAAAAGACATTCTTTTAAACTTAAGATTAAAATAATCAATTTTGACAATGACAACAGTTGATTACTTGATTCAGTGAGCTGCAAACATCAAATTTAATGAAACTCTTGCATTAAAAAATTATTTACATGCTTTGTGATATATATATATATATATATATATATATATATATATATATATATATATATATATATATATATATATATATATATATATATATATATATATATATATATATATATATATACATATACGTAGTTAAAATTTTTTAAATAAAAGTAACAGTTAAACCAGTATAAACTTGAAAGAACATGGAAAGATTAATCAAATTTAATATACAAGTAACAATGTACCATTATACTACAACTATTGATGTATTTTGACAGCCATATTTATATTTGACAATTAAAAAATGTTCTGAATAAATTAATATCAAGTTTAAGCTCCACATAGCTGAGCATCAGTTCTCTTCTTACCAGGGTCTAGGCTCAAAATAATATCAAAATTTGCAACATGCCATCTAGGTTAAGTTCTAAAGAAACTGGTGCTGCATGGAACTTACATGTATTAATTAAAAATAGCTGTTTGAATGAATTGATAGGAGATAATTAACACTGTAGACACTGCCCTTTCAAACATTAGCCATTGTCAGGGTAAAAACCAAGTCATACTTTTTGTTGAGGCTATTCCTCAACAAATCGTTAATGTTAAGTCCGTTCCGCGGTTCCATTTTTTTCCATGGAAATGACGTACATGTAGACCATAATACTTCAGTAGTTTTTCTCTTCTCAATCGCACGTGGAGAAAACGCTCGTGAAAGAACGCTTAGTTGTGAATTGTGTTTGCTTATGCCGTCTTTCATCATATGGTGAGTTGTTGGATAGTCTCCGTTTCCAGTTCTGATTCGCTAGCTAATGTTTGTCATATTTCTTAGGTTTTTACGGCTTGTCAAAGGTAGTAATACAGATGAAAGGTCGACATCGCTGGTTGTCATAATGTCAAAGATTCACTACATTGTCATTAAACTCGTTGTGTTGTTGAAGGATGTTTGTGGTATCCTCGCGTAATTGCCGCTTTAAATGTCCGGCCCGGACATTTTGAAGAAAGAAGAAAACCTAAGTCTTCTGAGAAAAACCTAACCGAAGAGAGAGAGGAACCAACTTAAGAAGGCTGCAGTAGCAATGTCATCTTCCTTACTGGCACATTACTCCATACTCAATGTTTGCATCCTATTTCCTTGATAGTTTCATCCGTAGACATTGCTTCATGAATTCAGCCTGTGCCTGACAAAATGTCGGAAAACGTTTGTTGGAAGACATTTGGTGTCTGCCATAACAGCCGGCCTTGAGTCATTTCAGAAGCCCTTTTATGTGTATATAACATTGACATGGTGTTTCATTGCCCTGTAGCAGTTTTTTTTTTTCCTTGTCTTCTTTGAGTGCACCGTGCTGTTTGGTGGAAAACGCATTCTCTTTGCAACTGCTTCAACTTTAATTTAGCTGTAGTTTTTCAAGTTCCTTCTTTGTACTATCCACAACACTTTCGACATGGCTATGATCACCTTCCTTTGACAACATAACATTCAAAGAGGATTCACTGGCTTTTGCCCTACATGAACAGCTTTCCAGTTGTTCAGAATAGTGCTGCCGAAGGTATTCTCTTGATCGTATATCTGCCTACAACAGAAACACAACATCAATTGCTTTTATTAGCTCCTGGTCTTTTTCAGACTCAACTTGATTCAAAGTTCATGCAATAACTTTAATTTAATTAAAGTTATTGCATGAACTTTGAATCAAGTTGAGTCTGAAAAAGACCAGGAGCTAAAATGCCATCACTTCACTTTGTTACCTAAGGCAGGGTCACTGCTTCAGCTTGCGTTGATTACTATGGCCTTGACGATCAGACCATAAAACCAGGAACTCCACACAAAACTCTTTGGGAATCGCATATGGGTTTTTTACATCCCACAAGGTTTGTCAATACCGGTTATGAGACAGGGTCTGCAATTTACAGCCCTTATCCAAGAAGATTTGGAGATCTAACCATATGCAGATGTAATTACCGGTATATAAAATTATTAAAATGGAAGGACTTCAGAGACTTTGTTTATAATGGTAATAAGACTGAGTGGAGTACAAATTTCAGGGAGAAATCAGGGCTGTTGATAACCAACCAGATTAGAGTTAATTTTGTAATAGTTATGATTAACATGGTAATTTCTTTGTGGGTGCATGGGCCTAAGTTGTTAACAATTTTGATACCATGCCTTTTCTTGGACTAGACCATGAGTTCCTTTGTGCATCAATCTGTTCTTAGCCTCCTTTATTGGGCTGCATACTGACAGACTTGACTCTTTCTTTTTAATGCCCTGGACAATTTTACTTGATTGATTGATTGATTGATCGATTTATGAGGTGAAAGGGTTAATAAAGATGACACCAAATCAATGCAAGACGGAGTAAACATGAAAGCTGAAAAATGTCTCTTGGTTGTATAAGTGAAAAAGCTACAGAATAGTCGTCTTGTTTAGCACACAGATTGTGGATTTTATGATGCCACAACACTTTTTTGGTACTCACTTGTCTCACAGGCTCTGGTATTCTGTATTGACAGCAGGCATGTGTCAACCTGACAGCTGTATCCAGTCCTATCTTATGTCCAATAGATACATAGATGGGATTGCAAGATTTCTGAGTGCTCCGCAAAGCCTAAAAGAAATTTTAAAAATTAAACAAACACAATGAAAACATTTTGACACGTTGTGCTTACATCACAAAAACAAAATTATGAGTTCTAAAAAATCATAGTTGTTTAAATAGGACTTGTTAACTTGAACTTAGATAAAGAATTCGATGAATCAATTAAACACCTCCCTTATATTAACAACTTAAGCTTTGATTCTTTCACCCAGCAAAGGCAAAGGCATTCTTTTCCCCCACTGAAATGCTTGCTATTATACGCATGATATCAGTTTCACCTTTCCCCATACTGCACCAGAAATGCCTTGAAGAGCAAAACTGTCTCCACTGACTTTGAGATAGTTTACGATCTGTAAAAATAAATTAAAATAGTAGTGAAAATTCTAACATAAGAAAAAAACCACAGCAAGTATTTAAAAACAAAGGTGTATGACAACTGCAGACTGCCTTAAAGTTAGTACAGATAGCAATGATAAACAGTATTTATTAATAAGTCTAAGCACCCATTTCAAATAGCAATGATAAACAGTACTTAAGTCTAAGAACCCATGTTACCTTTCAATAACTGTGATTTTGGGTTAGTCTGCGGTCTGTAGTCTGCAAGTGTCAGACACTGGTTAAACAAGAGGTTTTCTCAAAGCAAGTTTTAAATGAAAATAACCAAAAACACCTCCTTGGCAAAGCGAGTAAGGTATATTAGGGTTAGGTAATTCGGTACCTGTTCAGTGTGTTGAGAGTTGTGTTCTAGCCCATCCACATGAAACAGAGTCTTGGCAACACCCACTGTGGGAATATCTGTGAGAACCCCAAGGTGACAAGCAATTCCAAAGCCTATAATAATGATTATAGTTTTAAAAGGTTAAATCTACATTTAATCATACCCTTGCTTGCATTAGATACAAAAAATGTCCAAGTGAAAGCACAAGCTAAACCTTTTGTACTTGATAACTACTTTCATAAGATTTTGCTTAATTATTGATATTTATTATGAAATTCAAGAATAGATTATTACCCCTGTATGTCGCATTGAGCAGTAGCCTCGCAGCTCTTACAAGGTCTCACCTGATTGGAGACCACCCTAACCCTTAACAAAAGAACAAATAACAGAAACAATGGACCCTAGGACTAAAACCTAACCCTTTTGTTTTAGGCCTAGGGTCCATTGTTTCTGTTATTTGTTCTTTTGTTAAGGGTTAGGGTGGTCTCCAATCAGGTGAGACCTTGTAAGAGCTGCGAGGTGACCCGCATTGAGTACCTAAGTCAAAATCTTTATGCACATCTACTCAATCCAAACTATCTTGTAGGGATCAAAGGCTGAAAGGATGTAACTTACTCTTGCTTTTGGTCTATGCAGTTATGGCAAGTACCCTACTAGCATGCTTAAACCACCTATAACTTCAACACACTTTTCCACTTTATTCATTCTCCAAAATCATTCCAAATATATCATGTTATTTTTAGAACCTTTTGAATGAAAATTATTTCACTTTTTTACTGGTTTTGAAAGACAGGAAAAGTGGTCATACTTAGATCAATAACCGAACAATGAAGGGGAATGCATTAAAGAGATACAATGGATCCTAATTACATTAACGCCAAAATTATCTTGGCACCTCTTGGATGAAGCACGCCATTCCCATCAACCAATATGACCTGAAAAAACAATGCAGTGTGTTATCTGAAGCCCTATTCACAGTCTATTCATCAAATTATTATTGGTACATCTACCATTACATTGCCATTACTCAAAACAGTTGGGTAAATTTAATTTCAGTTAGTACAGTTTGTTGCAAGTGGTAAAGCAATACAAGCCACCTTAAAGGAATGGGGTGGGGGGGGGGGGGAGGGGAGGAAAGGGGGGTTAAGATTTGAACTGTATGGAGATTTGTGACTTAAGTTTGAACTGTTTTGTTGCATGCCACCTGCAAGTTATTACTGTAACAGAAGCCAACAATCACCTGGGGAAGTAGTGCTGGTTTTAATTTTTGCAGTCCGGAAATTAGATCAACAAGAAACTCAACTTCTCTGAAAGCCAAATACTCTGGAACATATGGTGATCTCAGATGAACAAAGCTTAAGTCTTCATAGATAACCTAAAAGATAGTTAATGGAGAAGCAATAAAATTGTTACAGATCTGTTGTCGATGCAACAACTCCAACCCCTTTGCAGCTTAATTAATCATTACTGGATACCCAATAATTCAATTTATGCTTTTGTATGATTATCCTCACCACTTGTTAACCAACAAAAAAAATTCCATTTGTTTTCTATCATGTCTTGTCACATCTATAGAGCTATGATTCTACTTTCGAGTTTAATTCAGTCAACTGCCCAACCAAGGTGCATTTCAAATCAAATCAAATCAAATCATAGGTTGGCTTTTGAGGAGAGGGGAAAACCGGAGTACCCCGAGAAAAACCTCTCGGAGCAGAGAAGAGAACCAAAAAACTCCACCCACATTTAATGCAGAGTCTGGCAATCCAACCGGGCCACATTGGTGGGAGGCCAGTGCTCTAATCACCGTGCCATCCCTTCACCTAAAAATACACATTATTTAGCATTTACACTGGACAACCCAAGATAAAAATTTATATCAGTTGATGTCTTGGAGGGTAAAACTTCTCTGAGACTCTCTCTCCCTCTCTCGTTTAATCTTCAGAGGAAGTATTAAAATTCAAAGTGAGTGCATGAAGTCTGGCAACTGGTTTCCACTTTTCCTTTTTGCAGTTAGTTTGGGTTAAAAAATTTTTAAGGAAACCGTAAAGAAAATAAACGGCTATATTCCAGAACTCCTGCCATTTCGACCTGAATAGTGTATATCACGGTGAGCCTCGTTCTTAAAAGAATGCAGCTTCAAGAAGACAGCATGCAGCCCTTGCAACAGCACCCATGTGCCTTAACCCATTGACTGTCACCTCAAACATCCTAGGACACCCCAAGTTGATGAGTAAAATTGTCTGGCATTAGACAGAGTATTTATTAATCTTTTTAATCTCATTCCCAGGGGTCAATGGGTTAAGTTTCCCACATATTTCTCGATAAACTTATTTTTATTCACTACAACCAGTTACGGTACATCATAATTGCTTTCTTTAGTTTTCATGTCACAGTGATTTTACCCTTATAAAATAATATTGCGCATAACATGTGCAGATTTCATTGGGACAGACTGAAATTCCATCGGAACTATTGCTGTAAACTCTGAACCTGCCATAGCAATTTCTCAAACACATCCTACCAAACAGGACAGCTGTTAAAGAGTTGACAATAAACCTGAACCTTGTGGAATTTGTGAGTTACTGTTTCCCTGAGTTTCATGGATCTCTCCATCTACAAAGCTGACGTCACTACAGCCCTCTTGGTAGCAGCCAGCAGCCATAACAGCCCAAGTATTAGCACCCCAGTCTTATAACCACTGTGGCCCAGTGGTTAGGTCACTTGCCTTGAGATCTGGACATCCCAGATTTAACACCTGCTCTCACAACTAGTAGAACTGGTACTCCTTGGTTCAACGTCTTGGCTTCACTTGTAAATAGCCAACTGCTTCGCCTCTGGCCAGTTGGAATTCTTAAATATTGTTGTTGGAGTTCTGTTCTGTTGTGTGCCATTGCGCAGAGATACTAGCCACTTGTCTACTTTAAAATTTGTGTGAAAATAAAGTTTGTATGCATTTATGTATGTAATGTGGCCAGGTATTCTGATCTTTCTCACATGAATAAAGAAGCAAAGGTTGTTTACTTAACCCTTTGATGCCCAAAATGGCCTAAACCTGTGACCTGGCTCCCTGGCACTTTTATGTGGCTATTAATGAAATTTAGGCAAAGTTAACACTTTGACGCCCAAACCAGCCTAAACCCGCCAGTATTTTACTCTGTCTAACGCTAGATGATTTTACTCATCAATGGGGAACCCCTGGGAGTCAATGGGTTAATTAGTAACAGGATAGAAAAAGAATAATATGTTGTTTTACCTCAAGTTCTGGAAAACTCAGAACCACTAAACAGGCACAAGCATGATCTGCATCTCCTTTTGGAAAAGATAAATCCACACCACCAATCAGCTTCAAAGCGCTGAAATGATCTTCACCTGATGCTCCCCATTTATTACAGTCCTCTGTCACAAGTTTCTTCTTTAGCTTCATTTGTTCTCTAGTAATTTTATCAGTATGGTTACAAAATATTAATATTTACATGTACTCATTTACTGAAAGCGAGGGCCAGCAGGGAAAAAAATATACTTGGCTCAAGGTCATGATGTGCGAACCCTGCAAAGCAACAATCATGAGAATTGGAACACCTTCAATAATGTGTGCAAAAATCGCTTCATTTAAGTGGGGTCCAGGGTGGCTCTTAACTACCAAACCGTTGCTATGGATCCCTTCAAATAGTCCTTTCTCCATTAACCCTACAGTAATCCTTTTTTGCATAGAGTCCTTTGTATGGTTTGACTGACACAACCATATTTGGTAAATCTCGTGACCAAAACAGGAAATGGCTAAAAACTCAGCAAGTTAACTACGTTTTTCACAAATTTTTAATGCAACAGTATGAGGACATTCTAACACAAAATTTGTGGCATGGATTTTGAAAGAAATTCTTTCTCAAAAAAAAATTATGACATCATAAGGCTCTCCTTTGATACACTTTTGAAAATATCACTTCCATTTTTTCCATGCTACAGTTTACAAAAAAAAGATGGGATGGTTCCCATCGGGTGAAAAAACCGCCTCTTCCTTTCGTTTCCTGGGAGCTTTTACCTACTTTTAACTAAAACGCTAGGAAGAGGACAGGGACTGGTTGCCCATGCTCCTTCTGATTGAAGTGATGTCAGATTTCCATTGAAAAAGTTACTTTATAGAACCATCCATGCAACCTTTTTGTAGATCTCTGTGACTAAAAAGCTTCCTTAGCAACCAATGCTTTCTGTGCCACCCCCTCTTAAAGGGAAAGTATGGTCTAGAAAAAGTTTCTCTGAATCGAAAGTTCTTTACCTGTATTGTCATACTTGACCACTCACTTGGACTAAATGTGTTTAAATAGCCAACAATAACACTTCAAAAATAGGCAAATTTAAATAGAAATCTGCCATCTTCGTTTTTGTGTATGCAAAAGAGGCTATGGTAGAGTTTTTCTCTGGTCAGAGTTTTTCTCTGTCCTTGTGTGGGCCCATTTCCATTAGTAGGGCTAACGCTCACATGGTTCATATGGGGTAGAAACTTAGCACTTCACATTACACTTTAATGAGTTATGTCCTATGTTGTAGCAATAGTCAAGGATTTCTGCAGATGACTAAATGTACCTTATGTAAAGAAGAAAACACAGGCGAGGAGAGCAATGCTCTGTAGACTTGAATCTTAATCCAGAGGCTAAATTGTATTGATATTGGCTCCACCTCTGAACAGATTTACCTTGTGGTCATAAAACAGGGTTTTATATGCATTGAGAAAGTGATCGAAGAACTTGTTAAGGTCGAACAAGTTTGTTGACTATTGCTACGTCATAACACATCATATCCAAGATGGCGGTCTCCAAGTCACGAAAGAGGCAACTTCAAAGTGCTCTTGTCACATTTTAACTGGGAACTGGACAAAACGGCAATTATTTTCGAATTCCTGGGGAAAAGCTTTCGTAATTTAGAGAAATTTCCCTAGACCGCACTTTCCCTTTAAAGATGCCGGAACTCTCCTCAGTGCAGTGGTGAGAGCTCACTCCAACATGGCTTTAATTCAACTCCCATACTTAGTGCCATATGTGGGTTGAGTCTGGGAGTGTTGTTGGTTCTCTACTCTGCTCAGAGATGTTTTTCTTTGGGTACTCCAGTTTCCCCCCTCCTCTGTTCTTCTTTTTAATGGTTAATATTCCTTGACAGACGTCTCACCATTCCAAGAGAGTTTGCATCCACATTTCTATCTTTATTTCTTGAGAGTTTCAATAAACGAAGTGAAACACAGTCATGAAACACAGTAAGGTGGGCTCTGAATCCACTAGACTGAATTTTTAAAAACTTTGCAGAAAGTTAAATTACTTTTCAGAAATAAAAATGGGGGTAACCGAGTTCGATTTTGAGATATAAGCAAGTAAAGACAAAATAAAGGGTGATTTGACCCCCCTAAAGTGAACCCCCTCAAGTGAACCCCCCCCCCCCCAGAAATTCCTAAAGTGTACCCCCCAGGGAGGGTACACTTTAGGAATTTCTGGGTGGGGATGTGTCCCTGGGACCCTGGAACCCTTAGCCTATACCAGAGCTAGTTTCAGCTAGATTTTGCTACCCTATACTAGAGTAAACTCCACAAATCACTCCTATCCTAGAGTAGTTGTTTTCCAGAAACTGAGGTCACTAGCACAGTCTAAAGCAAAGCCAAAACAAAACCTTATATCACAATCACTTCTTTCTTAAAAAAGGATTTATTTATACTTGTCCAGCAATGCCAAGCACATCAAGACAATAAATTGTTTAATTTTAACCAGTATTAATACCACCGATTTCCGTCTGAATCCCGATTTTTGACAGTTAATAATATCCAGTAGCGTTTTTTGATAGTCATCTATCAACGCTGTTGAGGCTCAGTCGTGAAGATTTAAACTTGCCGATTTCATTTTATAAATTTTTTGTAGCAATTCCTGGTTTCCTTAGTCTAGATAAATATTCAAACAACTGGTCAGTTTCGTGAAAAATGATACCCTATTCTAGACCCTAACGCTCTGATTTATATACCCTATACTAGAGTAAACTGCTTGAAAACCATACCCTTCACAGCGGCACATACCTATATACCGGTAGCCCATATATGGCAGTACCCCTCCCTCCCCCCCCCCCCCCCCCCAGGGATTTCACAGGGCTTGCCCATTGCCACCGTGACATATAAAGTCACAATAATGACTGCATCTTGTTTAGCAATGATTCGTGTTTGATTTGGTACCACATAGTACAATATTGCCAATACATGATACAACGTTGTGGTGCCGAGCTTCACTTGGAAGCGTTGAAACTGGTTCGAGCCTCCTTAAGCTCCCTAACATAATAATCACTTTATTTAAGTATCAAGGTTATTTAGCCGAGCACGGGTACTCTACTAATAGGGGAGACTACAAATCAACTGAGCAGCAGTAACAACAGCAGCAACAGGCTGCATGAGCTAGTCAACACATATAAACTAACCTTTTCCAAGTTTCTACAACTTCGTTATCTCTGGTGGATCCCGATTCCATCTCGTTGGAAGCCATTTTAAAGATGACAAATTGTTTCTCAGTGCTGTACCGGGATGATTCATCGCGATTTAACCGTCACATTCTGCTAGGGAAACTTGGATTTTCTTTGCCCAATTCTAGACCTATCAGACCTATATAAGTTTGTTTCCCTGACCGTGCGAAGCATAGGTGGTTCGCGGGCTCTCGACTACCAAAGTGACAGCGAGGCTTGAATCTCCATAGCAACCAGTAACGACACAGAGTTCATTTTTTCTTGACATCTTTGTTTTGGTCCGTTTTCGTCCATTTTTGTCGTTCAATTTAGTGGTTATAACATGGCGGAAAACCCAGAAGGCGGTGGAGCACAAGAAAGTGGGGGATACGATTACAAACGGCTTCACAGTTATCCTTTAATTCGAGTATGTTTAAGAAGCATGATATCGCTGAACAAGACAGCATATACGTAAGCTTAATTTTCTTGAAGTAGAAATTTAACTTAAGCTTACATACTTTCTCCCCTTTCCTTATTAATATCCAAATTTCAGTACTCGGACATGAATGATGAAATGCGTACGGAGGCGATGGAGCTTTGCGTAACAGCTTGTGAGAAGTTTTCAGCGAATAACGAGGTATGTTTGAGCAAAAGCGCTAGTTCCATGAAATCAATTATGCTTATAAGCTTATTTTCCTGATTTCTTTGGCCACCCTCTTTAACCTTCCCTGCTAGCAGAGGTCTGACCCGCCATCAAACACTATTCTCCCCCTTGGAATTTTACTTTCCAAAACTACTGATATAATTCCTGGGGGGGTAGGGGGGGGGCGAATCGTTTGCCATTCCTAAAGTGGTACTATGACCAAAAAATCATTTCTTCGTTTTCTTTGGATTTCATAACTATGTTAGAGTGCCTATGAAGTAAAAAATATCTTTTGCTTATTTAAAGGCCAATATTTCTGGAGATATTCTCAATTTTGTGATTTATTGCAGTCATGTGTACAGTTTATTACGTCATTAATTATTGAGCAAAAACTTGAATATCTCTGGAACGAAAGAAGATATTCCAAAATAGAAAACAACATTCTTCATCATTTTGAAACGTCTTTAAAGTAAGCAAAAGATATTTTAACTTCATAGGTACTTTAACTAAAGAATAAAGCCGTGCTCACACTCAACGTTGATTATGATCAACTTAAGTATAATTCAGGCTATATATTATACTCCATTCAATTTTATTCAATTATGGTGCTGTTCACATCTGCAAAAATTCAAATACAATAGGCAGGGTAACCTTGCATTGTGAGACAAAATGGCGCGGCCATATCTCGTGGCTGCCACGATTATCATCACCATCATGTACTTGAGGTGAGAAGAGAACCAAGGATCGATATATATAGCTTCCGAGAATAGAAGAAGACAAATCCAAACCTTCGCTCCATAAAGTGATTAGAAGTTTCGTCTGTTCATACCACCATGTGCTCATCATTCTGTTCAATTACGCATTGTAATTACTTTAAACAACCCCCTTGAGGTTGTTTGAAGTTATTATAATCCAGTTATAATCAGGGACTGCAATTAGTTGATGTGAACCCATTTCATATTTAATTCGATTATAATTCGATCATAATCGAGGCCTAATGTGAACACGGCTTAAGTGACCCAAGTTCAAAGACACCTGTTTACCAATTTAATGGTCCGCCATTCTTTAGAGAGCTGGATTGAGGAGTAAATGATGTCAAAGACTCCCTAGTTTAAGAATGCAATGGGTGTGTATGTGGCTGAATTAATATGCAGCACGGGAGTTTCGGCCTTTCAGACTTGTAAACTTGTGTTTTGCATAATTAAATAAGCTGCATTTACAAGCTGAAATTTTAAGGTAGTGAGTAAAAGAAGTCACTTTTCCCTATAGGTCCAACTCTCTGAGGTCCAATATGGTCAGTTTTGAATGTGATTAATGGCAGACCGTGAAACCCAAAACTTACACTCAAAGTTAAAACAGCGGCCTTTGGATGAAAATCAAATCTCAAAATTTTGCCAGTCAGGTGTTTAGCAAACACACGTTCAAAATCTAAAGAAAAAAAGGAAGTGATTATTTTTTATCATAGTAGCACTCAGTAACCCTCTATCCCCTTTGTAAACATTCAACCCCATTTTCCCCTTGCACAGTGAAAGCTTACTTTGAAATGCAAAACTATAGTTTTGGGTGACAAGTTCTTTGCGAACATCAATCCACCTGCTTTGGCAAAGGCCCCTAATGACTCATGCTAAAGTGGTCTTATCCACCATATAAGCTTTTTTCCATTCCCTTCTCTTTTTGAATAGTCACACGTGTAGGCTTTTTAATTTCCTAGGGCCGGAAGGGGAATATTTGGCCCAAGGCCATGGTATATGGACCGAGCGCCGCAAGATCCGTGTGCATGACCGAGGACCAAATATTTTCCTGTCCAACCCGACCCAAACTCAGTCAATAAACATTTTATCATATGGGCTCTTTACACTATTCATGAGCATTCAGAAGACGAAGTTTGAACAAATTAAGTAACAAAAATTTGCATAGAACATTTATATAATAATTGTTGCAAATTTTGCATTTGCTTTTCTGGCTGTAAATAACTTGGATGTTTAAAAGCGACGAAATCCTCTAAAACTGCATTGCACAGAGCAGTATGTATTCCTCGCAGGACCATACGGCTTTTTCAGGCCCTGCTTGCGCCAATGCGTACAGCCCTTGTACTCGGATTTTCCCAATAGTTTCACGATGAAAGCGCACACGGGGTAGTACGGGCTATGTGATAATATGAACAAGGGTTGTGAGATGGGAGGTCCCATGATTTATGAGTCAAATGAGTCACGAGTCAATGAGACTCACAGTCAATATAGCAATAATTTATTGATTAAGCCTAAGCCCTCGTTTCAGTGATTACTAAGGCCTAAGCACTCTCTGAAATTTTAGCTTTCATTTTATGGGTGAGGGTAACTGCACTAACTCATTGACTCATTGATTCATTGACTCATAAATACTAGATACTTGTGAGATGGGGCTTATTATGGTTTATAGTCCTTATCCAAGAAGACTTGAACGTCTTATTGTCACTCATGTCCACAAAAGGCAGCTATAATTAGATGCACGCCCAACATCCAACATCCACGCCCAACATCCAATTGACATCCAACACGAAGTGTCCCTTTAAGTCTAAGCAATTGCCACCTATTTTCAACAACAAGGTAAAGGCTAAAGGTCAGTGTTATTTTTAGCTTAGGATAAATGCAGCCGTTTATCCTTCCTTGAGGAACAGCATTTGGAGGACACTTTGTGATATTAATTGTCTCGGACTACAAACAATATTATTAATAATAATTATTAATAGGATTGTTTGTAGAACGAGACATGTTTGGGAGAAAAAGCAAGGGGACACTTTGTGATGCTCATTGAAAATTACAGGCATTTCTGGAGATAGTGGTTGAACTCACAACTTCCTACTCAACCACTACTGAGTGGAGGGGGACAGGAAGGCTAGAGCCCAGGAGAATAGGGGTGGGAGGGGTACAGGAGTTGGGAGAGGAAAGGGCAGGATGCAGGAGTTCTAAGAGGGTGGAAAGCAGGAGAGAAATGCAAAACGCTACTTGTTGTCATTTATTAATGTATTACAATACTTTAAAAAAACAAGACCCCAAATGATATCTGATTTGCATATTTTTTTGCATCTTCTGAGAAATCAGGCAAACAAAAGTTCATGCTTGGGCTGAAAAACAGGCTTACTTCTGGTGAAATTGTAAACCCTTTTATGTCAAGCAGCTGTCACGTAACTGCTGCAAGACGAGCAAAGCAATGTGACTTGATTATAAAAATAGGTCTTAGTATTTTAGTTGCGGTAGTGAAAGTCCGAGTTTGTGCATGGAAGGCCTTCTTGGGAGCTTGCTTTTTATGACTGTGAATCAGAACAGACTAAAGATTTCACTACGTGGTGACATTTCGTGGCAAGTTTGTTGTATCCCACTTTCATATTTCAATGACTCTATGATCCCAACAAACTCCAGACTGATTGCTGAAAACATGTTTCAGAGGGTATGGGAGCAGGACTGAAAAGGGTGGGAGCTGGGAGATTAAGGTACAGGAAGCGGGAGGTTTTGACCCTCTGTCCTGCCCCACTACTGAGTCAACTTGTCAGTGGGCAACGGTCAGTACATGCCCAATGGTGGTCAGCTCTTGTACTGAACTACACTCTGTCAGAGGCCCTTCAGGAAAATTCATCCAGACGAACCCCATGCAGACAGAGATATAAACCCCAACGCTGAAACTCAGTGGCCTTGTTTCCACGAAAAGCATTTGGGCTCTTTAACGTACCAGAAAGTCCCTGTATTCATACAAAGGGTTTGGACACCGTGCCTACAGTTTGCGGAGTCTACAGTTTGTGGTCTATATCCAAGAAGGCTTGAAAGTCTAACTATTTGCAAAAACAATTACAAACTAGACGCATAACTGCGTGAACTCGGGCTTCATTCTAGAAAATTGAAAGATTTTTCCACAAGCATAGCCTGCTGCAGGCATTGGGGTCTCAAAGTATAATAGACAAGGGAACGAAATTGATACCACACTTAAATGTGCCTGTCCTTCATATTATCAAAAGAACAAAAAGAGAGGAGAGGGAAAAGTAAGTTGCCCCCTGTCTTTTCCCCTTTCTTCTCATTTTTCCCCAACGTATATTCACTTCACTTAGTCTACTTTGCAGCACGTAGATGAGCAGAGAAGTACGAAAGTCTTCCTTTTCTCCAATGTTAATCATATCTGTAACATGTATTATTATTTAGGAAATCTTATGGTTTCGAGTATAACTTGAAGTAATTTTCTTTCAAATTGCTCCAGGTAAAAAAACATGATTTCCTATTATTAATT
>OX421452.1:16299740-16317240 GCA_949126865.1 Montipora capitata
GCGTAGATGCCAAGTTGTAGGGAGAGGCTCGCTGGAGATTTAATGGAGCGCCTAATCCGAGCGAGCAACAAAGGCGCAAACTTTTCGAGGGGAGTCCGGGGGGATGCCCTCCCCCCCCCCACCCCCCAAGGGAAAATTTTTAAATCTGAGTTTTCCTGCATTCTGAGTTGATTTAATGACGCATTTTACCATGTCACTTCGGGCAAACAAACACGAGCAATGAGAAGAAAAGGGCTCTGGGGTCTAGAATTTCTTGATTTCTCGTCAATTTGCCGCTGATTTCTCGTCGATTTCACGATTTCGCAGATCATGAACAGTTTTACGTTTGTGGAACAATAATTTTATATTTGTTAACCCAAGCTCAGCTGGAGATTTTGCTTGCTTGGCTGGAGAGCTGGAGATTGAGTGTGAAAGCTGGAGACTTGGCATCTATGCCTTAGAGAATCTGCCTCTCAGCCATCAACACTACTTCATCTTGGTATCTGGATGTTTCGCCCGAAAACCTGTTCGCCCGACGGCTGTTCGCCCGGAGCTACAGATGATTCGCCCGATGATATTTAATTGACTTAAACTGGTACACAACAACAATCATAACGTGAAACCAATAAATAAAGGAGAATTTAACATTACCTAGCATAGTTTGGGAATTTAGTTTCCCGAATACACACAACATCGTAACGGAACCCTTTCTCCGCCTCGGTGTAATAAGGCCGCCGGATTTGAAGGGAGCCTGGCTGCCCGTTAACAAGCGTTTTGTGTCGGATTGCACTTCGCAAGAAATGGAAAAGCCCTTAAAATAGTAGTGTAAAATGAGTTTTACACTACGTTGAAATATGTGTCCCACCTGGGTTGGCATTCAGTCTATGTGTAGCGATTGTTTGAAGTAGCGCGGCTCGCAATCATGTTTACGAACATGTGCGCACTGACTGTGCTACAAGGTAAGACGGGAGTAGCTGCAGGCTGTGGGGACTGAAGATCTTAAGTCACCGCTGCTCAGTCGGTAGAGCAGCGGTGATCTAACCCGAAGGTCGTGGGTTCAATTCTCACCCTGGTCAGAGTTTTTCTCTCTCCTTGTGTGGGCCATTTCCATCAGTAGGGCTAACGCTCACGTGGTTCATATGGGGTAGAAACTTAGCACTTTACATTACACTCTATTCAGTTAAGTCTGCATTTTTACACTGACCGCTTCACGAAGTCACCCATTGCTTTAAACCATGTGCTCTAGGGTTTAATCTACGCATGCGCGTACACTTACCTCATGCGCTGTAGTGGAACTGCGTTTTGTGACTGAACAGAAAAAATTAGCCCAATTTATATCTCAGAAGTTTCTTTCGGAAATCCTGAGTATTAAGGTAGCAGTTTCTTCTCAAAAGAAGAAGAACCTGAATCTTGGTCTAGCAACGATTCAACTCTGTAGGGTGATGTTCAACCAACTGAGATGTTCAACCAGTCAGTTATAAATTCTTGGG
The DNA here is from genome assembly GCA_949126865.1 of Montipora capitata. Taxonomy (NCBI): domain Eukaryota; kingdom Metazoa; phylum Cnidaria; class Anthozoa; order Scleractinia; family Acroporidae; genus Montipora; species Montipora capitata. The sequence continues at coordinate 16,301,210 of OX421452.1, forward strand.
CTGTCAGTTTTTTCTTCTCCTGTCAGTGACCTTGCAAGGTACCCTAACTTTTCTGCCCTGAAGAAATACAAGGGAAAAGTAGACTGTCTGATGTATGAGACGTTGCTCATAAAAAAGAAGAAACCAAGGCTTGAACATGCAAGTGGACTATTTGCTCAAAACTATTTGTTCAATTTTAACTTACTTAACACACATACATTTTAAGTGCAACACTACATTTTAATCATTCCTATCACCTTACACCGTGTAAATTAGTCAGGTTAACCTATTGACACCCGGGGGTTCCCCATTGACGAGTAAAATCATCTGCCGTTAGACAGAGTAAAATACTAAGTATGGCTGGTTCAGGCCAGCTTGGGAGTCAAAAGCTTAAAGATTTCTTTTGTCTCTTGAAGTGATTTCATGGTGACAATGCTTTGTGGTAAGGAGGTGAAAGATGCCCCCGTCCAGATAAAGTCAGACCGCAACACCGGGGACTACGTCCCCTACTCTTATCAAATAGTGAGTGGGTTCTTTAATGTCCCATACTATTTAATTTCCAATGAGGACTATGAGACGGGACCCCCAGGTTACAGTCCTTATCCGAGAAGACTTGAAAGTCGAACCATTTGTAGATGTTATTACAAAGGCAGCACTTTCTCCTCGTCAGTTATTTTAAGACCCCGAGTGTTGGTCCAACCGGAGTCGAACTCATAACCTCCTGCATGACAACCCGATGCTCAACCACCTGAGCCACCACCGGTGCGCAGTGGAAAATATTGAAAGCACTGGGCTAATATTGTACTCCTAACTGAGGAGGAAGTGCCTTCATTAATATGCCTGGATGCCTTCTCTCACAACGCACTGTTCACACACAGTAGGAGATGACATTACTTGTATATTCCGGGTGTAATGCTCCAGCCTAACACAATGATAGCTCACCACTTCGTTAGGACTAGTGTGGGATCTATTGCCTAATTCACAATGAAACTGTTTTCAAAACCAGTCAAAACACTAACAAAGGAACAGGAGGTTTTGGCGCTTTGTGCAAAAACATTCAAAACACAAGCAATAAAAAAGTCCTCTCTATAACATATCACTGAGAGAACTGTACTCATTTCATTATAGGCTGCTGCAAAAATGATCAAAGAAAGCATGGACAAGAAGTTTGGATCATCATGGCATGCTGTCGTTGGGGAAGGATACGGCTTTGAGCTCACCCATGAAGTAAAAAATCTTCTATACATGTTTTTTGGAGGAACTGTAGCAGTTTGTGTGTGGAAATGCTCTTGAACTAATGGGAATAAAATAGGTGACCATCACAAATTCTCCTTAATGCGATGGTCACCTGTATGGAAGGGCAGTCAGTTGACATCAGGACCCTAGTTACTTTCAAGGAAGAGCACATTAAGCAACAGCTCATTAAGCAACAAAATGGTCACCTGTATGGAAGGGCAGTCAGTTGACAACAGGACCCTAGTTACTTTCAAAGAAGAGCACAAAGTAATTCAAAAATATTCTCTTTCTCTACTAGCAAGAGGATATTATTTTGTGAACCATTATGATATTTTGTAAATAGCCTCATCAAGGTGTCAGTTTTTGTTGGTGTCTTCTCAGTAGTCTTGACAAAAAAAAAAAAAGAACATCAAGAACTTTGTCTCTTTTTAGCGGGTATTGGATTATAATTGACAAAGGACATGATTTGTCAGTATTTCACTGTCATACTTCTTTAATGTTCCCAAAAAGGGTGATTCCCACATTCATTAAGACAGTTTGATTAAATTTATACTGGGCTCAAACTTTCTGGGAAATTGCCTTAGTATTAAGGGACCCAGGATTGCATGGAAAAGGACCGTTTCAGCTGTGTTAGCGCTATAACCCATTAACTCCCGAACCGCCACCCATTGACGAATAAATACGTCTGGTGCCAGACAAAGTAAAATCTAGTGAAGCTATGATCTTCGCAGTTATGAACGCAATTTTTACAATTGCGTAGAGAAGCCTGAAAAATTCAGGACTTCAACGGGGTTTGAACCCGTGACCTCGCGATTCCGGTGCGACGCTCTAACCAACTGAGCTATGATTTATTTTCATTGTTAATTTCAGTTTACAGTGTCCCCAATTAGCGCTCCAGCGCTAGAACGACTAGACACTTAAATAAAGTTCCTTTCCTTTCCTTTCCTTTGCCACTGACGTTGGGAGCTGGTCATTTGTGGGTTCTAATGGTCCCGTGAGGAGTGAATCAATGATGAAATGGTATATGAAATGAATCATAGCTCAGTTGGTTAGAGCGTCGCACCGGAATCGCGAGGTCACGGGTTCAAACCCCGTTGAAGTCCTGAATTTTTCAGGGTTCTCTACGCAATTGTAAAAGTTGCGTTCATAACTGCGAAGATCATAGCTTCACTTGATTTCATATCCGCAGTTCATATATGATTCATTTCATATACCATTTAATCAAAGTAAAATCTATTACCCCCAGGGGGACTCTCAACCCCAGACCTCTTCTTTTTTTGGGTTGCTCCATGTCTCGGATCATGTGAACATAATGCGAGGCTCTGGTGACAAAATTGGCACCACCCAAGTACAAGGATCAAACTTGGTGAATCGACTGTGAGGCCGCGTTTTTTAGCGGAGCTCCGCGCACGCTTGTGCGGAGCATCATGGTTAAGAAAATATCACCCATCGACGCAAGAAATTTTGAATTTAGCTATGACGTCATCATCCGTTCGTACGTACGTCCACCCGTCCATGTATGCCAATGTAACCAATATTACACGTATCGCGGGCTCAAGTTTAGAGCTCGGTGTAAAAATGGCCGCCTCAGTGAAGGGCTTGATGTGGTTCGTATGTGTAAACATAATTGGTTTTTATGGACTCTTCGAATTAATTTTGTACGGAAAAACCTCTGCTAAAGGATGGGAAAAATATCAGGGAAACAATTTCAAGCAATTTGAGAACGGCAGCTGGAAAATAACATCGAGGAATTGAGGTTAATTAGTGATGAAGATAAATATTGGCAAGATTTCCGCACAGGTCCCTACTTCATTATGCATACGCTCCTTTGTTTCAAGAAAACAATAGCGATAACAATAGATGTCTTTTGGGACTGTGGCGCTTTGTTCTTTCTTCTTGGAGGTTTTTTTTTCTAAGTCTACATGGACTTTGAAAAAACGGGTCGAACTTCTGACTGAAATACGGAAAATCGAACATTTTTTCCTGCAATTTCGGCACTTTTCCTGCAATTTTTCAATTTCAGAATAAGCGCAAGAAGTGGAGTTTCAAGCAATCGTTGTAATAGGGTTCAGATTCTCAAACAACAAAGAAACCAAATAAAAGTACTGTCATAAAAAATTTAATGGCTACCTGCTCTTTTTATCGTGAAATTGTTCTTTCTGTCGGCTTACGAATTCGCCGATCGAGACACTGCAAAGTGTATGTTTTCTTCCTTCCCTGTATTCAGGATCACGAACGGTGCATTTAGTGGGATTTTGCGATTTATCGCTCTTTGTAGAGATCGGCAATATGCTCAATGATGCTTCCAAGTAACTAATTTTTGTAGAGATCCATGGATGTTCCCGTACGAGGCATACTTCGTTTCACTCCCCATCATGTCTTTTCAATGCCCTACTGTGGGCTCGTTTGTCTGAGTCGACGAAGTGTAGGCGATGGTTAACTGTGAGATTATGTTTAGCCCTTGTCTTGTAGGCAATTGTAAACTTTCCGGCCACAGGTAGCTAGGGCTAATACTTTTTCAAGGAAAGTTTACTGTCAGAAAATTATGTGTTCTCGCTGATTGAAGGTTATCCATTGTAGTTTTTTCTTGAGCATCGCGAAACAGATCCATCTCCTGATGCACTTTGTCTTTGCCAACTGACTGCGTTTCCATACGGGTTTTGGACACGGAAGACGAAAGTAAATTGTTTTCTTTGCACCACTCTATGCACCGCTTGGGATAGGCTATAAAGCAGGGACAATTTCCAAATGTTCAAATCTCCCTTTGCTGACGCTTTTACTTCGCTAGCCATCTTGATTATTACGAAGACACAAGTTTGTTTCAAAAGAAGGGAAACATGAAACGATTTTAATTGCAATGAACTCGTGCATTAAAGTTTCCCATGAAAGATGCACCAATCAGACTGTAAGCGTGGTACACTCTTCAACGCAGTGAACTTCTAAGTGTGCCGCACGCACGGGGCATGAAGGAAAAGCAGGTCACAGTTCACAGCAATACTGGAAAACCTAAAACTATCACAGGGACTAACCTTAAGCCTAAAGAGTGCCTTTAGCCGTAATTAGGGTTACGGTTAGCATTATTAAAGAGGGATAGGTTGTTTCAAGAGTAGTAAAACAGGGATCTCTTAACGGTAACGTACGAGTGCAAGTTCGATTGTAGGTGCTCGGCGCGGCACGTGCATATAATTACGTATCATTGTTATGTAAATAGTCACCCAGAATTCAAAATAAATATCATTGTGAAGGTGTGAATTAGCAACTTGACACGTTAGCTCAGTGGTGAAGAACAGGGACAAGTAATCCAGATGTTTACAGTGGGTCGGAGTTCAAGGCAAGCTGCGAGTGACATATCATGGGATAAAATGGCAGAAAAAGCCGAGCGGGATCTGGAAATAAGAACAAGACGAAGGGATAGAAAGAGGAAAGCTGGGACGAAAACGAGTAACGGTGAAGGCGATGAAGAGAAAGAAGAGATAGAGGGAGGGAGAGATAAATGAGATTCATTTTTATTCATCCCGTAAGTACAAATTACCCATGTATATATTCGGTTCTCTTGGGTATACGTATTGTTCTACAAAACAATAGCGCGAATGAATAATTAATTTATTCTGCATGCATAATGAAGTAGGGACCTGTACGGAAATCATTCCTAAATATTTGCATACGAGCCATTATTTTGAGCACGTGTTTTTAATGCCACGAACTACTTCGCGGATGTCTTGTTCGCGTTGAAAATCGCGTTAGATCATCAAATTAACCTCTCATGAATGAAAACTTAACAATTCGGAAAGTTTGGTTAAAAAAGGGTTTTGAACGATCTATTCATATTTTTTGGCCCATCGAGTTCCGAAGAGTAATTACGGAGTTTAAGATAGATCTACGGCGCGACGGTAACGAAAACGTCATTTAAAATTGCGAGTTCACGGTTATTAATCTTTGTCGTCATTATGTCGGTTTGTCTAACTTCCAAAAACTAGCGCAACTTCCCAGGAACTGAATTAGGAGGTGCGGTGTTGAAGCTACGACAGAAAATTCAAATTCGCTGCCTTGTGTTCACGTTCTCCGTTAAACTTGAGAATTGGTCATTTCACATCGCAAATTTCCCGTGAAAAAAATGTACAAAAATGAAAAAAGCACGTGAAGAGCGTGCAAGCTATTGTTTTTGCGCCTTAAAGGCCTGGCCAAACGCTCGCAACATTTCAATGCAACATCTTGCAACATGGTTGAGCACAACATGTTGCGTACGTTTGGCCACCCTGTTGCGATATGTTGCGTGCGTTTGGCCAGTCCATTCACATGTTGCAAGATGGGAGCAATTGCAGAATACCCGGCCCACCAAATGTCCTACTTAAAAAAGCTGCCAACGCGGTCCGCAGTCCCAAAGTCGATCAATGAAAAGAAAAGTGTTAAAGGGTAAGCAGTGAAATGAACTGCCACCGCGGTCCGCAGTCCCGCAGTCGTTGAATGCAAAATGTTAAAGTGAACTGCCACCGCGGTCCGCAGTCCCGCAGTCGTTGAATGCAAAATGTTAAAGTGAACTGCCACCGCGGTCCGCAGTCCCGCAGTCGTTGAATGCGAAATGTTAAAGTGAACTGCCACCGCGGTCCGCAGTCCCGCAGTCGTTGAATGCAAAATGTTAAAGTGAACTGCCACCGCGGTCCGCAGTCCCGCAGTCGTTGAATGCGAAATGTTAAAGTGAACTGCCACCGCGGTCCGCAGTCTCGTAGTCGTTGAATGAAAACTAGGGAGTTTTAGCGCTATTGCAAGTATTTCGCCATTAATCCGTCTTTTTCACATTGTACAATACAGGCGAACTATCCTGTAAATGGATGGGTACGAACGGTTTTAAAGTCCAAACTGAAAATGACCTTTTCATTGTTATATGCTCATGTTGTCGTCAAAACCTAAAATTTGGTGATTTCACGTTGTTGTTTTGTGGGGTACGGCAAAGAAATGCACGGAAATTCGTGTTGCACGTGCAGCACGAGCATTTTTCCTTTTTCAACCAATAACATTCTTGCTTTGTGGCGTTGCCGTAGCCGTACCCGTCGTCTTTGCTAAAACTCCCCACTGTTAAAGGGCAACCGCTAAAATGAACTGCCTCCACGGTTCATAGTCCTGTAGTGGATGAATGAAAATTGTTCATGGGCAAGATGATCTCGTGAAAAGTGTAGTTAACCGACCGAACCGCAACGTGAAAGCTAAAATTTTACGAGAGTGCTTAGGCCTAATCACTGAAACGGGCGCTTAGGCTTAATCAGTAAAGGAGTGCTTTCTTCTTCACACGATCTCGTGAAAAGTGTAGTGAACCGAACCGGAAAATGAAAGCTAAAATTTTACGAGAATGCTAAGGCCTAATCACTGAAGCGAGCGCTTAGGCTTAATCAGTAAACGACTGCTTTCTTGTTCAGACGATCGTGCTTAGGCTTAATCAGTAAACGACCGCTTTCTTCTTCACACGATCTCATGAAATTTAAAGTGTAGTTAACCGAACCGCAAAATAAAAGCTAAGAGTGCTTAGACCCAATCATTGAAACGAGCGCTTAGGCTTAATCAGTAAACAAATTCTTTCTTCTTCACACGATCTCGTGAAAAGTGTAGTTAACGGAACAGCAAAATGAAAGCTAAGGAGCGATTGCAGAATACCCGGTTTAGGAACAGAATTATGAATTATATCATTTTCTGTCCCATGCCACTGCGGACAAGCAGCATTGTTAAACACGACTGCGGGACCGCGGTGGCAGCTTTTTTAAGTAGGACATTTGGTGGGCCGGGTATTCTGCAATTTAGCCGCAAGGGAGATGTTGCGTTGAAATGTTGCGAGCGTTTGGCCAGGCCTTATTAGGGAGCTTAAGATCTACGACGACGACGTCAACGACAACGCCGCAAAACAGTGATATCATTTGTTAAAAGAGCAAAAATAATCGTGCTGCACGTGCAGCACGGATTATTGCTCATATTTTTGCGGTTTTCTGTATGACTACGACGTGAAATCACCAAATTTTAGGTTTTGACGACAACGTGAGCATGCTACAGAGAATCTTTCATTCTCTATTTTCACTCTGAAATCACTCGTACCAATTTATTTTTAGGATACTTCGCCCATATTGTAGGACGTGAACGAGATGAAATAATCGCGAAAGACTTATAAATAGAGCAAAGTTTTATTTTGAGGTGACGTTTTTCGCGTCGTAGATCTTAAACTCCCTGTTGTTGTTAATTAAGCAAAACACAATCGCCTTTGTAAAAGTCCTTGGCTTTTACAATGAATTTTTTTTTACTGAAAAGCCTATTTTATAACGTTTAAAATGAGATATTCTAAGCCACATTGCTATAAATAATTAAGTCCAGAAAAGTTAATGGCCCATTTCCGAGTTGCTGTTTGTCTCGGTTTCGAAGTGAGTCTTGGTGCTCAACTATTGAAAGGGAAATGAGTTTGATTTGCATAAGAATACGCAACTCATTTCCATTTCAATGGTTGTGCACCAGGACTCGCTTTGAAACTGAGGAATTCTCTATTTTCGAATTCCCCATAATACACTTTGTTTGCCCCCCAAATTTTGCATAAACTATTGTTTTCAAATGCTCTTGGGGACACTGCGTATTCCCAAGAGCATTTGAAAACAACGGTTTATGCAAAATTTGGGGGGAAAACAAAGTGTATTATGGGGAATTCGAAAATAGAGAATGCAGCAACTCGGGAATGGGCTATTGACTATTTTCACATTCCCCATAATACACTTTGTTTGCCCCCTAAATTTTGCACAAACCATTGTTTTCAAATGCTCTTGGGACACTGCATATTCCCAGGAGTGTTTGAATTCAATGGTTTATGCAAAATTTGGGGGGCAAACAAAGTGTAATATGGGGAATGTGAAAATGGTCAAATATGTCTTTAGTTGAAGACCCAAGTTTTCAACCGAACGCAAAGGAAGTAAATAACCCGAGAGCTCCGCTTTTAGGCTTCGCTAAATCTCTTGGGTTTCACTCACGTGATCAACATCGCTGTTTTTCAACAAAAACAAAAGAAAAAGATTGCATAACAATAGAGTTCAATTCCCGGAGGATTGGATCGGGACTCCAACATGGCCGCCGTTTCAGTGTTTGGGGACTCCAACATGGCTGCCGTGACGTCATGTGAAAACCTATCAATTTCAATTTTTGGCTACGGGCAAACTACGCCCATTCCATGAGTAGGGCTTTCCACAAGTTGCTCGAGATTTCCCAAAACGTTGCCCGAGATTTCTCAAAACGTTGCCCAAAGGTTGCTCCAAAAAAAGTCAAAAGTTGCTTTTTGTTACGAAAGTTGTTCAAAAAAAGAAAAACTTTTTTTCGTTTCTCTCTTCTTTTATTTGGTCTGGTGCAAAAATATGCGATCTGTACAACAAAAGTAACATTTCTAAGCATTCTTGTGCAATTTTGCGTTGTAACCAACTTTGTTAAATGAATTTGTTCGAAATACGTATGAGTAAATACCACCAAATCTGGTCTTTTTTTATTGGTTTTCGCAATAACTGTCTTTAATTTAATATGTTTCTGGTTTGCAATGTGCTTCATAACAGAGCTTCTTTTTAGACACAGTTTCCTAGCCTGCGTCACATCTGAGTTTACCCGACACTTGACTACAGTAAGATGCTCTCCTTTGAACTGATTTAGTCTATCCCAAGCACTCACATTTGGATCGGCTCTGCTGCGGACATTTCGCTTTTTTTCAGCTGGATTTGTTTGCATTTTGCGCTCTCTTCAAATCGCCGCTTTCGCTGGAGTACTTAGTCTTGCCCCTGTTTCTGCGGCTACCCTCAAAGGATCTGAATGACCTAGCTTCGTCACCTAAAACTCTCGAATTAGTGAAGTGTGAATCTTCGTCCGCCATTTTTGTATTTTCTTTTAAAAGTCGTTGCAGCCCGGCTGTATCCTTCTTTCCATGATTTGCCCCAGTGGGGAGAAACTGTTCCTTTTTCACAGGAAATTCACAAATTGTCCACTGAAACATTGTGAAATATGGAAGCATGGCCAATTTAAGCGCTAAAAGCTGCTCGGATGTCTCAAAATTTGTAGAAAACTAGAAATTGCTCAGAATGCAAAAAGTTCCTGGAAATACGAAAAGTTGCCAAAAAGTTGTGGAAAGCCCTATCCATGCGTGCCGGCTAATTCATATACTCAACGCCACAAAGCGATGTTAATTAACTCCACAAAGTTCAGTTGACAGTATATACAGCCGTATACACCGTATATGGGTTGTTGACCAAGCTTGTTCGGTCAAGATGGCTGGATATTGGCCAAGTTCTTTTTTTGCATGTCAATGCCATAAACACCCAAGACAAGAACGAGGCCAATATCCAGCCATCTTGACCGAACATGCTTGGTCAATGAAGGATTTATTATATGGGATAAAACACCAATAAAATGATCTTTGATCTTGCAAGATAGCGCCATTTAGCTCGCTCGGGTAGCCAATCACAGCACGGGATTCACCTTGCCCGCTCACAGAGCTAGTCATATAATGAACTAGACCCTCCGTGAGGGTACACTGGGTTGCCTGTGGTACGTGCACCGTTCCAGACAATTTTTTCAAGTTGGGCGGTCATTAAGACCATGTAAGGGGTCACCCAGAAGTCATACCAGCAGAGGCCCTTTGGCTCACAGGTTCTCACACGTTCGTACGACGAAACAGATCTGTCCTTGCGTAATATGTAGCTCTAACAGTGCACGATATTGTTTTGGTATTGTCTATCATTGTAGTTAAGTGCCATGGTAGAAGCCTCGGGTAAATAGCCTGAGAAGACATGTGGTTACTAGCAAAGTACTGAACCCAGAAAGATTGAAGAAAATAAATGGGAAGTGGGAAACATTGGCTTCTGGGCTGACATGTTGATAAACTTCTTTTCACCACAAGTTTAAGCGTGCCCTCTGAGCATCTGACATATACCCCTTCGTAGAACAGAAGCATTGGACCGAAAATACTATTAACGTTAACAAATGCAAATTCAGCAAGGTACAGATTTTGTTAGCTTGCTTTATGCAAAAACAAATATTGATGCAAAAGTAAATAAATATTGATACACAGTTTTTAGAAAGAGCAGAAGGAAGTTTCCAGGGCGGTCGCTCGAGAATAACATATTTACAACATGAAAACAACATTAATTTTGAACCGAGAATATAGAATATAAATAGTTACGATCAGCGACAAACATTTTGGGAGATTTTTGCTACGTTCAATTTTGTTATTGTACGTTTTGGCTGCACAAATAAATCGCAAATCGAAAGTGACATCGCCGGAATTCAGCGGGCGCCGTGATTAAGTTACCGCGGCATGTTTACTTGCCAAACAGTGAAGCATCTGTGTTAAGTGATGGCAAGATACCGGGTTTTAGTAAGTTTCTTTTTCTGTCTTGAGTGTTATAAAGTTTGACAATAAATGAGCGAATTCAAAACAAAGATCACAATCGCCCACCATTGTTTCTGCAAAGTCAAAAATTTACTCTCCAAGACGAGGTTATTTATCACCAGGTAATTCCATCATTTTGGAAATAGCAGCTACTTTATTATTCACCGGCGTCACAATTTTTTGCTGATTTTGGGGCTCATTTTGTTGAAACTCAAGCACGCTTCCAACAGACCTGTTCATTTTCATGAAACCTTTAATTTCCTGCTTACAGCTTACAGAGCAATACTAAAAATATCCTCCCGTATCAGGTTTCAACCTTAAGCTCGAAAATTCAATACACAACATGATATTATAATTCACAAAGGCAGAAAATATCACAGAATCCTTTTCCAGCGAAACATTTTATTGAAACAAACAACATAAGATGCACTAAAACGCCATTCGCGTTGCAATGACTTTCGACGCTATTACTGGTTAACGAGAATAACAAACTCACGAGGCAGAATGTATATTTATATTTAATTAAGTTAGCACAACAGAAAAACGCTAACCTCATTTTGACACGAAAATGCTTTACTATTGCCATAAAAACTATCCAGTTAAGCTCGCATATTATAAAACATGATGAATTCATAAAGGCCACCTTTTCCAGCGAACAATTTTTTGAAACAAACAACATATTTGCTCTTAGAGGCGAAAACCTCTTCCTATTTCATTGCGTGCGTGAAGACAAGAAACTCAATCGTGTCAAATTACCTTGTTATACCTCCCAACTCAAATACGTTTCCTGATTGGAGGAGAACGTGTCACGTGCCATTGGTCAAAACTCAATGACGCCCTAGGGAAACAATTACCTTGAACTTTGGACTTGCACGTGATCAGGTCGTGCATCTTGAAACCGCGGCAAATTTGTATGCCAGCCGCGTCAAGCAAATAATTTTTACGCAGTCATGGCAGCTAAACGATTTCAAACTCTATATTTTGAGTTGGGAGGTATAACAAAACACTTAATGACTGGCCCCTCGGGAAACAGTGAGTTTTGTTTCCCCTCGAGCCTCAATGTTCCCCTTGGCTTCGCCTCGGGGAACATTGAGGTCTCGGGGAAACAAAACTCACTGTTTCCCTTGGGACCAGTCATTAAGTGCTTAAAGGGAACCTCCACTAAAACAGGACTATATCTTTAAAATAGTTAACATAATGCTCACAATCAAAATTGTTCGAACGTTTTCCAATGAGAGCGTTTGTATCCGAAATAATTAAATTTTAAAAACGGTTGTTTTGGTTTTCAAATTTCCCGGGCGCCGCCATCTTGAATAATTGTGACGTGTAATGGTTGCCCTATTGTTTTAAAACAAAAGCTCTTTGTGCAAATACAAAAGAGCAACCATAACACGTCACAATTATTCAAGATGGCGGCGCCCAGGAAATTTGAAAACCAAAACAAGCGTTTTTGAAATTCATTTATTTCGGATACAAAGGATTCCATTGGAAAACGTTTGAACAATTTTGATTGTAAACATTATGTTAAATATTTTGAAGTTGTATCCTTGTTGTAGTGGAGGTTTCCTTTAATGTACTTCAGGTTCAAACCCTTTCCTGAAGAACATTTTCCTTTAATAACAAGAAAATGCTTTACTATTGCCATAAAAACTATCCAGCACACATATCATAAAACATGATGAATTCATAAAGGCCACGCGCACCTTTTCCGGCAGCCGCACAATTTCTTGCAACAAACAACATATTTGCGATTAGAGGCAAAAACCCCTTCCTATTTCATTACGTGCGTGAAGAGAAAAAACTCAATCGTGTCAAATATGCGCAATATTACAACAAACTAAAATTTCAGGATCAAACCGTTTCCATGAAGAACCTTTTCCTTGAATAATGAAGCACAAAATAGACGACAAGCTTTCTTTCAAATAATTCTTGGCTGTCACATTTCCAATTTTTTTTTTACCCGAAGACTGTGCAGAGTTGATCACAGATCCACTTAAGGTGTTCGATTCGTTCTCTGTCTTTGTTGAACCCATAAGTTACCAGAGAATTTTCCATTTGGTTTCAGTGTTCTACATAACAGCACACTTGGTAAATATTATTTTAGAAATGCAGCTCACTTTGATTTCTGCTCGACGGGCGACAGATTGTTGTCGAAGTCCATTACTCGTCGCTTTTGAGATTCCAGGTGTTGGTTTTCACCGCCTGCCTAGTTTATCCAACTGACTTTTCATTATTGAGCTCCACTAGTGAGATCCACTAAAACGCCATTCGCGTTACATGACTTTCGACGCCATTGCAGGCTAAGTTAATGATTCTCCTGTGTCCACCAGAGAAATCTACGCAGTTCCACTACCCTCTCGATCCTAAGAAAATACGTGCAGAAGGCTCTATGCACAAAGATACCACTTACCAGGGGAGTGACAGGCAAGACTTTTACCGACACGGAAGAAAAAATAATAACACCGAACAAATGCCACACACTTTTAGACTGGGATTGCCATACGGCAACCCAGTAAAAAGTGCTTATCTCTGGTCCCAAGGCTTGTAAACCTTTATCCTGTAGACAAATCACTACCCCTTTACTTACGTATGCAAGTATATGAAAAGGGGAAAAACCCACTCACTATACCGAAAGTAAAATTCACTAAATAATAAATGGGGAAAAGACCCACAATACTGAAAGTGAATGCATCACTAAAACCATTTTTAATCAAAGAGGACGTGATTCTTCAGTTCAGTTAGCGCCCACACTCATTTGTGCACGGCGTTCGGCTATATTTTGAATTGTGGGTAAACATATAAAGTTTCTTAAAATTCGCAGAAGGCTACCTTAGCTTCCTGCTTCGGAAGGATGTCTTTACCAAATCTCATTGGGCGGTTTAACAATACATTCCTTATTTGGTAGCTTAAGAGACTACAAAACCAAATGGAAATTTCTCTAGCCAGCCTCGCTTCTCCGTCGGTGTTCGAAGCTTTTGCGGTTTCCTCTAGTTGACAGCCTTGGTTTTCCAGGACTAAATAAGGTGAGCTTGTGATCTCTTGCTACCCCATCACAAATACTATCGTTTAAATACCTTTCATCACCAGGACAAAGGCTTTTCTTAATCACGTTGGAACGAAAACAACACAAACCATTACTTGTATGTCGCAGGAATCAACTATCGTATCCATAGATGTGTTTTCTTTTGTCTTCATACATAGAAAGTCACTTTAAGGTACCACAACGTTTTTAAGAACATTGAAAGTCACCAATAAGTATAGTGGAACCGGTGAATAAATCAGATTTGGTTCCAGCCGGCCCTTCCGAATTTGGCAGGAAAACTTTCGGTTTCAGTGGAGATTGTTTCCAGTTAATTAAGCTATCGATCATTTTCACTGTCGCGCAACAAAAAAATAAATTCGAAACCGTTCAATGAAAATGGCCGAGAACTTGGAATGTAGTAGGAAACAAACTTATAAACTACCTCTCCAGTTCTCAGGTCTCTGCGGTACATCGTTTCTGAGTTTCTGAATACGTAGCCTATTGCGGCACATGTTTCTTCACCGACGAGCTTAGGTGTTTATTAATGCATTTTTGTTCTCCTGCTTTATATGTTTACTCGCTTTAACCATGTTTGCATAACTTTAATGTGCCTTCATCACCAGTTTTAAAACGAAACATTACCAGTCATACAAACATGTTCATTGCGTGCTGTTTCCGTTCGAATCTGACTATGTTGTTGAGCTTGATCCTCACTTTCCTAAATCATGAAAGTGCTTGTCAAAGACTGTCCTTGTCAAAATTACTTTTGGTTTATTTATTCGTTTACTTTCAGCGAAAGGGTAATGATAACATTTTTACACTTAAGTATGCTGAATTTCTCTAGTTGTGACAACGTAAGGTTTACATACATGGGTTATTCCTTTCGTCTCAGTCCATAAACACGCAAAAAAAGAACTTGGCCAACATCCAGCTATCTTGAACTCACGCTTGGTCAATAAACGATTTTTTATATGGGATAAAACAAAAAAAAATTATCTTTCATGTTGCGGGACCAAGCCTGAAATCCCGAGTGGGCAGTATAGCTCCATCTTGCCCGCTCGGGTAGCCAAATACAGCGCGGGATTTCGTTCATCTTGCCCACTCGCGGAGCTGGTCATATAAAAAAGGGAAATAAAGGACGCATATGCCGGTCGCAAAGTTCAAGTCTAGAAATTTGTAAGAAAATGCCAATGAAAATCGTAGAAACTTACCATATTGCTCGTTGTTGTTGTCCTTAATACTCACAAGGAGTTTCAGAAAAATAAGGTTCACTTCACCTTCCATACAAGGAAAAGCTGCGAAGCTGACACCACCATCTTAGCTCTAGTCGACACAAATGCAGCCCAATGCAGCCCAATGCATCCAATCTGTAAATGAACACACCCGGCTCGTTGAATAGGAGATGCCCGAAACCCTGAAACCACTAAAGCCTCTCCAGCTACCTGAGAGAAGATAGCAGGCTCTGTGAAACTCGTACATCAACTTTCGGGGATCACAACCTGGCTACTTGAAAAACGCAGTATGATCTCTTCTCTGAATTAACGATTATCATTAATTCGTAATTTGCTTTGAATTTCCTATTATCGTTAATTTAGGACACTGTGTCCCAGGACTTGCGGTCGCAGAGAAAATAAGGAAATAAAAAAATCATATCCGTGGATTGGACTTGAACCCGGAGTTTTTACTATATAGGAACCGCGTCTTTCCGCTTCACCACTGAAGATCAAGCCACCGCATTTACAAAAAGAACATTAATTTAAGTCTTCCATCGCTGCTTAAGTGTAATTAGGCTTAAGCTAGATTAATAACTTAGGCCTAAGTTTTGATTTTAAAAGGTTAAGCTTTGTCGTGAAGTTTGGAAACCGACCTTTTGCAGTGTTTAATATTGTTTGCTACCGAGTGATAATACAGCCTTATCAAATAGTGTTTAAAATATTGTCCCTGAACAGCTTGCGGTGTGGTGGTCAAGTGGTTCGGCGACGAGTTAATCAACGTTCCCAGGTTCGAGTCCCTTGTCCATAAACTAGGGTTTCCATTTAAAAAAATTACATGGCCATTTCCTATAAAACATCAAGCTTTCAGTCTTCTAAATTAACGATAATAGCGGATTATGTATACGGATTAAGATTGTGAATATCATATTTAGCATTTTAGTAGATTATATATTGTAAATTTAAGATTGTTTTACGAATTTTTTAATAAAGTTTAAATTATTCTTTTTTATCTTTGATATGGGGCATCCATTTTACGGTCAATTGATAGCTGTCAAAACAAGGTATCCGCTGACCAGTATCACGTGACCATATCGCGCGCTTAAGTTTAGATCTCATCGAGATCGCCAGTATGGCAATCCCAGTCGTAAAATGGGTAATATTTCTCTGTTATTACTGGGTTGCCAAACCCAGT
>OX421452.1:16324740-16334740 GCA_949126865.1 Montipora capitata
CAGGCAGTAAGAATAAATAACAAGGAGCTCTGCTTTTAGGCTTGGCTAAATCTATATATTAGTAAATTCAGAGCAAATTACGAGTTAATGATGATCGTTGATTCAGGTAGAGAATGGGTTGGAAAAACGATGGTTAAACTTGTGTCGATCGGAGATGGTGGCGTCAGTTTCCTACCTTTCCGTTTTCCCGAAGTGGCCCTTTTTTCCCGAAACTCCGAACGAGTATTATGGACAACTGCAACAAGTTGAAGCCATATATTAAGTTTCATCGATTTTCATTCGCAATTTCTTTCTAGACTTAATTGTACTTCGCACCATATGTGTCCATTATTCAGTTTCCCCTAGAAACCTCACCAGCACACCAGCATTGTCACAAATAGAGAGCCTGGGCCACCTGTGCGGGTATTCCCTTTCCCCTATCATAAAAAACGAACCTTCGATTTGCTTGATTTCATGAAATTTGATTCGATTTACAGTCTCCCCTCTTAGTAGAGCACCTGTGCAGTGCTTAGCTAAACCAGATTGAGAACTTCAAAAACGTTATTGCAGAAGCTCTTAACCGAGCAGTCTCGATCTGGGTTATTAAATTATTCTCATTATGATTGCCATTGCCATGATAACATATGTCAAGAGCCGACATTAAGGCCGGCTCTACCAGCTTATTATACTGAAAAAGATTTTGTTAAATGTAGGTCTTGAAGCAATGGGTGACTCTGAAAGAATGTACACATACACTGATCGTGGTGGTCAAAAGGTGCGTGTACCTATGGAACAGGTGAACGAGCTTTCCCAGCTTCAAAAGGGAGACCATATCGTCTTTGATCGTTCGGGCGTTTATGCGCATCATGCTATAGTGGAATACATCGACGAAGAGAAGGGTACTATCCATGCCATCGAGTATACTAATACTGCTGAAGAATTTTTGAGGGATAACAGCTCCCAGCCGAAGAATCCGGGAAAGGCGAAAGTAAAAAGAAGCAAGTACATATTACAAAGCGTAAATCCGTTCGTAATTAAGCACAAAATATGTTTGGATTCCGATACTGTTGTCTTGAGGGGATTAAGTAGGTTAGGGGAACGAAATTACGACCCCTTTTCCAATAACTGTGAGCATTTCGCTTTGTGGTGTAAGACAGGAATATCATCTTCCGAGCAAGTAAAAAATTTACAGGATTACGTTGAGAAAGACATCCTAAAACAAGGACTGTCTTTAGCCATTGGGTTTGCGACAAAAACTGCCCCAGTAGGTGGTAAAACAATCGTAACGACAACAGTGCGTGAAGTGACCAAGGATGTTGTAACCCAAACCGTGAAGAAGGGTGGACAAGAGGTCTTGAAGACTGGCGTTCAGACGGCAGCTAAGCAGGTTGTCACCCAAACCGTGACAAAGGGCGGACAAGAGGTCTTGAAGACTGGCGTTCAGACGGCAGCTAAGCAGGTTGTCACCCAAACCGTGACAAAGGGCGGACAAGAGGTCTTGAAGACTGGCGTTCAGACGGCAGCTAAGCAGGTTGTCACCCAAACCGTGAAAAGGGGCGGACAAGAGGTCTTGAAAACTGGCGTTCAGACGGCAGCTAAGCAGGTTGTCACCCAAACCGTGACAAAGGGCGGACAAGAGGTCTTGAAGACTGGCGTTCAGACGGCAGCTAAGCAGGTTGTCACCCAAACCGTGAAAAGGGGCGGACAAGAGGTCTTGAAGACTGGAGTTCAGACGGCAGCTAAGCAGGTTGTCACCCAAACCGTGACAAAGGGCGGACAAGAGGTCTTGAAGACTGGCGTTCAGACGGCAGCTAAGCAGGTTGTCACCCAAACCGTGAAAAGGGGCGGACAAGAGGTCTTGAAGACTGGCGTTCAGACGGCAGCTAAGCAGGTTGTCACCCAAACCGTGACAAAGGGCGGACAAGAGGTCTTGAAGACTGGCGTTCAGACGGCAGCTAAGCAGGTTGTCACCCAAACCGTGACAAAGGGCGGACAAGAGGTCTTGAAGACTGGCGTTCAGACGGCAGCTAAGCAGGTTGTCACCCAAACCGTGACAAAGGGCGGACAAGAGGTCTTGAAGACTGGCGTTCAGACGGCAGCTAAGCAGGTTGTCACCCAAACCGTGACAAAGGGCGGACAAGAGGTCTTGAAGACTGGCGTTCAGACGGCAGCTAAGCAGGTTGTCACCCAAACCGTGAAAAGGGGCGGACAAGAGGTCTTGAAGACTGGCGTTCAGACGGCAGCTAAGCAGGTTGTCACCCAAACCGTGACGAAGGGCGGACAAGAGGTCTTGAAGACTGGCGTTCAGACGGCAGCTAAGCAGGTTGTCAGTCAAACCGTGACGAAGGGCGGACAAGAGGTCTTGAAGACTGGCGTTCAGACGGCAGCTAAGCAGGTTGTCACCCAAACCGTGACAAAGGGCGGACAAGAGGTCTTGAAGACTGGCGTTCAGACGGCAGCTAAGCAGGTTGTCACCCAAACCGTGACAAAGGGCGGACAAGAGGTCTTGAAGACTGGCGTTCAGACGGCAGCTAAGCAGGTTGTCACCCAAACCGTGACAAAGGGCGGACAAGAGGTCTTGAAGACTGGCGTTCAGACGGCAGCTAAGCAGGTTGTCAGTCAAACCGTGACAAAGGGCGGACAAGAGGTCTTGAAGACTGGCGTTCAGACGGCAGCTAAGCAGGTTGTCACCCAAACCGTGACAAAGGGCGGACAAGAGGTCTTGAAGACTGGCGTTCAGACGGCAGCTAAGCAGGTTGTCAGTCAAACCGTGACAAAGGGCGGACAAGAGGTCTTGAAGAGTGGTGTTGGTGAAGCAGCTAAGCAGGTAACGACCCAAACCGTCTGTAACAGTGGGCAAACTGTTGTGAAAACAGGTGTTTTGAAGGTATCTAAACAAGTCGTATCTCAGAGTGTATCTCGAGGCGGACAAGAGATCGTGGAAAGAGGAACTCGGGAGGCAACTAAAGAAGTTTTTACTCGGACTGCAACAAAAGCAGGAGAAGAGATCGTGACAAAAGGGACTCGCGAGACCACGAGGGAAGTGATTACTCAAACGTCAAAAAGTAATGGAACTGCAGTTGGCGAATCTGCTTTAGGAGGAGCAGTGTTTGCAGTTGCCTTTGAAGGTGCATTCGCGGCATACGACATCCACTGTGCAAACGCAGACCTGAAAAGTGGAAAAATCAGTAAAGCTGAGTACAAAGACACTGTCGGCAAACGAATTTGGGGTGGTATCGGCAATGTAGGGGGTTCTACTGCAGGAGCATTTGTCGGCCAAGCCCTTATTCCTATCCCGTTTGTGGGTGGTGTAATTGGAAGTGTGGCTGGTGGGATGGTAGGGAAATTGTCTGGAAATTTTTTGTGGAATAGTATTTGAACGGTGGCCTGCAACTCTCATCATTTTTGTATTTCCGGTCAAATTAATGTCTATTTAGAACATGGGCCATTTTCATGAAATATGTAAGGTGCGAGTTAGCTAAACTAAACCGGCGGATAATTCAATTTAGTAGTCGTGTGAAGAGATTGAGTTTTACCTGTAATACTGCCCTATACTGAGGACATTTGCTTGTCACAAGAAAAAACAGTTTGTAGCTAAAGATTTGTATTTTATTGTGCTTCTCATTTGTGAATCTGTAAAGATTGAAAAATAACTTGATTGTTAAATCAGATGTCAGTGTACGCTTGATAGATTCTCGGGAAAGCAACAGCCTGAGAAAAAAAGCCTTACAAAAGCCCCGGGTATGTGCCCCGAGGAATTGACTGAGCTAGTAAATGATTCAATTCAGCAAAAGAACGTGCAGTGGGAACATATAGCGAGATTGCCCGGGAACTCGGAACGGTTGTTTTATTTGATTTTTAGTCAGATCGAGCCCATCACTATCCTGTATTAAAAGTCAATGTTTCTTAACACCTAAAGTATATTTTAATATGGGTCTTTGTAGTTCAACGAGGAAAATATTCAGTCGAAATAACTGAAAATTATGTGCTTCCCACTGAAACCAGGCAAGAATCATATCCCAAGAACAGTATTCTACCTCGGCGTAGTCAACCGAGATCTATTTTCGCGTGGCACTCCAAGATGCCTCTGCGCGAAAACAAAGAGGCCTAGGGACTTAGCGACAAAGGACTACGAAAGCCTAAGGATTAAAGCCAACTCTTGCTAGTCCAGTTGACCACTGGATTTAATTATACATAAGCTTCACCTCAAACTGAAGTGTGGGTGGCAGCCACAATTTTCACACTTCTGGGTAATATTTCCTTTCAAAACAGTGCCCATCCTTTCGGTATGATAACGTTTTGTATTTGTATAATGCTTCTGTCAGGCAAATCTTAAGGGTGTTTGCAGTTTCCAACTGTTACCATGGCAACATCACTGCTGAAAGCCCCTTCAAAGCCCAGAAAATATTTTGAAACTAATTCGGAGACCTAGCTAGTATTTTTTTTTTAAATTTCGAAAAGCCCAGTTAAAATCTCCTACTTAATATCTGGTATGAAGAAAATTTAATGGGGTTTTCGAAATTTGAACAAAAATACCAGATCACGGAATTAGTTTTGTTCGATATTTTCCAAAAACTGAGTTAAGTGTCTTTAATTGCTGTACCGTTGCCATGGCAACAGTGGGTACTTGCGGACACCCTAAAAATCTTCTTGATAGTAGTATTATACAAACATCAAAACGTGTCAACTGACACACTTAAAAAACAAAGAATACTTAGCAGGCTTGTGGCTTGATGACGGGAACACAAGGACAGTCCACTATACCGCCCAGCAGTGTTTGTGTTTGAAGTCGACCAACCTGCGAGCAGAGCCGCTTCAATCTCTCCTAGATGACTCTAGGAAAGATCGAAGCGGTTCTTCTCGCAGGGTACCTTCATAATCGATCGAAGGTGATTGCCGTTTCATTTGTTTTTCCGGAGTGTTCAAGAAAAACTTACGACATATACGAAATGGGCGTGCTCATTTTGAGCCACTCTATAGCTGTCGAGGTTTAGCGCGCGTTGGATATGAGATGGCAAATAGCGCCGAGTTGGCTATAACCAGTCCCATATCCAACAAGCGCGAATGGAATAAATGTTTTATTAAATTTTGAACGCTTGGACACTTGGAAATTAAAGCCAATCAGTTTCCAGCTTGGCAACACTTGATGCAATCAGTTTCCATTTTCGGAAATACGGTCTATTTAGTAAATAAACCCTTCGGGCAGCTGGTATGCCGGCCAGGGCGGATAAAGGTTGCGAATGTTTACCCGCCCTGCTACGGCATTTCGCAGGGAAAATGTCCACGTGACGTAAATTAGCCAATAAAATCGCCCGAAAATGAATGGCTCGGTTACAAGAGCTGATGACCGACATTGACTGAACCAATCAGAAAGCTAGAGACGCAATATCCAAGATAGAAAATTTAATGATGATGATTACTGTTGCCCACCTCGAATAGCTATGTAAAATCTGTCTTTAATATCATCATAAAATTTTGATGCTGTTGTTTTTTCGTGTTACAATCTACTACGCCGCAATGTACCTATCCTGTACAACAGGCCCCAGTTGTTCGAAGGCTGGATAGCGCTAGTCACTGGATAAATCACATTTCGACTTCGCTTCACAGACAAATGCAATCCATTAGGTTTATTTTGGTTTCTTTCGGCTTCGCACGAGCGGCAGTCACGAACAGGTTGTTCCCAATCACCTGTGACACTGCCGGATACGAAAAACCAAAAACCCTCTGTGAGGAACAAAATGGAAACGTACCCCTCAAACCAATTCAATGCCACAAACCCTCCGGGGTTTAAAGGGTTTCTTGTTACAAAACAATAACGATACATAAAAAGAAAACAAAAGTTAGAGACTAATGCAGGCCTAAAATGGCTCACCACGTGACGAACTGACACTTTATACACAGCATGATACCCATCAAGCCTTACACCAATCGTACCCAGACTCTTTTGTTCCCGTGCCGAAGAAATACAAATTTCTGTCTTATTCAACCGACAGAAATTACATTATCCACTGGATAACTCAATTGGTTTTGCTAGTGTTTATCCGCTGAATAGTGATTTACCGCGGCCAGGTTCTTATATCTGGATTTTATGTCCCGGGGGTGGGAGGCACATGCTCTGGGGCACAAGCACGGGAGGGAAAAGAGAATAATAACTTAACCTCAGTCTCTTTTGTAAGTGTCGTGTGAACGGCAAAGCCCCAATCCTCGCGCGGCTTCGCCGCTCGCAGGCTTACCCCAGTCCTCCACCCCATC
Organism: Montipora capitata; assembly: GCA_949126865.1. Classification (NCBI taxonomy): domain Eukaryota; kingdom Metazoa; phylum Cnidaria; class Anthozoa; order Scleractinia; family Acroporidae; genus Montipora; species Montipora capitata. The sequence continues at coordinate 16,330,972 of OX421452.1, forward strand.
AAGTTTCCTTCCCTTTCTCTTCTCTGATAACTGATAATTCCACGCATGAAAACATAACTGAAAAATTGCCGCCAAATGGCATGTAATCAAGATGGTGACAGGGAAAAATACACCTATTTTTTACTCAAACACTGTTGTTCAGCCTTTAACCATAATTTCAAAGTTCTCATTATTTTATTTTCGTTACACAATAATTACTTTAGCGTATTAACATAAATTATTGTACTCTTATATAATAAAATCTTCGTAAAGAGTTCAACAAAGAAATTCTTGAACCTTGATTTAATATGCAGACATCCATCTAGGTAACACAATTCCCAGAGAATCGCACAGCCATTCAAGTAAGAATCCATCCTTACTCCAAGAGCTATATACATATAAATATACATGTTCACGTTCACGTTCATTCACATACACATATACAATAAAGTGCTCCTAACCCCCAAAAACTTTCTTTTCTTAAAAAGCTTAATTTCTGGAGGAAATCTTCTTTAAAATATGTTGGTATTTTTTAAAATCCTAAATTTCCTGTGACCCTCTGAAGTAAAGAAAATACTACAAAAGTTTGGTTGATCACTAAGCTAGTGAGAGACCTGGGTCTGCTCCTTATTGGACATAATTACAACTGTTTTTGCAATGCAAGTTTGTGATATTGAAAGTGGAGATGCCCAGCCTCGCCTATCACTTGCTCTTTAATAAACCAATTCGGCTAATTCATTGTTGTACCCAATTCAGATCTCTCGGGGTTAAGATTCTTTGTGTGTTGAATTTGCGTGACAATGAAGCATTCACATTTAAATGATATGGAAATACATGGAACAAAACGTTTTATTCCCAAAAGATTTGAATTGGGTACAACATTGAGTTAGCCGAATTGGTCTATTCCTTTCCCTCCTGAGAGTAATATTCATAGATGTTACTCTTTCTAATACCACGTATTTTCATGGGAACCTTAGGAAAGTTTTTTAGGTGAAAAAGCTGTTGTGGTAAAGTGCACTTCAAACAAAGGGGAAAAAAAGGTGAAAAACCAGTAGGACCCCTTTCGGGCGGAGCCTCCCATATAGACCCCAAACAAGGCTTTAAAGTGATTTAGTTTTACAAGACTGGTCAATACCATTTAGTTTGCCACACAAGTTCTTTGGCCAAGACTTCAAAAAAAAGTCTCATCCAGGTGATTTCATTTTGTATCACTAAGGTCTCTGTATCCTTGAGACAATTAACGGTTGAGGCGACAAGCATTTTGAAATGAGTGAACGCATTCCTTTTTCACTCAGGTATACAAACGTGATCCATTACAAAATGGAGCGGTTTCATCTTTATTTTGGTTGGACCAATTAACTTTGAATCTTGTAGAACATGCAGTGTTGCCAGATTGAACACTGAGGGCATCACAACCTCTAAATTCAAAGTCAGCCTTTTCTGCAGCCGTTTTTCTTCCAACGGAAACCCATTTACGTACTGCTATGATAATAACACTAATCAACAAAGTGAGAGCAAAAACCAGAGTAATTGTAATTTCTGTTGAAGAGCTATTGTTATTAGGATCAGGAGAGTTTCCTGCAAGAAAAAAAAAATTGGTATGTTATATTTTGTGACCAAGACAGGTAGTGGCTAACCAGCCACAGATCAGTAAAAACTCTGGGTCTAGAATTTGACCATTTAACTCAGGGGCATAGGGAAGGGGGGTGCAACGGGTATGCCTGCACCGCCCTCCCTCCAAGGCTGCGGAGGCCCACATTTTTGTTGACCACTGATTTTAAAAATTTGTACAAGTACAGGGATATAAGTGCTAGATGGTCAACATTTTCAAAAAAGTAACCCTTCCCTGTACTTGTACAAATTCATTGCCGTGACTTTGACATCTTAAATTCCCACGACCTGCTCCAGTCTGACCTTGTAGCTCAGTCGGTAGAGCAGCAGTAATCTAACCCAAAGGTCGTGGGTTCAGTTCCCACCCTGGTCAGAGTTTTTCTCTGTCCTTGTGTAGGCCCAATTGCATTAATAGGGCTAACACTCACATGGTATACATGGGTAGAAAACTAGCACTTCACATTTCACTCTAATAGTTTAGTCTGTTGACATATACACTGTAAGTGCTACACAGCCAACGTTTGAAAAAACGTAACCCTTCCCTACATATATATAGTATAGTTCTGTTCTGATTCAGTGTTTGTGTAGGAGGCTTGAGCTTGGCCCACTACTGAAACATCATGATGATCAGCACTGCTAATGAATAATATGGATTTTCAAATTCATTTCTATTTTTGTTCTTTTTAAATAGTGATATTATTCTCTAAAACTGCAAATACATTCACTACTTGCACAATCCCTTAATACAATACATCTTTGGGGGGAGGGGGGAGGGGGGGTGCTTTACATAAAAAATGGATATCCAGTTCACTGAAGCATGATACAGACTTGATACATAACTTGTATTGTTTTTATGCAAAGAACTTCCCAAAACGTATTGCATTATGGAATTGTGAAAGAAGTGAAAGTTGTCTCTGCACCCAAAAAAATTACATTTTGAAGTTCAAAAGTTTCAGTAAGATCCTTGTTTTTAAGTGCAATTTTGGCTGCCTGTTCTCATATCATACTGCCTTCAAAACGCACGAAATGCAGTCTCAGGCAACCTAATTTTCAAAATTTCCCAGGGAAGCATGCCCGCAGACCCCCCTAGAGGCTAGCTCCTCCAGCGCTCATTTGGTCTCTCTCCTCGTTGGATTGCACCCTCACGCAAAGAAAACCTGCCTACGGGCCTGTAACTATTATATTATAAAGAAGAAAACACTTATAAAACAAAATGACTTGTTTATAATATAACATTAAGATTATCTTATTATAGGAAATGAGTAGCAAATGCTCACTAGAGTTTACGGAACACTCTGTCGAAGAATGAAGTGATCCTCGCACTTTTAACTGGACAATTTGAGCAATTGTCTCTTGTAGTCACCTGAAAAATTCAGGTGGCTCCAACGGGATTATAGCCTGTTTGCAGGCTGTCTATGTGGTTGTTGTCGCGAAACATGTACAGCTGTTTTGAGAAAGGTTGTCCAAAAGAAGCATAAAAGCTTACACAACAATGCCGAAAGGCATTATGGTAAACTGTCACTTTGAGTCAAATGAAAACATGACAGCAACGCTAGATCAAAAACGTCACCTAGAAATACATGCTCATGCTATGTCACTGACATTAACATATGAGTGAGTTTCAAAATTCAGTCAAATGATCCAGGCCATGAATTAGTAACAAAGGGTTAGGATTCAAAGAGAAAGTCGGAGAAATGTACCAAAAATAGTGGTGTACGTGCAGAGCCACAGTTTTTGCTAATGAACCCTTTCATTTTTGGACGTGTTTTGGTAGCGTGATGGCGGGAGAGAGCTTGAACATAAGCCTGTGCATACTGCCACTTCATCAACGCTATATCCCAAGAACTCTTTCATCCAAATAGCTCGCCACCGTACAGCTGTAGGTCTTCACTGGACGGTCGTGGCATCTTCGATTCTGGGCCTTCACTTCAAGTTTAATTTATTTTATTGAATATCTCTCATACTACCTTTCGGCATTGTCGCGAACGCTTTTACACTTCTTTCGGACAACCTTTCCAGAAACAGCTGTATAAGACGTCATATTGGAAGAGCATGGCACAGGTCTGGGCCGGGTGATCAAAACAACGGTGAAGGGCAAGAAAAACTTTCCCCACTAGTCCCAGATCGTCCAACTTCTACCTGTCCAATATGGCAACCGAAATACATTTGTACAAATTAC
>OX421452.1:16337240-16347240 GCA_949126865.1 Montipora capitata
TGTTATTCTCATTATCATTATCAAACACAAAGTTAATTTAATAAACGTGGAGCTTGCTTTGTAATATCAGTTTTTTGCAGATTTTTTATTGACAATTGTTATGCTAATTATCTGATAGTTCTAGTTCTAGTTCTAGTGCTACCAAACCAGCTCTATCTGTATGACTCGAGTGGTCACTTTTTATGCCGACTGGATGCCAAGATCAACCTAATTACATTGTATAATGCAGGTTGGACAGAAGGTTAAGGTAAAGGTACACATTATTTAACGTCGGAAGTTCCTTTACTCTCTAGAGAGTACTCTCCCAGGAAGCCGACGGTGCGCTCATATTACCCCCCTCTTTCCATCAGTGCTCTGTTTTAAGGGTATTTAAAGCTACTTAGGCTACACTGAAAGGAAAGAAGGATGTGAGATCCGGGGATCGAACTCAGGACCTTATGCACCAAGGCCGCGCACTAACCGACTGTGCCACCCTGTGCCCAGAAGTCTGTAATCAACCATCATAATCACTAATTTTTACTACTAAAATCTACATGAACTAACAAATTAAATCTTTGTGCCAGTCCTAAAATTAATACTAAATAAACAATTTTGAATGCGATGATAAAAAAGAGAAATCTATATTCAAAGATTCCTTTCAAAAATGTCTAATAAAACACACCCATTATTATTATAATTATTATAATAATTCCTATCACTATTATTATTATTATTATTATTATTATTATTATTATTATTATTATTATTATTATTATTATTATTATTATTATTATTATTATTGTCACTATCATTACTATCAGTCAGTGAATGGGAGTCAGTGAGTGAAACAGCACGTGCCAGTGGATTCAATATAAACGGAACAATAAAGTAGAAAAGCCTTCATATATATCTTCAAAAGCAGTAGAAATGAGAATTACAAACCTTTTACACGCAGGCGCTTTACAAGTAGAAATGAATTTTTCGTATTATTCCTTATAGTAGCTCTGACTGTCACTTCTAGTAAATATTTTCCTTCCTCTGAGAATATGTGATACATTGAGGCATTTGGCCAATTTGGTACTGTATAGTATGTGGAATTGGCACAAAATCTCCAGTCAGTTGATACATTTGTTACCATCTTCAATGGATCTTGAAACTTCACTTCAAATTCAACAAGGTTGTCCTTGGGAAGCACATAAGGTAGATCAGATGGCAGCTTAGGTCCAGCAAAACTCTTTATTGCCAAATAGGGATTGAATGAGGCTGAAAGGACAATAATAGTATACAGATTTAGCCAAGCCTAAAAGCGGAGCTCCCGGCTTATTACCTGAGAGGTCACAGGGCAGACCACGTCTAAAAACTGGTCAACTTCCTTTTTCTTGCTTATTCTTATAATAAGTTAACCTAACTTGAGCCTGCGATCCAATCAAAAACCAGTACCTGGTCAGTGCTCAACTTTAAAAAAACCAGCTGACCTTGATAAGCTTACAACTTGAGCCTGCAATATGGTCAGGTGACACTGGTCAGCAGATACCTTGTTTTGACAGGTGTAAATTGACCATAACATGGATGGCCAATATCAAAGATGTATGCTGTAAACTAGCTGGAGTGTCGCCACCTTTGCATGTTGGGCACAAGTATGCAAGTATTGATTATTATTCTTATTATTATGAGTCTCAGAATATTTAACAATTATTCTACAAGGGCGTGCTGGATATGAAATGATATAACCAACTTGGCCTTCCGCACCTCGTTGGTTATCTATCACTGGATATGAAGTGATAGATAACCAACGAGGTGCGTAGGGCAGAGTTGGTTATATCATTTCATATCCAGCAAGCCCAAGTAGAATACAGTACCGCCCAAAAGTAAGTTACCACCCTCACGTGCTACAGGAATCGCGTTGCACGCGATGGAAAAAAATCTGTATGTGCAGTGGCTTGACGCTCGCATGTGATTTAAATTGACCTTTTGTTTAATATTCAAAGAAAGCATGTCTATAATAAATCGCAATACCTTCGTACGTAATAACTGTTACAATGTTATTGAATGTGGCAATCCCCGGGAAAACAAACATTTCTAAGAAGCACATTACATTGTTTACAATACTTTGTTCACCGATCGACAAACTGTAATATTAAGACATTTCAAGATAATAATCCTTGGATGGTGTTTCCTAAAAGAGACTCACACTGACGAAATTTTAAACGCAAATTTCAACCTGGTGGTCAAACAATCAAATGCTTCAAATAATTAAATTACGCTTTATCGAGTGGCATGGCAAACTAAAGATTGTGGACAATCACACACATGTAATATCAATTGGGGCAAAAGCAAGTTGTTGTTGCTTTTAATTAGAAGTTTCCAGATTTCATAGTCTTTTTTCGGTTTACTCTGCTTTTGTCCAGTTGATTTGCTGACATCGAAGCTGATTCGCCGACACGTGAAAAGTCCATTTGCCGGTGATATTGTGTCAGACATAAAGTCGACTACCATCTGTACTAAGTTATTAATACCCAGAGTTTGGTCTATAGGTTGCAGGTTTCGAGTATTATTGTTAGGTTTAGGCTTTAAGTATTAAGCTTAAAGTAGATGCTGCAGCAGTAAAACATTTTTTTTTGTATTTTAATGTTCATTTGTTTTCATATTAATTACATCTACTGCACAGAGAACCTTACATTAATAAAACCACATAAGTCTCATTTAATGCATTCTATAGACCTTATTCATAAATGGCGGCCAATCTATAATTCTTTTGTCGAAGTGCAAATTAGCCTACCAAGCCTTGATACCATACAGTGAATTGAAAAGAATTTTTGCTCTAAAATGAGGCTTGGTAGGCTAATTTGCACGTGGACAAAATTATAAATGTGACCGCCATTTATGAATAAGGTCTATACTCATGACACACACACATGCACACACACACATACACTGCTTTCCTAAGCCTCAAGAGTATCCCATTAGACCAAGAACAATACACAAGGTACAAGAATATCAGACTGATAGAATATTTACATATTTGCCCCACTTCGAGCAGTGAGCAGGGAGTCGATCAACGTTTGGCAATCATTGTCTCAAGCTGATATGCTATATTAATTTTTGCAACAAATATCCTAATACGGGGTAACTTTTTGTTGCATCTACAAGAGTACAGATATTGTCTCGCTAACAACAAGATATGGTTTACATATAATTCATCTTCACAAGAGAACATCCCAAACAATATATCTTTAAGTGAGAGCCTTTGAATCTTACATGTAACACCTTGATCACCAAGCCATTTAATTACTTCTGTCCAGAAACTCTCTGAATAGTTACAATATACAAGAATGTGCTCAAGGGTCTCGTCCACATCTCCACAAAAAGAACACACCCGGAGATAGATAAATGCCAATCTTGTGAAGAAATACATTTGTGGTTAGACACTTATTCGGGACTTTTGTACTGAAATTCATGTAATTTCGTGTAAGAAGTGACACGAAAAGGCAGGCTATATATTTTTTTCCAATCCAAGATGTCACCCGGGAATTGAAGATTAAACCTTAACTGAGCAGTCGGCGGAGTGATTACTCTACTCCGAAGCTCTTTGTTAAGAGTCTTTAGTTAGACACAACAGACTTTATTTGAACTACTTCACTGTTTAAAATCGGTTTGCACTGATCCTGTATAACAAATGGTTCGTTGCAAATACCGCAAGCAGACGTTTCGAGTTTTTCACGCCATTCCAAAGGAAGGGAGTCAATCAGCCTAAAAGCTTCCAGTGGTGAGATATTAAGCTCACTTAACTTACTTTTAATAATAAAATCATTATTTTCATCTAGTAAGAATACCTTTTTCTGGCAACATTTTAAAATAAAAGGATTTTCCATCAATGCAAATTAATTTATTGTTCCATAAAATAATGTTTGAAACTGATTCGACTGTGTGAGATATTTGAATGGAATCATAATTTGCTGCTGAACACTTAGCAAAGCAATTCAAACATTCTTCATAAAATGTTGGTAACCTTATAGGCAGTTTTTTAATGTCAAAATTACAACATAAAATCAATTTACCTCCAACTGGCTGTAAGTAATTTAATAAAATAGTTTTCCAACTGGCTGCCTGATCATTTGCGAATTTCTTGCAACAAAGTATTTTCTGAGTTTCAATTATAGTTTCCAAATGCGGGGCTTGAGTCCCCCATTTTCGATGTCATTTATAATTGCAGAACGCTTAACTTTATCTTTACCTTTTCAGATAAAATCATAAATTAGCGTATTCGAATTCTTCAAAAATTCTGGCAGTAAAACATGACCAAATCGTTCTTTATTGGGGATACATATTAATTAAGCATTGAAACAAGCCCCCTTTGCATCCATCGTTAGAAACTGAGCGCATTCAGTTCGAAATTAACCAATCATCAAATTTAAGTTTTCCCTGAGAAAGGAAAAGAAAGGAACTTTATTTAAGTGTCTAGTCGTTCTAGCGCTGAGAGCTAATTGGGAACACTGTAAACTGACATCAACAACTCAAAAACGGCAAAAACGTTTTCAGCTCACTTTATTGCTGAAACGATCCTTGACCATATTAGGTAGAGCAGGTATATGAACTGATAATTATTAACTCTACAATACTGTTTCGCTTAATGGCAATGTTATGGTACCATATGAAACACTAATAATAATTGCTTAACAAGATGGACATATTAATGTGATGTAATAAATCACTATGGCAACAAAAGAACCATCTAAAACCCCTGTATATTATATGTTTAAGTGCTTATATCTTGAAAACAAACTCAGTGACTCCCATTTTTTATAGCGGAAAAGTGATGGGCAGGCTAAGAAGAAACTCTCTGCAAAGTTTTAAAAAATTTTCTGGTGCGGATTCACAGCCACCTTAAAATTTTTCAATTGTGAAGGTGGCTACGAATCTGCTCCAGAGAATTTTTTAAAACTATACAGTCCGAAAGTTTTATCCTAGAGTGCTAATCACTCTCCAGCAATAAAAAATGGGGGTCACCAAGTTCGTTTTTGAGGTATATGCGTTTTAAGACAAAATATAGCCTGTGTTTACATGTAGATGGTTTTTTTGTTGTCATGGTAACCTATTACGTCACATTAACGAGCGCATCTTGTTAAGCATCTATTGGTATTTCATATGGCATCATAACATTACCATTAAATTAATGAAAAACTTTGGTAGATTCAGTCCTTCCAAATAGTACAGTTTGAAGTGGTTTGAGCCTCCACATGGTTTAAGGAACAACTTGATTTGGCTAAAGGATTCAACCTTGCCTTCTCAAGAAGATGTTTAAGAATTGAAGAAACAACTTGGAAATAGATTAAGAAATTGCAACTGAGATGGTATTTCTGGATAAATTCCATGCAAGAGGGAAAAGTTCCATTTCCTTTCAAAAGATCCTGAATAAAGAGAACACCTTTCTCAAACCAATTTCTACAAAAAAATAATTTATGGCCATCCATCCGAAATTTCCTTGTTGTTAAAGATAATCACAGACCACTTCCATAAATGGCGACCAACTTTACATTCTTTTGTATTTATGTTAATTAGACCTACTGCTCTCGTTTTAAAACAAATATTCTTTTGAAATTTGCTCGTCATAGTGAGGTTAGTGGGGCTTATTAGCATTAAAACAAAAGAATAATTCATTTGGCCGCCATTATGAAAGAGGTCTATTTCTTGACCCATTTGAGTGTTATAAGATGTTTGAAGTTCCAAGAAATGCTGAAGTATCATTTTATTGATCAAGAACTTTTTATCACATTTCATCACAATATAAAATTCAGACTGCCATATTTCTCAAACAAGTACTCAGGTGGTATAACCTCCCAAGATTCGTTGCTCTGTTCTCCATTGGCTAAGACTCAGGAAATCCAAGCTCGTCACAATGATTTAACCATAAGTTCAATACTAGGTGCATGTAGACCTCCCCTATCATAGTCTAAAACCATAACTTTGTGCTTCATTTTATCTTTTCTCTTTCTCAAGATAAATTTTAAAATGGTTGAGTTAACAGCTTGAATATAGCTGTTGGGAATATCAAGGGGTAGCAATAGCATGTACCAACTGAGAGATTCCGAGGCTTTTCACAATGACACATCTTACCATAGTAAGATATAAACCCTGCTCTGCTCATGTATAACAAAGTTTCTTGAGCTCTTTACTGGTCAACATTTCATGACTAAGAAAATTAGCAATGCTGCCTGTTTACAGACTTCATCCTTTGTCAACTGCTCTTACTCTGCCTTACAGTCTCTCGGCTGGTACACCAATGGGTTGACCTTAATTGATTAATTAAGGCTGTTGACAATATTCATGTTCCAGTCAAATGGAAGATTCAATATGATCCCACTTGCTAACCTCTGTGCCTTTAAGGGATATCGGTTTGTCAAATTGCCCTCATTCCAAATCAAAATGACCAATTAATTAAATACCCCATCATAATGGCCCATTTCAGATGATCAAAATATTGTACTTTTTCATGACTTAAAATGCATGGTGAAGCTTCTGCAAAGCGTCTTAAATTTTGGAGCAATACCCCTCATCTCTAGCTACACGGTGCAGTCGGCAACGCATCTATGCAGCTACTCAAATTATCATTATTTTATTCTTGATAATTCACTCAAGTTCTTGGGAAAGTGGCTATGCATCTACTCTGTTGTAATTTATTCATAATTAATTCAAGTTCTTGGTTAAGTGGCTCGCATCTACGCAGCTACTCCTTTGCGATTTATTCATAATCAGTGAAGTTACTTGAGCCGTAAGTAACTTCACTGAATTATGAATAAATTACAATGGAGTAGCCGCAAGCCACTTTCCCAAGATCTTGATAAGGTCTACAATAACTGAAAGCTAACCAGTTTGAAATCAGTGCCTAGGCCTAATAACAGTAGGCCAAGACAGAGTTATATCAATATTCAGGCATGGCTACGAGACTTTGTGGTCAAATTTCACGGCTCAGTTCTGTTTTATTTGTCTCACGAGTCTCAAGGGAGATTTCTAAACAAATACACTCAAAAACCACAAACCCTTGTAGCCATGTGTAAACATTGATATATCGAACGCATTTCTGTGTAGCCATCTGTAAGAGTTCCGCAGAATAGCTAGTGTTGCGGGGTATTCTGCAATTTAGCCTTTAAGCTTATTTTTCCCCTGCAAGCAATTTGGTAGCTTGCATTGCAGCCGGATGCGTCACGAAATCCCGGTGCCAGCGGCGGTTTTAGGGAGCTTAAGCACGCGCGTTTTTGGGACGCGGGCGGCAACCGGAAGTGTGCTGTTTTCCCTTTTAACCTGTTTTCACACAACCACATTTTCATTTTCAAGTATCTTTTATCCATTAGAGATAATTAGTATAAAAATTTGGGAGACACCACTGCCCTGGCAAGCGAAATTTTCTCTTCCGGTGGACGTCCGCGTCTTAAATACCCGCGTGCTCTCTTTTGTCTGTCTGTGACGCAGTATAGCAATTTGGCACATTTCACCCAGCACAATGCCCGACTCTCACCGTCACGCAACGCTAGCCAGTGATGACTCAAAATGCCTGTGGGGATGTGGAAACTTTCACTTCATAAGCGGAACTAAAATAGACTAATTACAATTACTATTTTGAAATTTACCTTTTGTTTCGTCTACGGTGACTTCCGTTTGGTTCGAAACAAAATATGATCTAAAGCTGCTTGACAATCTTCCTCGACCTCCGTTGTGAACTAGGATTCGAACAGAAACGATAATCGTTTCCTTTCCCGCTTTAGTCCAGCCCCAGTGGAAGCTATTACATTTATCCGTTGTCCTTCGATCTTTCATCCAAGAATGCGACGAGACTTTCCAGGAAAATTCAAATTTCACTTTTTTGTCCGGTTCGTGCCTGCTTTCATCCAGAGTTAAGCCTACATTTCCCGCTGCTCCGTGCTTCGTCTGGACAACTTCGGCGTGAAATAACGTTACTTCTCCCACGTTTGCAGAACCATTTTTCCAAATGAGCACTCTAAAATCTTTTGAATGGCTACAGAGAATTCGACTTGGAATTACGACGAACAGTATAGCACTCATAAACAAACATGTTAGTAGCATGCTTTAAAAAGAACCAAATTGACCAGACAAGGTCAGTAATTGAAATGAAAAACTCAGTTTGCTGAGCAAAACTGCAAATAAGCACCTTCCTTTCGTGCCGCGTTACACGTTGTATGGGTTTCCGTTTCAAAGCTCACAGCTTCTTTCGCTTTCGAAAACAAGGTTCAAAATCTACCAGTAGCGGTGGCTCAGCATCCACGTGACTGATGCGTGATCTCTCGATTGCAAAATACAGTCAAGATATGTCACGCAAAATGATGTAATTTTCATGACACTCAAAATTCCCAGAAAGTAGAATGACTGTTGAACAACATAAAAGAAATACAGCAAAAGAAAAGAGACGCGTGGATGGACACAAATGGACAACATCGAAACGGATTGCATTTGGGTAATCTTGAAAAAAGTCGGCCTGACGTTTTTCAAGTTTATGGCAAAGCGCCTGGATAATGGTCGTTTTTACTCAGAATCATCTTGTGATGTAACGATTATTTTATCAAGATAGGACTTCCACATTGCCATTTTCGAATTAATATTTTAACCTCGTGATTAACTTCAGATTTTGCCTAAAAACCCTAAAATAACGTGACATGGCTCCTTTAAATTTAGGTCAGAAATGACAGTGTACAGCTCAAATAAATAGGCTTACTTTAAACGATGCTCATTATAATTATGATTTTGGCGGGTTTGGTAACCCATAATATTTTATAGTACATGTACTGAACGAAATAGTTTAACTTTTTAAGGATTAAACCACTGCAAAAACCGTGTACGATCAAAACTTGCTCTACGTTGGATCAAAATAGATCGTGACCACACCAAAAAAACTTTAAAAACAGAAAATATACTGCAAAGGTTGGTCAAGACAAGTTTAGTCTACTCCAGAGTACTCTACCTGTAAGTTCACTCAAAACCTCGTCCCCAGGGTCTCTCTTCTTCCCTAGCTTGGAGCGGGAAGTTGAGACCCCGGGAACAACACGATCTCTTCCTCAAATGAAACATTATCCTTCATTGTCAGTTTGCCTTAAATGAAGTATTATTTTCCATTTTGATCACTCTGTCCCAGGACCTGTGGTAGCAAATAAAAAGAAAAAAAAAGTAAAAGCAGCTCCCGGACAGGATTTGAACCCGGAGCACCCACTTTGAAGGAACTGTTTTTATCCACTTAATTAACCACTTAAGATCAACTGGCCAGAAAATGTGCCGATTATTTACCAAAACTAATTAGTATATCATAAATACTTTTGTCCTTTGGCCATTTCAATTTCAACAGGAAAAGAAAACAAACAGCGGTTACAAACATTTTCATTTTATACTTGACGTTTCGTATGTTGCAGCATACATCATCAGAAGTGACGGTTAAATTTTAAAAAACTAGAGCGAGGAACTGGTGACTAGTTAATAACAAAATCGTAACATCCGGTAGTCGATTCTTCCGGAAGAAATTAATAAAGAAAAAGCTTCTCACTACCAATGTTTTCATTGAGAGAGGGTTTTAAGTCACTGATTAATAGCGTTTCTTTAATTTTACACTGCAAGTCGGACTTTCCAGTTGCGAGGATTTCAAAATGGTCCCATTTGATGTTATGACCGGTAGAAATTGTATGGTCTGCAACAGCAGAGGCGTGGCCGACTTGTGTAAGAGCTTTGAAATGCTCGGACTTCCTGTCATGCAGTCTTCTTTTTGTTTTGCCGATGTAGAAGGAATCACAGTCCCAACAACTGGCTTTGTATACTATTTTTGATCTTTGAGAACGACTGAAACGATCTTTGTAGGGAAAAAAAGACTTAACCCTGCAAGTGTTTTGAAAAATAACCCTAAGATTAACGCAGCCATAAAACTTACTAATACAAGATTTAACACGTCGAGTAAGAGCTTCACTTTGAAAGCCCAAAAAAGGCAAGACAAGAATGATATCTTTCTTAGGAACAGTGGTGGCAGGTT
>OX421452.1:16352240-16357240 GCA_949126865.1 Montipora capitata
TTCTTTGCAGTCCATTGGATAAATAGAGAAGAAAGACTGGTGCCAAATGTTGCCTCAATCACATCCACTACATCCTTCCAGTTTTCCACATGCTGTTTATTAAAAATGAAAGCGCACAGCTGGTGACAATATTTTGTCCTAGTTCAACAAGAGATCGAGAGTGCAACAAAATTGTCCTCTAACTTCAATGGCCACGTGCAGCTGTGTTAATAAATATTTGTGACTGATGTTGTTGCCCAGATTGCTGGAAATGCCATTAAAAATCCGAGCTCCTAGATTTCAAAATTTTCCAGGGGAGTATGTCCCCAAACCAGAAGTGAGTGATTCTACTTTTATAGCTTTGACCTGGGCCCGGGATCTTTTTGTTCTTGAATGCCTGGTAGGTTGTGCCATGTATCAGTAAGATAGCTAGCTTTCTATTAAAGGCTTTGTTTGCCTTGCCTTTTTTTCTGCATTTCTCAGCAGATCGTTATACTTTTTGGAGGCGTTTTTCTGTTTTGCCTTAATTTGTTTCACTTGTTCTTCTTACTTTTGCAGTGTGTATTCGTTTGTGGCCATGAGGTAGATTGGGGTGTCCCAAATTTTAGGGATACTAAAAGGGAGTCCCTGAAGATGTTCAGTGCAGGAACTGGGGGTCTTCCAATTTTTTGAGATAGGAGATAATCTCTTATCATTCCCCCCCCCCCCCCCCCCCAACCCCCCAAAAAGTTTTTGTGAACGTTCCCTTATTCCTTATTGCAAATGGATAATTCACCTTGTTACATCTTTGATCTGATTTTGGTATTATTTTTCCAGGCCCTCAAGGAACCACAGCATTTTGCAAGTTGGCAGTGAATCTTCCGATTTCTGACGATGTATCAGGAATGGTGATTGAACATATGCATCCTGCCCCAGAATCTGGTCAGCAGAATACCACAAAAGAATTTCCCTGCAAAAGATTTCCTCCAATTGTTATTTTGATTGATGGTGTCTTCCTCAATGCAAACTGTGTCATTGCAGTTCACGCGTGCAAAACTCATTCAATCGTGGACTTGAAGATTTCTCATGCCTCCATCATAGGGGACATTGGAACAAATGATCTTGCTTCCTTATTGAACTGTTTAGAGGTAATGGTTAAACTAAGTCATTTTAAAATTTTCTTAGGTCATGTCAAAATATTACTTCTCTCATTTCAAGTAATGTTTAAAAAACGAGCATCACTGTTTTATCTGGAGTGGTTTAAAAAAGCAAGGGATAGCCTAATGTTTTTAGACCCAAACACGTGCCATGAGTGTTTTGAATGGCTTCAAGAACATTCCACAAAAAGCGTGTCCCTCGGGAGACCAAATAAAGATTCAGATTGAGAGGAAAACACAAGCAAAGAAGAAAAACAAGCTATGTCATGTGCAGTGACTTCATTCTGATAAAACATTGCATACTGATAAGGAGGTTTTATTGATGTAAAGTCACTACACGTGATGTATTATCAACTGTGATTTTGATAGGTCAGTGAGCTTATGAATTGTCCTGGGAGTGAGACTCAACAGATTTTACTCTGTATATTGCCAGACTATTTTACTTGTCAACTGAGGGAATCCTGGGGTGCCTGTGGAGTCAATGGGTCAATTATTGTTGAAGACAAGGTTAACTTCTTCAAATTCAAGTTCCTTTGACAAGAAACAGACTTAACTAAAATGATCTTAAAGAAACTAGACGCTCCATGAGCGTCAACTGGGTTGCCTATGGTACGTGTTACACAAATGCAGAAGGCACTGAGTTGGGTGGTATTGAACTGCAGCATTGCAGTTAATTTTTTCAAGTGGGGGTCATGTAAACCATTAAAGGAGTCACCCAGAGGTTGTGCCAGCAGTGGCCCTTTGGCTCACATATTCACACATTGAATTATTTTGTAATGTCCTGTCCCATTTTGAGGTCTGTTACATTTTTAAACTTTGGTAATAAATTCAGTTCAAAGATAGCAAAACACGCTCTTGAGTAAAACTTTGAGGAGGCAGTGTGGCCCAGTGGTTAGGTCGTTGGCCTTGAGATCCCGAAATCCCGGGTTCAAGACCCGCTTTGACCACTCGTTGAATTTGATCCTGGTAGTCCCTGGTTCAACTTCCCGGCTGCACTTGTAAATAGCCAACAGAACTGGTTTGCCTACGGCCAGTTGGGATTCTTAACAGTTGTTGTTGTTCTGTTCTGTCGTTTCGTTGTGTTTCATTGGCCCTGAAAAGCCCAAATGGGGAGCAGTCAATTAAGTATGTATTGCATTGTAACTCACTCGTTTCTTCTTTAAGTTAAATAGTGTGCAAAAAAACTAACTGCAAATTGCTCTGACGGACGTTTTCCTGCATGTCTTGCAGTTGCACTAGCAAATGTTTCTTCTACGCACCAAGGAAGGACTGAATATGTTTTTTCCGCTTCATAATTCCTTTTCTTTTCAGTGTAATCTTATGCCTGGTCAAAAATTTTCTCAGCTTTATGTTTGCACCAAAAAGTATTGCAAAAGCCAGGAGTTAACGGTAAAAGGCAAGCCAAAAGATAGATGAAGGAAAAAATAACATAGTTTTATATAAAATTCTGAATTTCTAACTATGATTATGATAGCTTCTCCACAATAATATTTTGATCTCCATTTTTTTTCAGCCTGAAGTTACTACTGGTCTAGACTTGGCATTGAATGAGTTGGCATTTGAAGCGAGATTTAAAGCAGTTTCACAAGCTATCCTTCCTCTTAACAATCTGACAGAGCTGAACTTGTCATACAACAACTTTTGCTATCATGAGTCAAAAAGTACAAAAATGGAACCAATCATACATTTAGCCAACATCTGTAGCAACTTTGTGAAACTCAAGAAAATTGATTTGAGTGGAAATTACATTAAAGCAGGAGCAAGCATCATTCTTCACAGTTTAAACTCAAGTCTTACTCATTTAAACCTTGCAGGTTGTGGTTTGAAAGGGGACACGCTTATTGAAATGAGTTCCATGGAAAACCTTGCACATTTACAATATTTAAATTTAAGTGGCAATGGGTTGGCAAGAAAAGTCTGCCAACTCTCTAAATTCATCCTACAATCAGCTGCTACACTTGAGTTCTTATCATTAGAAGAGAATTCATTTGTTACATCCCATGTTGCTCCTCTGTGCCAAATTATAAAACAACTGCCTTTTCTGAAAAATTTATCCTTGTGTTATAATGACCTTTTGCCTAATGATGTAGCAACATTCAGGGAAAACTTTCCAACAGTAGAGATTGTTTATAAGGATCTTCTGTACTTGAAGTACGCATGAGGTAAATAAAGATGCGTTTTGTTATTTTCATGTGACCTCATTTCACATCTTCCAAATTTTTGGGAATTATCTGAGGCATGGGTAAATGTCCAAGAGAATTATATCTGCCAAGTTTTGGCCAGACAAGAGATACCGGTAGCCACCATATGCTTGGTAATTTTGCAAAATTTGCACCAATAAAGTAATGTCATGCTACAACCTGAACAATAATTTGTACATCACACAGAAAACGACAACGAAATAATGATAGTATTTAATACCAGAGT
Organism: Montipora capitata; assembly: GCA_949126865.1. Lineage (NCBI taxonomy): Eukaryota > Metazoa > Cnidaria > Anthozoa > Scleractinia > Acroporidae > Montipora > Montipora capitata. The sequence continues at coordinate 16,355,783 of OX421452.1, forward strand.
ATCGAAAAATCCCTTTGTCTTGTATCTTAGTCTTCTGACATGGCAATGGAGATGGTTTCCTTTTCAATATCATGGTAAAAATGACTTATCTGATGTCATCAAATCATTTCTCGTCCCTAGTTGCTTTTACCGTTGTATCACCTAAAGCCGCCTTTCCTAACCTGAACAAGAATTTAACATCTTTTTATTACAAGAAATGCCCAAGAAAGACCCTGTGGTCTCCAACAGTGGAAGTGATCTTGGCAGCTTGTCAGTGGGGTAAAAAAAAAGGATAAAGAAGAGTAGTAAAAAGAAAAAAAATTAATTAATGAAATAAAAAAAATTAATATGCTTGTGTTTAAGGCGAACCACTAAAATGAATTATATACCTTTGCCCTTCTTGTCACTGAGGAGCCATCAAACCAACAAATCACACACCAGAACCACACATCGATCTTTTATAATTATATCTTAAACACAAGAATATTTTCTGAATTTATCCTAGTTTTTCATTTTACTAAAATTCTTTATCCTGTTTTTTACTTCACTGATGAGCTGCTGAACCACTTCCATAAGATCGCTTCTACTGTGGTCCTGTATTCTATAGATTTAGAACATTAGGTAAAAATAGTGATTATAAAAACTATGAAATCTATAGCATTTTGCATGTCTCCTTCACCAACTTTTTGTCCCCCCCTTTTTGTCAGGTCTTTGAATTCCTCCATCTCTTCCAAATGGCAGTCCAGGCAATACAATAAGTATTCACATACCAAAACGAGAAGTCTTCAATCCCATTCAATGCCTTTTGAAATTCAATCCTTGATAGTGCAAAGCAGGCTATTGTACCAGACCAATATTATTAGAACTAATTAATGCTAGCTTCGTTGACAATGCATGTGTTTTGGAAAGAGCCAACTCTTAAAAAATCGCATCTTCCCAATCTAGGCCATTTCAGGACATAAACATGTAATCTGTATGAGAAGAATATTCATACCAATTTACTCTCGAGCGAATTATTGCTCCTTGCGCTATATAATCATATTGACTATCATATTCGGTTTTTAAAATTTCCTGGTCACTCAAGTTTTCTTGACTGGGCTGTTCATCGCATTTTGCTGTGTACTCTTTAATTTTTTGTTTTAAGTCTAATCTAGCCCTCTGTTTGCTATAGGTAATAGTTTCATAACGGATTTTATACTTAATGAAGTCCCAAAGGACCCTTGGATCCTGAATTTATTTTCCATCTTCCAACCAATCACTATAATTCTCAGTTATAAAAGAGATATATTCATCATCTTCTAAAAGACTAGAATTAAATTTTCCAAAAGGAAGGTCCCTGTCCCGTTTCTTCAATTCCGTTTATATGCATTGTAATAGCGGAGTGATCCGTTCTTATTGCAGGAATAATATCTACATCTTCTATCTCTTCTTGAACACTACTGCTTATCAGCCAAAAGTCCAAACGGAGTTGTATTGTGG
>OX421452.1:16364740-16384740 GCA_949126865.1 Montipora capitata
CTGTCTACTTTTCTTTCATGTTGTCATTGTAACCCATTAAATCACAATAAAGTCACTGCTTACGAGCCAGAAGGCCCATCATGCCGGCGCTCAGGTTTCAGTAGCATGAAGCGACTAAGAGTATTTATACTCCCCCCTGGATGGGATGCTAGTCCATTACAGGGTTACCCCCAGCATTACACCGGTACCCATTTAGACACCTGGAGGGAGAGAGGCACCGTGAGAGTAAAGTGTCTTGCCCAAGAACACAACACAATGTCCCCGGCCAGGCCCTGAACCCGGATCACTCGACCCGGAGTCGAGTGCACTAACCATGAGGCCACCACGCCTCCCACATAGTGGGCACATTAAATGTGTTAAGCAATAATTGGTGTTTCATATGGTACCATAACATTGCTCTTATGTGATACAGTGTAGTAGTTATAACCCTTCTAATAACAAAGTCTCTTAAAGTGGTGAAACTGGTTCCAGACACCTTTCAAGCAAGTCCAAATTTTTGACGAAGAAGCAGCAAAAACTTGTTTGCAAAAATGTGAAAGGATTGATCTCAGTAATGAAAAACAAAGTAAGGTGCACTTCAAAAGTTGAGCCTATTTTCTCAGTGCTGGGAAATTAAAACAAAGTACCTTATGCATATAATTGGGAGAAAGTGTAAATCCATAACTCAAGAACTTACATCAACTGTCAGGTCCAATAGTTGGCTCATTCTCCGCAATGTTATTCTGGTGTAGTATTTTGCCATGACTCTGATGTTCTGTTAAAAAAACATCCATAACATTATTATTTAACGTCCTTCAATTTTGTCATCGCCACTTGCAGCCAAATTCAGGGTTGCCTTAAATAAAAGCTACTTCACCTTTAAAGCACAGAGGCAGCTTGTTTCTCTTAATTAACAGATAAGTGCTTATCACTTTAAGAGACACTTCAGTGACAAAAATTCACTGGACTTGTCCCAAATATTATATTTTGTTGCTTTTAAATTTTTTTCCAGAAAACATGCTTTTTATCACCAGTAACTTTAAAAGATGGGAAAACAGTCAAAACTGGTAGTAAAGGAAGAGAAAAGGGTCTAATACCAGGATGATGTCACAAACTACTTTATATCCTTTTCAAAGCATATCCAAATGCAAGACTGACATCAAACATACAGTATGGGGAAATTGTTCTCAACCTTTGCTTCATATTTTCGATCATATTCATGATCATCCACATTAGAAAGTAGCTCTTGTCTGTTTAAAAGTTCCTGGCTCCCTTAGATAGAATATCTCAACAAAAGATGTATATACTACTTATTAAGATGTTCCTTGTATTTAATGGGTTTGCTCCAAGCAAGGCAAACCTCATAATTACATGTATCTTTTAAGTCATCTGGATCAACAAAAATTTTAGTCATCAAATTGAATACAGTGGTGTATAATAGTACTATTAGAGTAAAAACGGAAACGGCCCTATCATTTAGAATTTTGTAAATAAGAAAGCCAGAACTACCAATACCAGTAAAGAAGCATTTAAATTAAGAGTGTTTCAAGAAAGTTCTCAAAATACATTCTACAATTTTCATTTAACCCTTTCACCCCTAAACCAGCCTAAACCGGCCATACTTAGTATTTTACTCTGTCTAATGCCAGACGATTTTACTCGTCAATGGGGAACCCCCAGGAGTCAATGGGTTAATAAGGAAGCTACAATAGTTTGATTTCAAAGAAAAAGGACGATTTTATTGATTACTAGTATATAAAGTTGTAATTTCTTCTATTTTCCATTATTTTTGTTTACAAAAAACTATTAGCTTGTCTGTAAATTAGTGTTGTGTATGCAGAAAAAAAAATTAATGTCGAATGCTCCCGAGAAAATTTAACACACTTGACAAGGTAAGGTAATGTGACTTCAAGAACCAATGAAGGTACGTGTTTTGATGTGTGATATCATTAGACAAACTGGCATGAAGCAACATCGTTCACATGGATATTTATGATAGTGAGTGAAAACACAATTTTTTTCCATTTCTCTGACCAATGTGTTGTGTACAGTTGCTTTGAGTGTTCTCAAATATTTATTTTCGAACCAGGGTGTTCTATAATTATTGAGTGAACGAGCTCAGCGAACATGTTCTTATGTTTTTTGTTTTGTGACCATCGAGTTGTGAACAATTTAATTCAATTTTCAAATAAACAATCAATTTGACATATAATTCATGGCTGTATCTTAAAAATTAAAAACTCTACAAGGGAAACAACTTTCATGTGTCATGCAAGAGAGTTTAATTCCCCGTGACATGTTTCACATTGAAAACGCTTTGGCGAATTTGCATACGGCATTGATTTTATACAACTTAATTATTTTATATTCAGGTTAAAATTTCAGCCGTTCAAAAATTACAGCAGTATTTTCAATATTATCGCAAAACACCTTGACTTTTACATTGTTGTTTGAGATACAAAGTTGCTGATGTGTTATTGTTAACTTGGATATTAAAGTTGAGTTGCAGTACTTTGAAATAAAAAATTACAGCTACCAGTACTATTGGGTTCCAAAAATGGCACTCTGATAGAAATCTGCAAACTATGTATTATATTGACTGTCTCATTGGCACTTAGTGATAGCTGCCACTAGTTATAATTATAGTAGGTCCACATTCGCCGTTGACTGCAGATACAACTTTATTATTGTCTATTATAATTATTCATGGATTTAACCTGCTGTATCAAAGAAAGGAGTGATTGATTGACACTCCCTCCCTTGCAATGTCAAACATCCCCTCCCTTGCTTAGTCATATCAAAGGAAAAGCTTGTTTTTTAAGACTCTTGAGAGCCTGCAAAACAGCTACTTTGAAAGAGAGAGTCAATAGGGTGAAGAAATAATAATTATTATATTGTCTTAAACAAGTCCAGAAATTTATTGTACAAAAATAATAATTACTTAATGACCAGGAGTGAGGTCGTTACAGCAAAGTCTCAAACCGAGGCCTTGCCATACTGACCGAGCGATAGAAGGTCAATACAGCGAGGCCGAGGTTTGAGATTTTGCTGTAACGACTGAACGGTCAAGCTTATTAAGTTGTTTATACCGTTCTAAAGAAGGAAACACTAATTTGCATAACCCACAATTGGCCCGTGGTCATTACAGGAGAACAATGCCCTAGTGCTTCGCTGCTCTTAGCCAATCACAGCACACGTTGTATAGGCCAGAAACACTAGCCATATAATAAGATTTTTTCATGAAAGTGATAGGTATTAAAGAGACAGTGAATGTTGGGCTCGTTAGGGTTTACGCCTGTGACTACCCCGGTACAATAACATAGTGGTCTAATACCTCTACCACGTGATTTACCAAAGATGATCAGTACCCTCACTGTATTGCCAAGGTTACTTTATGTGGCATATAACTTGGAAACAATAAGATAATTGGAGTGGATTAATCTTGTGCTCATGATTCAGTGTTTCAAGTGAGAGGTGAGTCCAGGATCAAAACCTGACAAAGGTGGATACCTGACCCAACAAATCAGGAGAAAAACGTTTAAAAACTTAATGTATCATAGGGACCCACTGGTACTGCCTCTAGATCCCCTGAGGATCCCACACCTCTGAAATTGTATGGTTGACAAAAATCATTATTTACATGCGAAGGAGCGAGGATGGCACAGTCGGTTAGTGCGCGGCCTTGGTGCAAGAGGTCCTGAGTTTGATTCACGGATCTCACATCCTTGTTTCGACTTCTTTCCGTTCTGTGTAGCTTAAGTAGATTTAAATACCCGTAAAACGGAGCACTGATGGCGAGGGGGGAGTAAAATGAGCCCACCGTCGACCTCAGGTTTGTCAGTTGAATTACTGTTACGAGTTATCGACGTTAAATATGGTTGCTTTACTTAGCTTTACTTTACGTTACTTTACTTACAGCACTGTACATGATGTATTCACCAAAATGCTGATGTACAACAATAGTTACATTGTTAGTTATAGTTGTATCTCTCAGATACTGAAATGATTTAGCAAGGATGACAATGACAGCTATGAGAACACTATTTTAGAATATTATTTTCAGCTATTAAGTCTTTCAGCAGGATAGGGTGTATCAACAACATTCACGAAAAAAATTAGCATGAATGGTTTGCATGGAAATTTGCTCATGTTGTCGTCAGGATTAGAATGGCTAAAAAATGTAACAAAAACCCACTTGCAGGGTTTGCAGAGCCTTTGTTTTTGTTCAATGAAGCTACATAATTTATATAGTTTCGTGGCCTTCTCGTAGACGTTGTTGTCTCCTTCCTTTTCCTAAGCTCCCTACTGTGAATGCTATGACTGCCCAATATTAGCATTATTATTTTAATTTCAAGGTTGGCTTACCTACCTACCTTGCGAGCAGAGTCTCTTTCGATCTTTCTAGATATATCGGGAAGAGGAAAGAAGACTCTGCCGGTTGCCTTGACTTTCTTTGATTTGCTGTTCATCCAAAGAAATGAATGACTCAGTCCAGTTTCGACTTGTCAAACCTAATTTGTTTATTTTTGCACATGATCAATCGCTACGTGTCATCAACATTTTTTTTAAATCTAGAACAGTGTGGCAATTTCCAACTGTCTAAATTCCAATGAGTATTTCCTATGTTGGTTACAGAAACTACTCTGCCAGAAGTATGAACAATCTTGAGATTCCAAAGAAATAATTCCTTGGTTGTCATGTGTTTGCCAGAGTTGTTCAAAAACACCCCGACTGTTTCTTTTGGTTTTGTGGTTACTGGTCACGCGTGAATGACACCGAGTACATTTGAATTTTAAATGCATGCTCAATACGAAATGTCGAGGTGGCCGGCAGAGTCTTCTTTCCTCTTCCCAACTTGTCTAGGAAGATTGAAAGAGACTCGGCTCGCAGGGTAGGCTTACTAGGTTTGATTCACTTTCCATGAGAGGTGATGAACTAAGTTCTCACAGTCTGTATTGCAAATTACCACACTTTATTTTTTTTTTCTCACACTTAAATAATTTACACTTAATTTTTAAAGGTCTCAAATTCTTGGTAAACTGTAAACAGAAAGAGAGAGAGCAGTTTCCACAATTATTTTACTCACATGTTCCACAACTCTCTTTCTTAAGTCCTCCCAGCGCTTGTTGCCTTCATCTGTTTCCAAATCAAACACGCCTGTAGCAGATGAAGCAGTTCTCAATTCAGATTCATACAGTTCTCTTATGTGAGACCACTGCATCAGTTCAGCAGTAGTGAAACACTTTAGAAGATCCCTGTCAAAAATAATTATAAGGATGTTTCTTTAAATTCATCAGATCATACTAAGATGCATGTACCTATAAATCACAATCAGAGAACTTTCCCATCAAGTTGATCAACAAATCAAGAGCAGGACACCAGGCCAGCTGTGAGCAACTGCTGTTTCGATCTTGTAACTCGTAAAATTTTTACAATGCCTGCTGTAGCTGCAAAACTCTGATGATCTATTGTATGGAAAACATGAAACCCAGGGAAAGTTAAATTTCCACAAACGAGCATGAAAACCAAAATCATCGGAAATCCTGACCAAACAATAGTGGCCTTTGAACCCTGCAGGTTTACCTGGAACCACCAACTGCATTTTAAGGTTTAAAGTGTCAAACATTATGCACATTTTTGAATTTAACTTAAGCAAAACTGTATCAAATTATTGCATGCTGGAGCCATTGTACTTATCTTCTGGAGAACAGCTACATGTACATGTATGCTATTCATACAATGTAGGCTGGGAACAATTATTATAATAATTTGGAAAACACTTTATCATTTGTTCCCAGTAAAAGAGCAAAATCAAAAAGCAAAATTCATGTTCTCAGACACTGAAGGGTCAATGACAAAATAGAGAATCATTTCAGTGCAAAAAGATTATAAAAGACTGACTCTTAATTTCATGTGTACAGTACCTATACAGTGGAATTTCATCTAATCTTTTTTCTTCACTGACACGGTGAATGAGATCAGATTGCTCATTATCATATGGAGAAAGAATCAAAAACAGCACAGCATTTCTCAACACCTGTTAAAAAGAAAATTAAACTATTTCATACCAGGCTTAACAGGTACCACAGACTGAGGTAATAATAAATTATCATTGTTATTGGAAAAGATTTCTTCCCTTTTCAAGAAAAATGGGAGCAATGAAATACATGTACACTTCCCTTTTCACAGTTTTGTATTAAGACTACTTGTTGGTGCTCCAAAGAAAGAGTGCTTTCTATTTTCTGTTGAGGATGTCTGTTGCACAAGTAACAGCGACCACTAGGAGAGTCTAAAAGGGTCAAATTTTTACCCACGTCAGGGGGATGCATGCCAAAGTATTCACTTCATGGTGCTAATAAGGGTATCACAAATTGCCTCCATGAATTTTATCTAATATTCACAATGCCAGCAACTCGGACAGATTTACTCCTCACCTCATGTTTCCTGTCTTTATCCTCCAAGATAGCAGGTGTTTCAAACATGGCTCTGTAATATTTACAAATATCCAAGTAGCTGCCATCATGACGAGCAACTTGAATCATCAGCTGGTAGAATTTTAATTTCAAATCCTACAAAATAAAGAAGCATCCAACAAACTACTTAACATGGTATTTTCAAGGATTTCTAGTAGAAATTAGGGAAGGTTTGGGAATCAAACGTTAGTTGGCCTGGCTAAAAAGAGTCTCCTCAGTTTGATGGTATGAATTAGTAATTCGAAGGTCAAAGGTTTAACTCCTGTAGGTCTCGCATTTTTCTGAATTTGACATTAACTCATGACATTTATTGGCCCAGGGATAAACATTCACCATCTCTTTAATAACACAGCACCAATACCAATGATTAATTTAAAACGTTCAGCGTTGATTACCTGAATGTTCCGTTAAATACAAATTTCTTCTCCTTTTTTTTTTGTATTGGCACCACTTTTGACAATAATAGACCATTTTACAGTTCTGTGCTCAGTTAGCAGGCCTTTGAATAAAAGCAAGGTTGGGTTAACCTTGCTTTGATACATGCCTCCTTGCTTTTCTTATGCAAATCATGTTGTTCTAATGCTAACAAAATGAACCAAGTTTACTGGCCTAGCTCCCATAAGTCTCCAAAGTATACAGTCTCTACAGTAGCACAGTGGTAGACCATTGAAACTAGTAATCTGAAGGTCCTTCGGTCGACTCCTGTAAAGGAACACTCAGGTTTTTTGACGAGTATTCCCGATTCACCAACTGAAAAAACATTGATACATCTCATCACAGTTTGGAGATGTTGTCCTTCTATTAGAAAGATCAGTTACATGTACTCATTTTTAAAGGGTGAGAAAATAAACTTCACTTAAAACTTTTCTTTTAGTGAGTTCCTTTTCTTTGGTACGTCAACATGGTTGTAGACGTCCATGTACATGTACAAGTATTATGACTGTAAGCAATTCAATACAAGTTGTCGATCTCAGGGTACATTTTTTCTAAGCAGCTACTGCAGCTCTCCTATGTTCAGAAATCTTTTCCGCACACAAAGGGTTCCTGCCCACTGTCACTGCACTCACTGCAAAGTCAACACTAAGTCAGCTGTGCAGTGCTGTAATATCCACGCTGCACAGTGGCAACCAAACAAGATCCCTTAAGACAAACCTGTTCCTGGTTGTTTTCAAAGACCTTTGGGCCGATCTTCTTGCTAATAATTTGTGTTCTAATGAAGTCTTTCTTGGCTAGACACAACCGCATTTGCTCCAAAATGAAATCCACCTTTTCACGTCTCTCCATTGATCCATAGGTTTCAACCTACAAGACTCAATATTATTTTGTGCTACCGTATGTATTGTTTTTTATTTATTTTCCTGGGTAGCACATTATCAAACTACATGTATAACAGGTTAGAAAAGATGGGGAATGGTTAGACTCTCTAGTCTTCTCGGATAAGGACGATAAGCCGGAGGTCCCGTCTCACAACCCTTCAATGTTCATAATCCTGTGGGAAGTAAAAGAACCCGCACACTTGTCGTAAAGAGTAGGGAATGTAGTTCCCGGTGTTGTGGTCTGGTCTTTCTGGTCTGGATAGGGTAGGGTGGAGCACCTCGCATAGGACCTCGAGTCCTGTTCGTGCTCCTTCCCTCTGGGCAGGTTTGCCCAGTAGAAGAGACAAACCAAATGTCTCGTAAAACAAACAAAACAAAAACAAACAAGGAAGCCCACTGGGAATTTCAAATAAATGTTAACACATAGCTTCTTTTTGGCATCCTCGCCATAATATTTAATTAATGTGTACATTAGTTTGTAAATATGTTTCCTTTGTGTGGCAAATAAATAACTAAACATGGCATCTGACAGGATGCGGCGATGCGGATCCGCATAATTCACTGAAATCCGCATCTTCCGCATAATTCCGATATTTTCCGCAAAAAACAGAAGAAACACCTGATATTAGTGATAAAGCAGCTCCTTAACATCCTCAAAAACATAAAAGCCGAAGAAATTGACTGTTTTGAAACGCTTATTTTCCTGAACATTGAAGAAAACACACCATTTCGTTCGGAAGATGAAAGTTCGTAAGAAAGATCGTAAGCAGTTTCCGCCAATGAGCCTGGACACTAGTTTTTGTTCCTACAATGCTTTCCATTGGACGAGAAACAGTTACACTTCAGCAAATGACGTAACTGATAAGAAAAGGGCGCGTTCGATTGACCGTATTCCGGAATAGGATTACATGGAATACAAGTTAGAAATCCTTCGTTTTTACGGAGATTCACATTAAAAATGTCGAACACCTGCTAAAATGCTATTTTAAACATATCTTTATTATCCTTGTTGCTTCAAAACGCCAGACATACCGTTTTGAATTCATCACTTCACGTATTCTTATTCCGGAATACGGTGAATCAAACGCACCCTAAGTCGATGATCGAGGGAATGGATCGCGCTCCAAAGGTATTACAATTTTGCTCCATTATCTCCAAATTGAAACAAAATTCATGATGAGAAACAAAATAATTTTTTATCGCTTTATTTATTTTACCAAAAGTTGCGGCAAAATCCCAACTGCTAACCCTTTTATTTCAACGGTGAAAGCTGGTCGCAAATTGGTGACTCCTCCATGTATTTTAATCACGAAGGGCAAAAATTCAGTCACTAATGCGATTGTATTGGTTGCAATTTCGATTACGGATTTACCGTAAGCATGTAAATACATTGGACGGGCCTAATTATTAGTTTTATAACTTGTTTAAGTTTCCGCATAATCCGGTGTAATTTCCGCATAATCAACGCATGTTTCCGCATAATATGGCCAAAAATTTCCGCATAATCTTTAATTTTTTTCCGCATCCTATCAGAAGCCATGACTAAATAAACAAACAAGGTATCAAGTGAAGCTATGATCCTCGCAGTTATGAACACAATTTTTGCAATTACATAAAGAAGCCTGAAAAACGCAGGACTTCAATGGGGTTTGAACCTGTGACCATTGATTCATTCCACACAGGAACATTGGAACCCAAAAATGACCAGCTCCCAACGTCAGTGGCTTCATAGCTCAGTTGGTTAGAGCGTCACACCGGTATCGCGAGGTCACTGGTTCAGATTCTCATGACACCAAAGCTTTTTATGCACTCCTAACAACCATCTTATAACTCTCACTCAGCCTCAGTCATAACTGACAGTTGCAACCAAACTTAATGTTTTACCTCAACAACCGCATCCCACGTAAACGTCACTAGGCATCTTGTTTTTTAACAATATTCACTACACCCAAAAAATCTATAATTAATAATAATAAATAATCTCTTACCTGGAGTTCCTGAAGAATATTGGCAGCCTCTAAAGAAAAGTAAAAAATTAACGGACTACACTGTCAATAAAATATTTATATGTCGAAGAACTTTGTTAGTTATCTTTTTCCTGTATAGTATCCATTTCAGCCAGCGGCTTCCACATGTAACCCACAACTCCATACATGTATTCATCGAAAATAGGGTTATCCCACTTAATCCCATTGACTAAAAGTTGTTTCTGACCAAGGTACATGTATTTAAAAGTATGGGAAAGAACTGTGCACATAGTTAAACATACAAATAGTATAATTACAAAGGTGATAAAAAATGATCTGCTGATTGGTTGCCCTTGAGATGTATTGCGCGATAATCACCTATGTGGTTTTTTCAAATAATCAGCTACACCGGTATGTAATTATACTAAAACAATAATTCACCTCAGGCTCGTTGAATATCAGTGAATAAAAATGTCTCAGTTTTATTCACCTCACCCTTCGGCGAATAAATTGTTAAATGTAGACAGTTTCCTCTTGACTAAGGAAATGTACATGCACAATTTAAATTAATTAATGATCAATGTTTATTTTACACACTTGTACATGTATTTCCCTTTCAGCTCCTAAATGACTACAATATTGTTCTTCACTGAGGGCCAAGACATCTTGAAAAAACTACTGATAACATGGTAGAGCATTGTGGAGCACAACCTCATTCATGGCTTCAAATCCCTTTCAAGCATGAATCTTCTCAGGTCTCTTTAGCCACTAAACACAAATTTCTCATTTTGCCATACATATCAATCACCTTAATTCCTCAGTTTAAATACATGATTTTATACATAGAGGACATTACATGGCTGCGCGGGAATACAAATGTTATCTTCGAATACTGCAAGTATCTCTCACTCGTTCGCTTCGCTCAGTCGTGAGAGATACTTTCAGCACGAGAAGATAAAATTCATATCCCCAAGCGGCCATGTAATATCCTCTGTTTATTATATAGATATTGATGAAATGTCTAGACTTAAAACATCTTGTTTTACTCATTTTCGAAATGATGAAAAAGTGGTCACCAACTGCTAAAACACGCATGTTGTGTAACATGAAACAAGATATGAAACTTATGAAAAACAAATCATGATAATGTAAAATTTTGCAATAAAAATGTTAATATAGCAGGGAAGAATTATACTGAAGCACAAAAATATCTTACAATGAAGAGGAAGCTCGCATTTTATTGGCTAATTGTGTTCGTTACCATGACGACACCTATATTCTCACATGTGAACGATAAAAATGATATGTTCACTGCGTGCAGTGAAGATATGATTTTTTAGTAAAAGGAGAAATCCTGGTATTTCATCAATATCTATACATGGTATCTGATAGGATGCGGCGATGCGGATCCGCATAATTCACTGAAATCCGCATCTTCCGCATAATTCGGATATTTTCCGCATAATTCCGATATTTTCCCCAAAAAAACAGAAGAAATACCTGATATTAGTGATAAAGCAGCTCCTCAACATCCTCAAAAACATAAAAGCCGAAGAAATTAACTGTTTTGAAACGCTTATTTTCCTGAACATTGAAGAAAACACACCATTTCATTCGCAAGATTAAAGTTCGTAAGAAAGATCGTAAGCAGATTCCGCGCATTTTTTCGCCAATGAGCCTGGACACTAGTTTTTGTTCCTACAATGCTTTCCATTGGACGAGAAACAGTTATACTTCAGCAAATGACGTGACTGATAAGAAACTAAGGGCGCATTCGATTGACCCTATTCCGGAATAAGAATACGTGGAGTGATGATTAAAACGATATGTTTGGCGCGTTTCGAAGCAGCAAGAATAATAGAAATATGTTTAAAATATCATTTTAGCAGATATTTGACAATTTTAATGTGAATCTCTGTAAAAACGAAGGATTTCTAACTAATATTCTATGTATTCCTATTCCGGAATACGGTCAATCGAACGCACCCTAAGTCAATGATCGAGGGAATGGATCGCGCTCCAAAGGTACCGGTATTACAATTTTGCTCCATTATCTCCAAATTGAAACAAAATTCATGACGAGAAACAAAATAATTTTTTATCGCTTTATTTATTTTACCAAAAGTTGCGGCAAAATCCCAACTGCTAACCCTTTTATTTCAACGGTGAAAGCTGCTCGCAAATTGGTGACTCCTCTATGTATTTTAATCACAAAGGGCAAAAATTCAGTCACAAATGCGATTGTATTTGTTGCAATTTCGATTACGGATTTACCGTAAGCATGTAAATACACTGGACGGGCCTAATTACTAGTTTTATAACTTGTTTAAATTTCCGCATAATCCGGTGTAATTTCCGCATAATCAACGCATGTTTCCGCATAATATGGCCAAAAATTTCCGCGTAATCTTTAATTTTTTTTCCGCATCCTATCAGAAGCCATGTCTATATAATAAATATTAATATATTATTTTTCAATCAAACACAAATCATAATAAATAAAATTAAAGCACCAATGTTGCTTCAGTACCTGCAACATCACCTTGGTCTTCCTTTATCTGAGCAAGCATTCTCGTTAGTCGGGCCCTCTCTATCTCAACGTATATCTATAAGAGATACACTAGAAATGGTACTCATCACTTTATTCACAGGTGCTAGTATTGTGTATGGTTGAATGCAGCAGTAGTTCATGATTCCTTTGTACCAGGATTTATAAAAGCCAAACTGTCTCTAAGTCTCTTAGAATGGCAATCCATTTCCTGTTCAATCTTGGATTTCTTTCAGGCTTCTTCATACCTGCCTAACTTACACTGTACGTGTACATGTTACAGTTGTTGTTCCTTAAAATGCCTCGATCTTTTGCTTAGAAAAAAATTAATTATAACAAAACTCCTGAAATGAATTCGACACTCAACCTCTCGTGGGAATTCGCTATTTTCACAATTCCCATCAGTTCATTTTGGGGGGTTGTTTGCATTAAAACAATGGATATCCAGTTCACTGAAGCACGATACAGGGAAAGAGAAAGTAGCAAATGTAGATAATTCTTTACATGTAAAAGTTAGTTCCATGTACCTTTCCTGCCGTAACTGTCCTTAGCGTGTCTATCAGCTTAAGTTTAGTTTCTAAGTCTGGAGTCTGTTCCACATAAGTAAAGGCCTCTTGAATCATTTTCGTAACAGCCTAGGATGATGTGATTAAGAACACATTTGTGAACTGCATTTTAACAAATTTAGCCTGACTGTCAGCATAACCAAACAATATGAATAGCTACTTTACTGACATCAACAACAAAATTCAACCCAAAAGGATGAAAGGTCCCCTGCCAATTCCACAGTGACCCTATAAAAATCTATGTTGAGGAATGAAATCCTCCATTTCATAAAAATAAAAAAATAAAAAGATCTTGGGGGCAAGAGGACCAAATTACTGGAAGACAATGAAAAATTACTTCTTTTATATTAATAATAAGTAATAAGGTGGGGGGGGGGGGAGGGGCACATATAATACTCTAACTCTTTGGTTGTACTCTCACCGAAAAATAAGCCAAAATAAATCCTTTTTTTGTAGTGGAATATTACATTTAAAGCTGCTCATTTCATTGTTAAAAAAATAATACACTTTAATACAGGTATAGCTCACAAAGCATATCTGCAAAGTTACTATAATTACATGTTAAACAATTATGTCATTGAATAAGATGCGTGTGTATTCCGGACCCTTAAGCGATCTATGCCAAATTTAGATACAGTACCTGTTTCAGTTGACTTCGTCTTTTGGTCAAGATGACTATATGCTCATTGAGAGCATTCCAGTCTTTACACTTGAAACAGAGTTGAACTATGCACACCAAAACCCGACTGGTGGAATGCATATCAGCTGCCTGTCAAAGTACAACAATAAAAGAACATGGCATAATTTGCAAGAAAACATGATGAAAACATGACGCCATAGGCGGAATGCTTTCATTGTTTCAGGGTGTTTGGAACCCCTGATGAAACAAGACGCACAAGTTTTTGACATTACTTCTCAAACTTTTTTTACTAGTTTAATGTGATGCTCTTTTATCAGACAAGTGATAGTAATTTGTAAAGCAAATAAATATTCAGTATTTGGGTGAGTTTAAAAGGTAGAACTTTTGAATAAATTTACTAATAGGGCGTAATGGAGAGTGAGCCACTAGAGAGTCACGTCATTTTTGCCTGCAAAAATCGTCTTCCCAACAAAGTGATTCAGAAAAATACGAGGCCATTCCAGTTTCAACTAAATATAAAATTAATTGGGCTGTGAACATTTTCACCGAATTGCTGAGGTTAGGAGAGATAAAAGTACTGGTTTTAGGTTGCAGTGGTCTTTTCAAAGACTACACACCACACAAGGTTCAAGCCTTGAGTGCAGACAATGCTAAAATGGATGATCCTTCCCTGAAAAGATACTGCAAAAGTTTTAAGTTGAATATTCGAATTTAAAATGCATTGTGTGAGGGTACTTCATTCAACCTAATCAGAGTAAACTTGATCTGGGTTTTCATTGGGTATCAAGGTACATACACCTGACCAAAATGGGGCAATCCAATTGGCTAATTACTGTATGACTAATTAAGTGGACAAGTGGTCATACTTTGATCCATAACTGAGCAATGAAGGGGAATGGGTATGATACTGGGTTGATGTCACAAATTAATTTGCTGTTTTCAAAGATCGATCTCCCATGCAAAGCAGTTTGTGACATCAGCTACAAAGCAGACCTGAAAAGACTAAAGAGGGGTGGGTGGGAGGGGCAGGTCTGGCAATGGCAGAGGGCAAAAAACAAACTGAGCCACCAACAAACCATGTGAGCCCATTCTCCCAGCTGTGTAAGAGACAAACATTTTCTGCTTTAATCGTTCCTCAGCGAGCAGAATAACTCACATTTCTTTCATTTATCAGTCCTTTAACCCATTGACTCCCAGGAGTTCCCCATTGATGAGTAAAATTGTCTGGCGTTTGACAGAGTAAAATACTAAGTATGGCCGGTTCAGGCCGGCTTGGGAGTCAAACGGTTAATATTAATGGAGACAATAACAGCAAGTGCTTAACCCATTGACTCCTGGGGATTCCCCATTGACAAGTCAAATCGTCTGGCGTTAGACAGAGTTAAATACTAAGTACGGCTGGTTTAGGCCAGCTTAGGAGTCAAAGGGTTAAGCAATGATATTATTGTTTTGTGGCATAGTCGTAGTCATACCCATCGTCGTTTCTTTAACTCCCTAATCCAGTATTTGCTGTGACAAAGTAAGTTTTGCAATGGGAAAGTACGTTTTGTCATGGCAGATATGGTCCACTGTAAATCCGGTTCACACAGGTAAATAAAAATACTCCAAAGTCAAGATTTGTAATTTTCTTGTGAGAAAATGTAAAATAAAATGTGAATGTTTTGGCAAACAGTTTTTCAAAGTTAACTTCAAATCTCACCGTTCTAGTTTGCTTTTCTAAGGAGAGAAGAATCTCCAGTGCTTCATTAAGTTTACCATCCTGTTAAAAAATGATCCAAGAAGAGGTTGAGAGGATATACAGAATCAACAATACAGAACAAGTTTACAAAAGTCCCCTCAAGATGACAACAAAATTAAGAAAACTAAGTTAATGCTTACAGCAGCTATTGCTTCGCATTCTGGTATTCTCTTATCAACAGCATCGCTGTAGTCTACTTCCATTTTGACCACATTTCCTTTCATATCAGTTGAGGTCGCCATCTTGATTCTTTCGTCGATTGTTAAACCCTCGCGGCATCATGGGTAAGATTAGTCAGCGCTCGCTCCCAGCCTCCAAGACAGCAAACAATGTCGTCAAATGTGAATTCGCGTTATTGTAATCGCTTCGCGACTATTCCAAGTGTTTTCACGTGACAAAGGTGTGGCAAACCCTCAAGAACTAAACTAGTATGAACGGCGCTCAATTTGGAGGAGAAAATGAAAATTTAGCTTAAAGCACTTGCGTTGTCCCTAAAAGCTCAGATTTGGTGATTTCACGTTAATTATTAGGCAGCTTTAGCAACGACGACGGGAACGGCAACGAGAATGTCATGTAAAAACATAAATTCACCTTATTGCGATCACTTCGCGACTATTCCAAGCTTTTTAATATGACAAAGGTGTAGCAGTCCCTCAAGGGAATGAAACCGTTACGAGCGGCGCTTAATTAATTTAGGTTCTCCATAACACCTCAAACGTGGTTATTTCACGTTGTTAGGGACTAGAGAGCTTTAGCAACGACGACGGGAACGGCAACGAGAACGTCATGTAAAAACATAAATTCAAGTTATTGTGATCACTTCGCGACTATTCCAAGCTTTTTAATATGACAAAGGTGTGGCGGTCCTTCAGGAATGAAACCGTTACGAGCGGCGCTAAATTTAGGGGAGAAAAATGAAAATTTATCTCCAAGTGCTGACCTTCTCCGTAACACCTTAAACTTGGTTATTTCACGTTGTTGCTTTGCTGACGACGGCAAAGAAATGGACAAATATGAAAAACGCACGTGCGGGGCGTGCAAAGCTATTGTTTTTGTCCATTGAATATGCAAATTTGTGACGTTCTCGTTGCCGTCGCCGTTGTCGTTGCTAAAGCTCCCTAATTTAAGATCTACAACGGCGACGGTCGACGAAAACGTCACCTCAAAATATAACTCTCCTTTATCATAAGTCTTTCGCGATTATTCAGTCTCGTTCACGTCCTACAATGTGGGCGAAGTATCCTAAAAATAAATTGGTACGAGCGTTTTCAGAGTTAAAATAGAGAATGAAAGATTCTCTGTTGCATGCTCACGTTGTCGTCAAAACCTCAAATTTGGTGATTTCACGTCGTCGTTATGCAGAGGACCGCTAAGATACTTGCTAAAATCCGTGCTGCACGTGCAGCACGATTATTTATGCTCTTTTAACCAATGATATTATTGCTTTGTGGCGTTGTCGTAGTCGTAGCCGTCGTCATTTCTTAAATTCCCTGTTGTTTTGCTGACGACGGCAAAGAAATGGACAGAAATGAAAAGATGCACGTGCAGAGCGTGCAAAGCTATTGCTTTTGCTCTCTAAATATGCAAATTTGTGACGTTCTCGTTGCCTTCGCAGTTGTCGTTGCTAAAGCTCCCAAATATAAAAACCCATCTAACCTCTTGGTTTGTAATCTTTGCAAGGGGCATTCTCGTCCCCAGAGCCTCCGTTTCTTTTGGTCACGTGGTCGGAGAAACGAAGGGCTCTGGTAGCAGCCATTACCGGATGTCCGTAAATCACGGACATCCGGTAACGCATGCGTAATTTTGGCCTGCAAATCTGCTCATGCTCAGAAACTAATCCTTAGGGAGAGGAGAGAGGAGGAGAGTGTATCCCTCAAGTAAACAAATCGAAGAGGCTTTGACATGTGTTTTCACTTCACTGAAGATAGATGATTTAGAGTTAAAAAGAGAATACAAAGCGGCCTTGAAGGCCGTCGCCGCTTCAAACACGATTGCAAGCTTGTCTAATATTTTACCAACGGGTTTTCGTTGTGCATTTTGTGGTGGACCGTCTAGAAAGAGTCAGGGATCGATAGCTATATTCTTGCTGTTTCTTTTCATATTCGCTTTCAAGCAAAGTAATCAGGATACTACATGTATTACGTCGATCGATGACACGGTAAAATTTGTTCATGGACACACAGAAGCGTTTATGGAAATTGCACTGACCATTGCACTGACCAGAGGATTTAAATATAACGGCAGGTACAAAACACAGGTCACACGTCATTGTTTTACCAATACAGAAAGTATCCCAAACATTCATAAAAGCTAACCTTCGTAAAAACTTTTTTTTAGGCCTAATTAGGCCTAGGGTTAGCTTTTATGAATGTTTAGGATACTTTCTGTATTGGTAAAACAATGACCTGTGTTTTGTACCTGCCGTAAATATAAGCCGTGCTGATAGATGAAGGAAAAACTTCCTATATTGGTAAGAACTATTGACTCCCTGGTTATATATACATAGGCTTGTAAGGAGCAGTAGAATAAAAATCTGTTGAACTCAGGAAAGGTTTGTTGTATTGGAGATTTGCTCATCTTTCCTTGCAAGGATGTAATAAAGGTGCTCACTTTCTATTTTATATTTTTTTACAAAAAGGGTATTTTAACAATCAACAGATCATTAAACTGTCAAATTAAATCAATCAATCAACTTTATTTGTGCATTATATACAGAATTAATTTACATCAGTATTATAATTAAAGAAATATGAGAAGAGAATCATATTTTCATACGGCTATAGAAAGAATAAAAATTTTGTGGTGGTAACCACGGTCTAGGGTAGCAATTAGCTTTTGAAGTGGCTACTACCACGTTAAGGTAAATGCAGAGAAAAAAAATAAAAGTCCTATCCCAGTTTTTATCGAGTGGTTATATATGTGTGCTGGGGGCTTCCATAATGGCTCTGCAGCAATTTTATTAGCTTATTTGGAACATCTAATGATGATTTTTGTACATTCAGGCTTGAGAAAAGCCTGCTCACCTGAACTTCTGTCACTGGAGGCATTACAAACACTAGATATAGGGCTGTTCCCACCATTTTGTCACTCACTCCCCACTGGTTTTGTTGATAAATTTTTTTTTGTTCATTTAATTTACACCTTTCAACCAGCTTATATAAAGCTTAATCTTTTGGGTGCTTTCAACAACAACAACAACAACAAATAATTTATTTCAGTATTCCCATATGAGTACATGGTATTACCAAAAATATAATACAGCTAAAGTGATGTAACTATAAAATAAGTATTTGGCACTGGTATACATGTAGGGGTGCCTGATGCGAAGAGAGTGATTCATATTGGTATGCCACAATATACATGGATGAATGAACAAAATGAATGGGAAATAATGCTTTTACAATTCACATTACTTTATGGTAATAAGGCTCTTCAGCCCGTTATACAACCATGTACAACAACAAATCTCCAATGCATACTTTCTACTTCTTGTGGTTGATTAGAACATCAACCAAGTAGCTTTACTATTAACGATGGTTCTATCTCCATCTCCTTTTTTTTCAGTATTATTTATTGAACTGCAAGAACAACATTCCTATTTGAATTATCCATATAGGGTCATCCTTCCAGAAATTTATGTAGCACTGTTTTGATCTGAAAATTAACAAAGAATAGTAAATAATGGTAGGAAATAAATAATCTTTCAAAGGCTAATAAAACGATTATGATATTTTTGTTATGACAGTATTAATGTAACTCTGTACACTTCTTATGTCTGATTTGTTTTCCATAGAGATTCCACATTATATTTGGAAACCCACTAGTCTGATTGATTCATTCATCAGTTATATCAATCACTGTTTCAGTCTATATTTGTTCACAGTTATTTGCATGGATGATAAATTATTATTTGCTGATTTATGTTATTGTGATGGAATAAAGTTTCGTTAGTTGCAGCAGATTTAGTAGAGGGGGAGCTAGAGGGAACTATCCCAATTCTATTGACAGTTTCGTTCTTAGTTTTGTATTTTCACATGCTTATGCTGATGTACCATCTCACAGTATTTAAATTTCTGCTACCTGTATTTCACCTCAGCCTCAAGATGATATAGAATTGTATCAAAATATTACAAGTGTACATCAACGGTTCCTTGCATTTGTGGCCTGTCTTATAGACACGATGCAATTACTCGGTATCACATTTACTCTTTACCTATTAAAACTATCAGCAGGTAATGGATTTTGCAGTTGCTTCCTTTACTAAAGTGGGGAGAGGTAAGGGCCTCAAATTTCAGCTATGGTTATTTTCCTTTACACAACATTTCGACAAGTAATTATTATAAAAAAGTAAATTTGGGATGGGGCTATCTCTGAAGCAAACTTAACTCTTGCCTAACCATAAAAGGTTTGTTCATTTTTTTTTTGGGGGGGGGGGGAAGACTATAGGGAAGGTCTCAGTAATTAAAGAGAGGGGTGCTAAAAAAAAGATATTATATATATCTATAACAGCAGAAGCTTCTGTACAGCTAGTGACAGATAACATCTGTGGAACAAACAAACCAAATTTGAAGTTGACATGTTCATACCATTTGCTACATCATCCAGGTACATAGCAGAGTATTACAACATGGTCCGACCCGGACCCTTGACTCACTTTGGCAATTTAATATCAATACATTTTGGACTGCTAGAATCTGATCTGCTTGATCTTTCACTGAACTGAAAAACCACACTCACCTTCGGATGTTTCTTGAAACCCACTGCCGATTCCAA
>OX421452.1:16389740-16399740 GCA_949126865.1 Montipora capitata
AAAGACAAATTCAAGGTTGCAAAGAGCTGCGTCCTGACGGAAAAAAGCAGCATGGCTTGTTATAATTACCAAGTGGTGAAATCATATTATTCGGTTGAGTGCACAATCGAGGTTTGAAGTGGGCAGTGTGCTTTATACAGTTGAAAATTACGGCACGAGGGTAGGGTGCAAGTCAGTGAACAAGTAGAAAGAAAAAAGCTATCAAGTCAATGACCAGCTAAACAATTCAACGTTATTAACTGCCAAGATTTCGAGTCCTGGAAGGTGTCCAAGGTTTAAGAGCGATCATGGTAACACTGACATTGCTATAAATGGAGGGTGGGGCAGACCTTAATTTCCTCCGGCAAATTTGCTAACGGGAAGAATTTGGACTAGAAAGCTTACATACCTGGGTCATTTTCTCCCTGTTTGCTTTGGGATTCAATGGAGCTTCCGTCAGCAGGACAGGATGTTCTTCGGGAGCGACGCGGAGCTCGTTGTAGAAGGTGTGATGCCAGATCTGCAAAGCAAGAGACGCTCTGGTTAACGATCACTCGATATTGCAACGGATTCGCTGATTTAAAGAAAAAAGCAACTTACTTTTTCCATATCATCCCAGTTTGTGACAATTCCGTGTTCGATGGGGTATTTCAGTGTCAGGATACCTCGTTTGCTTTGAGCTTCATCGCCGACATACGAATCTTTTTGTCCCATGCCAACCATGACGCCTTGATGACGAGGACGGCCTACGATTGACGGGAAAACAGCTCGTGGAGCATCGTCTCCTGCGAAACCAGCTTTGCACATACCGGAGCCATTGTCCACCACCAAAGCAGCAACATCTTCATCGGCCATTGTGATTTCTAAAGAGAGAGAAGTATCCGGGCACTGTAATACTAAGCACGAACGCGTACGACTTGTGAAACCAAATCAAAGTGAACGGGTGGGGATTGCCTTTGGTTTATATGTATCTGTCACACAACAATGGTAAAAAAATTGTTACCAAATTTGGTCAAAATTTTGTGCACAAGGCGCTTCGCCTGCCCTTTGAGACTTGAAGGACCAGCCACTGTTACGTCACTGTCACAGATCGTGCACGAACGAGGAATCGAATTTCAAGTCAGAAAATAACAAATATTTTCTTCGTGATCTCTCGCCTTCTTAAATTTGGATTTCAAAGCAAAAAATATTCTTCCACCAGGGTAGAAAAATTTAATTTTGACAAATGATACTTAACAAAGCATCCTGTGAGCGCATCACAACTCAGTGTCTGTCATCAGGGGATCAAGCCATTCGATGGTGTCATCTTCTCGCTTAACGGAAAACACTTAATTTATCTTTTGAGGGTGAAAACCCTTAAGAATATATTATTTAGGAAAAACGTATTTAACAAGCTAACAACGCAAATTTTTATGCAGAACAGAAATCGAATAAGGCCGCAGTAGCAACGACCAGGGCGGAAATTGTCGTGGTTTTCGAGATATTTTTGCGAATTTTTCTTTATTTCCGGTTTAAAAATGTGTCAAAATACGCTCCATTTCCAGGGACGGATTCATTAGGACCACGATGACGTTTTGTAATTAATTATTTTCCATTTTACCCCGCTCATTTCCTATGGAAGAATTAACGACTCGATCACGACGGGGACAGCTATTCTTAGAGTTATTTTCATAGAGCTATGTCGTCGAGTTAGAGTTAAGTTTCCAAAATCCTGAATTCAGGATCTTGGACTGCCAAAATCCTGAATTCAAGATTTTGGACGGCCAAAATCCTGAGTTCAAAATTTTGGAATTTAAGATTTTGGACTTTCAAAATCTTGAATTCAGGATTTTGGAAGTCGTTAACTCTAACTCAAAGTCATAACTCTACTGAAATAACTCTATTGATAGTTAACCTCGATCACGACAAGGATTCGTGATTTGGTGATTGCGAAATTTCTCTGGAATTTCGTTCGTTGTTTTTGTTTCTTTTTCTATTTCCGTCAGTTTCTACTCGTGGAATATTAATTGCATTCACTCGAAACTCTCCTATGTCAAAACGTCTCGATTATGTTTGGTCTCGACTTCTTGTACTTGGCTCGATTGTGCCCCACATGAAGGTTAAACCAAGGCCGCGAGTGTAAAATTAATGTAGACAGCAAAACAGGAGTAAAATACATTCGTAGGGTAAAATGCAGATGATCGCAGATCGACTGAGGATTCATCTTCCTTGTCTGCACTTCCTGTCGTGAGAAGGGATCATGGGGGAGGGCGAAGCAGAGGTGGAGTTTTTCCGGAGGAGTCAAACATCCAAATAAAACAATTGTTGTGCGGAATTCGAACCTAATACATTAAAATATGATTAAACCTTTTTCATCTTTTTTTTATAAACAAACAAAAGCAAATGTCCCAGAATTTGTAAATCGGACTTGCCATAGTATGACGGGGAGGGGGGTAGGGAGCAGTGGTTATTTTGTTAAGCATGCATGTTCAAAGCATTTACGGGATTTATATCCGAGTCCTCAGTATAATCTCGTTTCGGAAATGTTGCAAAGGAGGATTAGAAATTCCAAAGATGAATACTGTGGCGGTTGTGTGTATATATTCCGTTATCTCACGCAACCAAGGGAGTTGAGTAAAATTAAAGTCCTATTCAGTGGGAAACTGTTCTCTCTACTCAGTGGCACCCAACGAGTAATTGCGGTAAAAACCCGTTCGGAACGAAGGTGGGCTAGAATTTTCGATTTGAACTCAGACTTTGCGAGGAACAATAAGATTTTGGACATTTTTCTTAAAAGATTTCCTGGGTCTTTCAGAAAAGTAGTGAGGAGTCTGAAGATTGACGAGTAGAAATTAATTTCGAAACCACATTGAAAGAACGCAAGAATTTTACTGAGCTGAGTAACTGAGTCAACTGTGATATTCATGGAAATAGCAAAAAATTTGAAGATTTACAACTTCTCGTATTTTCGCCAAAGTTTGTTTAAGGAAACGTCCCTAAAATTTTCCGGAAAAAATCGAACAACTCAGTGCGTAATGTAAAGTTTTTTATCAGACTCGTCACTATGGCTGGAACTTTCGGACGAGGCAAAAAACGTCACCTAGAAATTTCTACAGAACTGAAGATCCCCTAGAACATCCGAACAGAAAAATATTTCGAAGGGTAGCGACACAGCTACAAAGCTATTGACCAATGCTTTAATTGCCAATGTCAGAGTTTTCAAGCAAGCAACCGTGGACAATAATCGTGCCTGTGTTCGTCATTGGATCAACTGGCTTGATCTGATCGGCGTAATTACAAGTAAAGAAAGAAAATATTTTGAGCAAGAGCCGATACAACGTAGGGTTGGGTTGGGTACGGGTAGTGGCTTATTTGGGAGGCGAGAAAGACTGCTGGACGGAAGCAGCTCGTGCGTTGGGCGATAAATATGACAGGGTTACTGGGGATGTGCTTTTGTCCTCAGCCGAAAATGATTATAGTACATTACCGTGATATAAATCAAATCTACATAGTATCGACTCTTGCTCATATTATATATTTACTTTTCAGAATAATGTCGACTGGTTGAGGAACCCTAGCCTTCTTTAACATACGCAGAGCATATGGGCGTTTCTTAGACAACGGACACAAACTAATACAGAGCGAAACCATCGAGTTCTACCTCGATCCTCGCAGGTGCAGGAATATACTTGTCTTATCAAAATTCCTGTTGTTTACAAAGGCTGGTGAATCATTTCAGGCGAATTACCAAAGGATTTTCGTTTCCCAGGCCGACAGAGGAAAACGCAGACCCAAGGGTTTTCAGGCAATTCACTTAACCTTGTCAGCCATTGTAAAGAACAGGAAAGCAACCGAAATGATGCGTTTTGCTATGCATTATTTGACAAGTTTTTCGGGGAGAATATTAGTTTTCCGGGTCTTTGATCTTCGTTCTCCACATACCCGGATTTTTACGGCCAAAGGGATTGAAAATCAATCTGACCGGGTTACCGCCAGCCTTTTGTTAGCAGGAGGCCCCGTCGTAAGTCTCGCCTGAGCCTAATTAAGATACAATTTTGAACCTCTGTTGGTGGCTCAGTTGGTTGAGCACCGGGCTGCCATGCGGGAGGTCGGGTCTTTAAATAACTGAGGAGAAAGTGCTGCCTTTGTAGTTACTATCTGCAAATGGTTAGTCTCTCTAGTCTTCTCGAATAAGTATGATAAACCGTAGGCCCCGTTTCACAACCCTTCCACGCTCATAATCCTGTGGGACATAAAACTGAGAACCCATACACTATTCGCAAAGAGTTGGGCATATAATTCCCGGTGTCGTGGTCTGTCTTTGTGTTGTGTATCATGGTTAATAATAATATTTATAATATTTATACAGGGTAACCATTTCAGTTATACAACTGGTATCAATATGGAATCTGTGAAACTAATAATAACTGTAAATAATACAAAAATATATTATATAAAATAAAAACAATAAAAAATATATATATATATATATATATATATATAAAAGAAATATGCATGGTTGGGAGAGTAAATGCTCGGAGATACTAGCTACATCAAGCTACTCTAATATCAATGGGTAAATAAACATGATAAGCATGATATGATATGATACATTTATGATATATATGGTTAGCAATCGCTCTTCCTTTTGGTTGCCTACTTCGTTGTCCTCGATGCATAAATATTCGTCGCTCTTCGACAGTTCCGGAAATGCCTCACGATTTGGTTGGTTCAGTGCTCCTAAAACACTGAGTGTATTTTTCGCTAAGAGCCACTTAACGCCACAGGCGGCCAGGCCCGGAGGATAAACATTATAAGGATTTGTATGGGAGTCCGGATAACAAACACTCAAAAAGATTTTAAAATAGGTGAACCGTAGCCAGAGTAAAACATATCAAAAATTGTAAAAACGTTCACTGGCTATATATAGTTAAAACTTTCGAGCTTTCGGCTGCCAGGCTTCAGCCTTCAATGGATATCCATTGAAGGCTGTAGCCTGACAGCCGAAGGCTCGAAAGTTTTAACTCATATATAGCCAGTGAACGTTTTTACAATTTTTAACTCAAAAAGATATTTACACGCAAAAGTTCTCCATAAAATAGCCGTACCAGTTTCAGTACCTTACTGTCCTGGTGACTTTCTCGCTTCCTGTGCGGTTATTTGCCTGATTTAACGCGATTCAAGCGACTTCTCAGCTTCCCAGGTTGTCACTCGTCCATAAATAAATTTATTTATGTTCGAGTATTTTATGTACGAGTGACAAACTGGGAAGCTGAGAAGTCACTTGAATCACGTTAAATTAGGCAATTAACCGCACAGAAAGCGAGAAAGTCACCCGGACAATGAAGTACGGCATTTTGTATCGAGAACTTTTGCGTGTAAATATCTTTTCGAGTGTTTGTTGTCGGAATTGCCATACAAATCCTTATAGTTTTTTACACTCGAGCCTGGGCAACCTGTGATTATTCACGCAATTTCACTTCCAGATTCTTCGAGATTCCTTTTCAGATTCACGCTGAGATTTCGTGGGGTCTGGACTCCAGAATAGAAGTAAGCCAACGCAATGAACAGGGTCGTCATAATTACCTAATTAGGTGTTTTAGATTACCATATAAGGTAATAAAAATGATCATCCAGTAAAATGATTGGCAGTTTACAGCACTTTGGTCTCTGTTACGTAGTAAGCAAGGTTCATTAGTCCTGAGAAGAGAAAAAAATTGTTGATAGGTTTTTTTTCGTTGTGAACTGAAAATGGCCGATGATGATATTGCTGCTTTGGTTGTGGACAATGGCTCCGGTATGTGTAAGGCTGGCTTTGCCGGTGATGATGCTCCTAGAGCTGTTTTTCCGTCGATTGTAGGCCGTCCTCGTCATCAAGGCGTTATGGTTGGTATGGGACAAAAAGATTCTTATGTCGGCGACGAAGCTCAAAGCAAACGGGGTATCCTAACACTTAAATACCCCATTGAACACGGAATTGTCACAAACTGGGATGACATGGAAAAGGTAAGTCGTAAAATTTGGGAGCATTCTCACCACGGTCAAAGTTCCCATCGCTTGAATGTCTGTAAGTTTACCAGTATTTCATTTCACAGATCTGGCATCACACCTTCTACAACGAGCTCCGCGTCGCTCCCGAAGAACATCCCGTTCTCCTAACAGAAGCTCCGTTGAATCCCAAAGCAAACAGGGAGAAAATGACACAGGTAATTAAGACTGCCTTAAAAGTACAAGTTTTCCTTTTACAATCTTCCAGTGGAGCGTTTTCGGTTGCAAAGCGAGGGGAAAGCTGGAAAAAGAGGCAGCTTTTAATGTCTTTTTTTGTTAAGTTTTTTCTTTCAACTTTCTTTTTTATAAAATGTTGTAGTTCTATGTAAAGAAGTTATATGTTTTTGGAAAGCTTATTTTCGTAGCTTTAAAATGATGTATTTCTTTCCCCCTAACTGAAAATACTTTTTGAGAAAAAAAACATTTTTTTGTGGTGGCTGACTTCGCGCGGCCATATTTGGAAAGTACTGTGTAGAAAACATTAAAATAATTAAATTAATACATTGTCCCACAAAGCAGTGGCAACGGCAAAGGGAAGTACGGGAGTGTAAATTTTCCTTGAAGAAAGAGGGATTGTTTGGAGATTAGTATAGACCATCGAATCTTTCTGTTGGTGCTCCCAAGTTTGAGTTTTTGTGTCGTGCTTTTAATAAGCTATTAATGCTCACGTTTAGCTACTGAAAAGCTGTGTGAATTACCGGCGAAAAATTGAGGCATTATTGGTCATCAAAAGATTTGAACGTGAATGTTTGGCATATTCCCATGCCGACCGTTCTTACAAACCAAATTTGTTGAACAAACTATTAACCTTTAAATTGCATAGACCTTTGTCGTATAAATGGCGGCGAAATAAAATATTCGTTTGTTTTATTGCTATTAGCCTTTCTAGCTTCGCTACAATGGAAAAAATTGAAAAGAATATTTAAACCAAATTGAGAATAATAGGTCTAATTAGCAAGAATACAAGAGAAAAATAAATTGGTCGACCGCTATTTATGTAAGAGGTCAGTGCGCCCTTGTTTACTCACTCACGTAATCACAACATGATTCCTCTGATTTCATAGATCATGTTCGAGACATTTAACTGCCCAGCCATGTATGTCGCCATCCAGGCTGTGTTGTCCCTGTATGCTTCTGGTCGTACCACTGGTATTGTACTGGACAGTGGTGATGGTGTGAGCCACACTGTGCCCATCTACGAGGGCTACGCCCTCCCTCATGCTATCTTGCGTCTTGACCTAGCTGGTAGAGATCTCACAGACTACCTTATGAAGATCCTTACAGAGAGAGGCTACTCTTTCACCACCACTGCTGAACGCGAAATTGTCCGTGACATCAAAGAAAAGCTCTGCTATGTAGCTCTGGATTTCGACCAGGAGCTACAAACCGCAGCTTCTAGTTCCAGCCTTGAGAAGAGCTATGAACTTCCTGACGGACAAGTTATCACTATTGGGAATGAGCGATTCAGATGTCCAGAGGCCATGTTTCAGCCATCCTTCCTCGGTATGGAAGCCTCTGGTATTCACGAGACTACCTACAACTCTATCATGAAGTGTGATGTTGACATCCGTAAGGATCTCTACGCTAATACTGTACTCTCAGGTGGTACAACCATGTACCCTGGTATCGCTGACCGTATGCAAAAGGAAATCACAGCCTTGGCACCTTCTACTATGAAGATCAAGATTATCGCTCCTCCTGAGCGCAAATATTCTGTCTGGATTGGAGGCTCCATCTTGGCTTCCCTCTCCACTTTCCAGCAAATGTGGATCTCTAAGCAGGAATATGACGAGTCCGGTCCGGCAATTGTCCACCGCAAGTGTTTTTAAAGAGTTTAAACTTATGGAAGGAATGTTTGCTCACCCTGTTCTCAAACCCAACCATTTAAATTTACTTTTCTTAACAAAAATAGCAGCACGATTTCTAAAATTCTCAGTTAGTGCATGAAGTGCCAGATGATGTTTGATAAAAAATTAAGCCGGAACACGTTACGACAGGTCTTAATTTGATTTTTCAAACGGACATTCAAGGAATTCTCGAGTTTAGATTAAAATTTGTGGTTTGACACGTTTCAAGTTTGGAAAACGCTTTCTCTTATCTTGGTGAATGTAAAACCGGTTCAACAGAAAAATAAATTTTAACATTTCACTCCCCACCTGTTCAATTCTTACGAAAATACCTTCGTTACAGATGATCTATGCGCTCGTGCTGACAGTGCAACTTACTACCAGCCAGGTAAACTGCAAGAAAGAACAAGTCTAGTGCTCCCTTGACGAGATCGAAAATTTTATGAGGCATTCCCATGCAATAACCGCCGATCCATGATGTAGGGGGCCAAAGAAAAAAGGAGACACTGACAACATTTTTTGAGTTTTACACGAATTATGCATGTATGTCTGCAGTATCCATAACGTTGTATTGAAACAGCAATTTCACACGGGTGGCCTTTATGAGTAAGCGTTGCGACAGGAAAAGGTCCACCCGCTGTCTCGCTCTCGATGCTACCTGAAACCTGTACCTTTGCATGAAAGATGTCAAAGTGGGCAAGATTTGAGACATTCGTTGCACTGCGCGTCACGTACAAGGACAGTCTTAATCAGTCAGTAAATTCTGCGACGACTCCGACGCCGGGCTAGCTGTCACGCGGGAGGTCGTGAGTTCAACTCCGGCCGGACCAACACTCAGGGTCTTTAAATAACTGAGGAGAAAGTGCTGCCTTTGTAACTACATCTGCAAATGGTTAGACTTTCAAGTCTTCTCAAATAAGGACGTTAAAGATCCCACACACTATTCGAAAAAGAGAAGGGGACAGTGTTCCCGGTGTTGTGGTCTGACCTTTCCAGCATGTGGTCGGCTTGACAGGATTAACTTGAAGGGCTTCTGTGTAATGAAACAATTATCAGGGGCACCCAACGAGAATATAGTTCAAAACCACTTAAACATAGCATTGTAAAACGTATTTTTGTATTTAAACGGTAGATATAGGCGTATTTTTATCCCCTAAAAATTTTTCATCTGTTCGGATTTTCTAGCTGAAAGTCAAGTGATCCGAAAATTATAGGGATCAAAACGTACCTTTTCGAAAATTTCAGCCAGAAAAAAGGCTTCCGAAAAAAATAGGTGACCTTTTTAGGGTAAAAATCCTTTAAAAATGGGCAATTATACCATTTTTTAGGGGCTCGAAAATCCTAGGACAGGCAGGCAAGCAAGAAATTTTACAACCAATGTTCCGAAAATTCTAGATATCAAATCGTCTTCCGAAGAGATAGTTTCCGAAAATTGACGTTGGGTGCCCTTGAATTATGTATAACAGCCAGAAGTTAGGCTACTTAGCCAAGTGCTGGAGCCTCACTCAAACAACAAAGAATCCCCATTTTTGAGAGGTTATTGCATTCATAGTTAATAGAGGCGAATGGTTTGGAAGCTCGGCAAACATCAAAGGAGCAAACAAAGATGCCAAGATTTAGGTTGGAAAGTCCACGACCGTGCACAATCTTTTGTTTTGCGCTCATACACTATGCATGAATTACGTAACCAACACGTTTCTATTGGTTAGTTCCTCAGTACGGAGTAAACAACTATTGTGTTTTGTGCACGGTCAAGGCCAAAAAGAGAACAAAAACCTACAACAAAGAAATTTATCCGGTTTCATAACCATTCCCCTCTATTAACTATGTTGCATTGCAAAGCTTTGCAACAGAAGTGAGAAAAAATGGAAAGTTTGAGCGGGGCACAAAAAACCAACTGGGGTGGGATTGGGTCTAGATCTTACAAATGGTTAGCTTTTAGTCGTTGATTTTACAAAAAAACTAAGCTACGCTGTCTCTAGTTGAGCTGTTGCTTAATTCCGTTGCAAAAAAATGTTACTAGGTGTAGTTGTCAGGAAGTGTTCAAAGTTCTTTTGTTGTCGTCGCTACTTAGGGGGCTTAGGCACATCCGGAAAACAAGACTATATACAGACTGCTCCCTTCTACATGCCGATCTAATCAATTCT
>OX421452.1:16404740-16407240 GCA_949126865.1 Montipora capitata
AACTGGCCGAATGTACATGTATTTGATTTACTTTAACCAGGGTTATCGATAGCTTTTAAAAGTACCGGATTTGATAATTAAAGTACCGGACAGGGTTATATTTCCGTTGTAAGGCCGATTGTAAGTGCCTTAGGAGCGAACCCTCAAGGAGGTCTGGGTTCCCTATGAATTACAATAAATGAAACTCTCACAAATTCTGTTTACATTCTTGAGTTTGGAGACAAAAAAAAACCAACTAAACTTATCGTGTGACTAAAATGCCAACAGATCGAGTATTCCGTTTAGTAAGCAAAAGTTACTACTTGTTAGTTTGAAGGATTTATTGCGTGGTTGTCTAGTGCTTTTTTTCAGCCTTTAGACCACTTTCAAAAATGGCGACCACTTTTACATTCTTTTGTCTTTATGTTAATTACACCTAATGCCCTCGTTTCGAAACAAATAATCTTTTGAAATTTGCTCGTCGTAGCGAGGCTAGAAGGGCTTATTAGAATTAAAACAAAAGAATTATTTATATGGCCGCCATTATGAAAGAGGTCTATAGCCTCCTGAGATACCCGAGTCCAAAAAGAAAAAAAGGAAAAGTTAAAAAAAAAGCCAACAAATTTAAAAATTTCTAGCGTAAATGTGCCGGACGTGAAATGGGAAACAATCGGATGAAAGCCACAAACCTTCCACAACTTTTCCTTCTGAGTCTGTCTTACAAGCCTTTATGAGACTGGACGAATTATCAGCAGAGTAAATTTCAAAGCAATACTGAAGAGGAAAAATTAAAAATCACATCAAAGATAATTTTAAATTATTTGTCTCAAATCCAGTAACTAACTCTATGGAATCAATAAGGCACAGTAACTTTGCGAAAACAATCAAATCCTATTCAATTAAGATTAAACCTTAAATTAACTCTAATTAATTAATTAATTAATTAATTAATTAACACCATCGATGGGAGGTCCCGTGACCATGTGGTAGTCCACGACAACAAACTGGAGGTTTTAGACTCCTTTTGTCATCTGCAGGGCCCGGTTGTTCAAAAGCCGATTAACGCTAATCCCAGATTAAAAATTAACCAAGGAGTTTATTTCTCCACTAATAAATGCTGTTCAACGTTGATATTCGGCAAAACTTTACATTAGAAGAAGTCAATCTTGAAAAACAAAAATAAGCAAAACAACGTTTCACCAAAAAGTTGAAAACATGAAACAAACGTTTACGCTAATCCTGGATTAAGCTCAACGGCTTTCGAACAACCGGGCCCTGGAAGATACCATCTCTGCCGGTGGGGGCTGCGAGGCTGCAAAAAATCAAAAAAGCGAGAGCTGCCTGGAGTAAATTCAGGGAATTGTTGCCTACAACAAAACGTCAGAAGCCGCTGAAGCCACTTGAATTTTCAGATGTCTATAAGAGGCAATAGGCCATTTCCTAGTTCATGTCTACCTCCTCTTCAAAGCGAGTCTAAGTGCGAAGTTTTTGTTATGATAATTAGTTTTCATTCAAACGTAAAGTAGAACTAATTACCATCACTAAAACTTCGCACTTAGACTCGCTTTGAAGAGGAAGCAAACATGAACTCGGAAATGGCCTATTGCTTAGATTGTCCAGATAAGTGCCACAATCACTCCTCTCTTACAGTGCGTCTTAAATGTGAGATATAACAAAGTTCAATAGTTCACTGTACAGTGTAGCTCAGGATTTATGTACATACAGATATTCAAAATACTGGATATTTAAGTTTGTTTTACAAGAAAAGTGCATTTAAACAGTTTGCTGTACACTGTCAGAAAAATGCATGACCAAACGGCATTGGAAACTTAATTATCACCTTTCTTTTTGAATCTTGAATTTTTCTCACTTGAAGATTTTCTAAGGGAATGATACCACGAGGTTCCCTGTCCTGCAACGTATCAAAAATGATTAAAGTAAGAACAACAATAACATTATTATCGTGTCCAAAAATAAAAATTTAATGTGACAATTTCAAATCATACATATACATGTACAGCCATTTTGCAGTAAACTGTTCGGGTGAGGCTAAAACGCATGGGTGGGTCGTGGGTTAAGGGTTAAGGTTAAATGTGAACCACTGACAGAATGTTAACGTAACATCTTTTGGCACAATCCCTCGGTGTACATGCTAGAAAGAGAACGCAGGCAAAACCGCTGTTGCGAGAGGGCATTTGAAAGAGCACAAAAGTATGTATACATGACGTGTATACATGGAGTATCTCGGACCCACGACAAACGACCCACGACGCACGACCCACCCACTCACGACCCACCTAACCACCCACGCCGATTACACACTCTCAACTGTTCATTTATGTCGAGAAATAGAGGACCTCGTGCCTCCTCATTTGCACTGGTTTCCAAGTTTTTGGTGACTTTGACAAAATTGCCATTTTTGCCACATATCCAATGTTATTCCTTATTTTCGAAATTGCTGGCGAAATCTTGCCATTTTTGTTGTGTTCATTTCTGGACATATCTCAAACTGTTACAATTT
>OX421452.1:16412240-16447240 GCA_949126865.1 Montipora capitata
TTAGCATCAATAATATTTATTTGACTGGCTACTAGAAAATTGCATAGAGTAGTCAGCTTTTGCCATGTTTCATGCTGTTGGATGGTTAATCTGAAAAGTGTTCTCGTTGTCAAACGTCAACAATGTCACTGACATCCAGGGACTGGCAGTCACATTGGAGGCACTTGGTTCCCCCAAACACACACCCATCTTGATTCAGCTGTTAAATTTATTGCATCATCTGACACTAACCTTGTCTTTTACACTGGGATTATGGAGACTGGTGTTCAGCAAGATAAGTGAGAAACTCAAAACATAGCAAGTATCTGCAGGTGAAACAGGAAGAGTATTTTAGAACATGCATGAGTGCAGATCTACAGGTGCAAAAAAGGTAAACCAAATAGGCCATTTCCCAGTTGCTCCTTAACTCAGTTTTGAAGTGAGTCTCAAGTGGTGCTCAACTATTGAAAGGAAAATGGGTTTGAGTTGCATAAGAATGCGCAACTCATTTCCATTTGAACGGTTGTGCATCAGGACTCGCTTTGAAACTGAGGCATGCAGCAACTTGGAAATGGGCTATTTTCATGTTCATGTGGTAACCAGTGGACTTACCAGGAGATGTAAATACTCCTGGATTCTGTTCACAATATCTCTTAGCAAATCCCTCCATCATTCTATCTATCTTCTGAGCCTCACCAGGAAGACGAAAACTCCACAAGAATTCCCTGCACAAGACATCAATACTTTACATCATGGAACTTTGAGTTGCTTTCGTAACATTAATGTGCAAGGATGGTGTGTGAAATTAGCATGGAAACCTGAAAGAAGACCTCCTTATTTTCTTCTGATTTTTAAGGTATGTTTGCTTAACACCTGACCTGCAAAATTTTAAGCTTTGATTTTTATCAAAAAAGTTGTTTACTTTAAGTGTAAGTTTGGATTTCATGGTCCCCCATTACTCATGTTCAAAACTGACTGATTGGACGTCAAAGGGTTGGATCAAGGAAAAAGTGACGTCAATATCATTACTCACTAGCTTTAATTTCAGCCTGTAAATGCAGCTTCTTATATATAAGCAAAACAAGAGTTTGAAAGTTTGAAAGCCCGAAACTCCTGTGCTGCATATTAATTCAGCTGCATACACACTCATTGCATTCTTAAACTAGTGAGTCTTTGACATCGTTTTCTCCTCGATCCAGCTCTCTCAAGATTTTAAAGTTAGTAATAGAAGACCAGTAAATAGGAAAATTCCAGTCAATAAACAGATGTCTTTTTGAAATCAAGACTTAAAACTTGGGTCACTTAGTGTTTAGTTAACCTGTTGACTCCTGGGAGTGAGACTTAACAGATGTTACTCTGTCTAACGGCAGAGGATTTTACTCATCGACTGAGGGGGAAGGGGTCCTTGGGCCCCTGAGGAGTGAATGGGTTAACATGGTTTTGAAACCCAAAGAAAAAGGAGAAGTACTTAGTCTGATAATTTTTTTGCTCATAGTAACATCTTGAAATCTCTTTTAATAGCTTTAGACTGAAGTGTTCACTGAAAAGGTTGTCTAACAAGAAACTTACCTTAGGGCATCTACCAATAACCTTCCCTGGAAATCATGAAGCTCAACAAAAGTTCGGAAAACATCAAGGTTGAATTCTGAACTGTAAATAAATATAATTGGAATTCAGAAATGTAGTATTAATCTGTTGACAGGGATGCAATTACACTAAATAAAAAGAGCCAAATTTTTTTAACCTACCTTTTTTTGTAAAATTAATAGGTTGGTTTGGTTTGGTCTTTTTTAATTGATAGTACACATTTTGTAAAACATAATTATTTGATCATGGCAGGCACAATAAAAATTGTTTATATCTAGCTGTTTGCAATTTGCTCAATAAATAAAATTTTTTAACACAAGGAACCTGTCTTGAAATGGATTTCATTGCCCTGAGAAAGACATTAGGCATTTTTCATTCCAGACACACCCAACGGTCAACATCAACAAGCCTGAAATTTCTTTTCATTGCTTTAGAAATAAGTGTTAATGGCACACCAGTGGCTCAGTTGGTTCAGAGCACTGGGCTGCCATGCAGGAGGCCCTGAGTTCGACTCCGGCTGGACATTTCCACTCCGGGTCTTTAAATTTAACTGAAGAGAAAGTGCTGCCTTTGAAATGAAATCTGCAAATGTTTGTTTTTGTTTTACGAGACATCTGGTTTGTCTCTTTCTACTGGACAAACCTGCCCAGAGGGAAGGAGCACGAACAGGACTCGAGGTCCTATGCGAGGTGCTCCACCCTACCCTATCCTGACCAGAAAGACCAGACCACAACACCGGGAACTACATGCCCTA
Source organism: Montipora capitata (assembly GCA_949126865.1). Taxonomy (NCBI): domain Eukaryota; kingdom Metazoa; phylum Cnidaria; class Anthozoa; order Scleractinia; family Acroporidae; genus Montipora; species Montipora capitata. The sequence continues at coordinate 16,414,561 of OX421452.1, forward strand.
CTCTTTACGACAAGTGTGCGGGTTCTTTTACGTCCCACAGGATAATGAACATTGAAGGGTTGTGAGACGGGACCTCCAGCTTATCGTCCTTATCCGAGAAGACTAGAGAGTCTAACCATTTGCAGATGTAATTACAAAGGCAGCACTTTCTCCTCAGTTATTTAAAGACCCTGAGTGTTGGTCCGGCCGGAGTTGAACTCACGACCTCCCGCGTGACAGCCCGGTGCTCAACCAACTGAGCCACCAGTGCGTTAGACTCTCTACTCTTCTCGGATAAGGAAGATAAACCGTAGTTCCCATCTCACAACCCTTCGATGTTCAAAACCCTTTGGGACGTAAAAGAACCAAAACATTATTCACAAAGAGTAGGGCATGGTGTTCCCATTGTAGTGGTCTGTCCTCTGTGGTGTATCATGGTTGGGATGGTAAATGCTTGGAGATAATAGGGACCTTTTGATTGGAGGACGAGGATGACTACGAGTACGAGCTTTCCGTACTGAGCATGAGCATAAGGTTTGGAGGCCAACATTTTTCGAAGTGCGCATGCTCAGAATGGAAAACTCTTACTTGCAGTTGTCCTTGTCCTCCGATATAAAGTTCCCTATTTTGCTACACCGAGCTACTCTAAAATCTGAGGATAAAGAAAGATATGATGATGGTGACTGTGAAATTCAATGCATTTCTTTATTAATCAGTTTTCACTTATTAGAACACACAACTTTGAGTGAAAATGCACATTGCTTCATTTTATAAATAAAATGTACTTACTTTTCACCCAGGTAGTTTCCTATCATTGTTTTATTCAGTCCTTCTGATGAAAACAGAAATTCTGCTATATCCTCTGGAGTGTTATTCAGCAAGTTATTAGATATTAAGTATTCCAATCCCTGAAAATTTTATTCAAAAAGTGAAGAGCATAAGACAATAAATTAGATTATGGCCATTTGAAATTAGTACTTGAATTATAGTTTGGTATAATTATTGTTATAATATTATTACCTGTGCTTAATTATCATGTAGACTAAGGTGCTACTATGACAAAATTCGCATCACTATTATTTTATTATTATTCTCTCCTATCTAAGCCATTTTAAGACATAAACATGTAGTCTGTAGGAGAAGAAGAATGGGTTGTTCCAGAAAAAATCCACACCCCCCCGACGGATGGGATTCTGCAGGAGGGGGGGTTAAGCAGGAGGGGGGGTTAAGGACCCTGGAAATCCAGGCGGGAGGGGGGGGGTTGAACTCGAAAAAGTCTTCTGCAGGGGTCATCTGAACCGATAGTTCACGCGATTCGAACGTTTAGTTCGGCGACAGTTTAGCGCTCTCAGACCCTGAATATAGTAGAAATATTTTGTTCACATATTTCTCACCTGACATAAATGATAATCTAAGTTCCTTCGCAAGTCCTTTTATAGCAGAAAATGCGAACAAGATACTAAAGACAGAGCCGTCACAACAATATTGCAAAGAAGAGTTTGAAACCCCTGACACATTTTTACTCGTTCCCAGACCCAGTGCACCACCGTTGTTTCGTGTCATGGTGTCACGATACTAGTAAAGAAAGTAAACAATTGATTTACTTTCACACCTTCACACTTTGTATTCTTTAGGGTTTGTTTTAGTTTTTCATCTAGGTCTACTATTATCAGCCTAGTCTGCCTGCTTCTCAGTTTTTTTAAACTTCAGCCGGATTCCCCTCTTAGTCGTAAAAGGAGGAACGTCAAATTCTAGCGTCTTTGTAACAAGGTTTACACGAGTTTGAACTTTCCTTCCACTGCAGATTAGAACTACAGGCTCTTGAAGGTAGGATATGTGACTCAAATTATCCAGTCTTTAAGATATAAAAGAATTTGAACGATAAACAAGTTTAGACTCGTTTTTCAAAAGATTTTGATCATGTTTGATTTAAAAGTTCTCGATCTTGAGTGGACGAGACTGATGTTATGTCTCCGAAAGGAATGACTATTGAACTCGTTTGTCATGTTCTCTACTAATTGTATTTACTTTTGGACCATATTTAGCGCAAAGAAAGAACAAGGGCAATTGATTTTTATGAGCTAACAATGTATAAACACTTGTTCGCGTTTTAGCATTTTCGCCCCTTTCTTTTCTTAGTTCCACACAACAGAATTTTTATATAATTTAGCCAAAGCTTTAGAAATTAAAAAAGAACATCTTCTATACGTGATTGTGCTTATTTTCTATTAAAAATAAATTAAATTTAAGCCTAATATTTTTTCCCGGAAATCCAGGCAGGAGGGGGGGTCATTTGTCTTGGAAATCCAGACAGGAGGGGGGGTCTTGGGCTTCAGGAAATCCAGGTGAGAGGGGGGGGTTAAAAAACAACCCCATCCGTCGGGGGGGTGTGGATTTTTTCTGGAATAACCCAATGCTAAAGTATAAAACTTTAAGGTAAAAGCTGTAACGGTTAAAATTATGAGACCTAACTGTTTTTGATCAATTTGATCATCATCAGAGTAAAATAATCTGCATACGCTCAGTGTTCTTATAGTTAAGGCAAAGCCAGTCATGTGATACCTGTTCCCATGGGGAACAAGGTGAGGTCCAGTGATTGCACTTGTTTGTTTAGTTCTGGACGGAAGCATTCAATGTAGAATGCTTCTTTTATTCTCCTTTTTAACCATAAATGGGCAGTGGTTAAAACTTCTCATGTGAACTTGGGGGTTTTCTAATGTGCTTGGCTGGCTCCAACTGTTTATTAACATCTGAATGTTCATTCACCCGAACCTCAAGGTTGCGTGCTGTTTCGCCAACGTTTGTTTGTCCACAAAATACACTTACCTTTGTAAATGATGTGTGACGGGTGTGCGTTTTTGTCTTTCAGCTTGAAGATTGACTCCATCTTGCGTGTTTGCCACATGATGAAAAAGTTGAACCTCCATTCAGATGTTAATAAACAGTCAGAGCCAGTCAAGCACATTAGAAAACACCCTAACCACAAGTTCACGTGGGAAGTTTTAACCACTGCTTATTCATGGTTAAGAAGGAGAATAAAATAAGCGTTCTACATGGCACACTTCCGTCCAGAACTAAAAAACACAAAGTGCAATCACTGGACCTCACCTTGTTCCCATAGGTATCACATAACTGGCTTTGCCTGAACTAGAAGAACACTGAGCGTATGCAGATTATTTTACTCTGATGATGATCAAATTGATCGAAAATGTTTAGGTCTCATAATTTTATATTTTACCTTTATTGGCCAAAAGTACATACAAGAAGAATGCTGTTTACTATTTTCAAATATATCTTTTTGTTCCAGAGATATTCAAGGCAATAAAATATGCAAATTAGCCAAAAGATGACGTCATAAACTCAAACAAATTCTTTTCAAATATGAGGAAAAACAATACCTCAGCCAATTTGTGTCACAAATGCTTGATTCTTTGCAGTACGATTCTAGTATACATGCTCCACAATATGAGTATACCAGTTTTGTTACGATGGCAACATACTGGGTTTCAGACCTCCCTAATATTAAAGCCTTTGCTGGCCACCTTTGGCGTTCTATTATGATATTTGCCAATGGTGCCTCATCTGCATGATTCTGCAAGCACATAAATATGTTAGGTTGAGTTTGTGGCCTTGTTAAATGGTTTTTTAGCTTAGGATCCTCGATAATATTGAAATCAAGTTGGAAGGGAAAGGAAAAGAGTGAGTTGCCATGGGAACCAATTTCTTTATAGCTGTAGGTGTGTTACCTGTAAAACTATTAGCCTACCAAGTTTCAATGGTCTCTGCTGCATCTGACCGAGATAGCTCTATTTATATACTTCATGTTATATTGAGTTGAGTGAATGATGTCATTAGTCCTCTCACTTGCATATTTTACACATTTTTCAAACTTAAATATCTCTGGAACCAATGCAGATATTTCCAAAGGGTAAACCGCATTTTTAATCTTTCCTGGAATACTATGGAATAAACCTAACAAATCAAAGATAAAAATTTGATCATAGTAGCACTTTAAGACAATGATTGCATGCATGTGTCTTAGTCCCTTGAAAGGCTAAAAAGCTGTTGGGGGTACTATTAGGGAAGGCATGTCTTATGACTTCAAACTGATTTTAGTAGGTGTAATCTCCCTTAATAATAGTAAGATCACTACTGGTATTATTGTCTTCTACAGACCACCTTATGCTGACACCAAACCCCTCTTCAAGTCCCTCTACACTTTTTTCTTCCAAGGGACTGAATGATACATTCTTTTGATTTAACCGAGATGTAGACTGGCTCAATGTCTGACCTACAAGTGATTCTGCCCACAATACTCCATTGATCATTGGATATCATGCAACAGAATTTCCTTACAAATCAAACTAGCTGACGAACCACTGAGAGAAAGCTAATGAACTTAACATTGCACATTGTGCCGTGACAAAGATATCCATTCATGTCAAGAGTGCAAGACAAATTAAGATCATTGTCAAAATGAACATTATAATTATATAAACGAACGTAAACAGATGCCAGAGCTTACATCACATAATGCCAGTTTTAAATTTTTACTGAATCAAAGATTGGGAAAAAGAGACGACAATACCCCATTACATTCTTGGCAACTCTCTCGTAAGCAAAACTAAGGGAGGATTGTGTTATTAGTGTTAATAATATACACGAAAAAATTAGTCAATCCTGACTGGCTAAAAAAGCAGTGCAAAAACGTGTAAGATCCGTGCAAAGTTGTAACACAGTGCAATTACAATGTATTTTGATTGGTTTAGAAACAATAGAAATTTGAATTAGCCAATCAAATCTTTTGTTTTGAAGTCAAATGCGAGCCCTGGATGGCACAATTTTTCCCTGATTGCGTGATACATGTACGGGCTTGGGCAATTTACTTGTGCTTATTTATTCCAAATTGCACACTTACTGTCTTTCTTGTATAGTGTACACTATAAAGTTCCTTAATTAAAATCCTTTTTAGATAAAATTAATTAGTGCACAACAGAGTAGTTAAGTCACCTTATCAGGGTCAATGTTGAACTTCTTTTTTCCTGTAGACAACTGCTTGGCCCTTGGATCATCTTTAGAACTACAAACAACAATCGTGTCAAGTTTAAAGAACAAGACATGTCTGTGTCTCCAGTAGCTCTGTCATTAGAAAATTGAAATTCGTTCAAATTTACTAAAAAAATAACAAGATACAAGCACAGTATCAAATATTCTCAAAATAAAAATAAAACAAAAATATGAAGTCTGAGTCCTGCTTTCCACTGGTTACCTGTCTAAGGAGTTAAATTCAGTGAGCAGCTATTGTTATTATTATTATTATTATTATTATTATTATTATTATTATTATTATTATTATTATTATTATTATTATTATTATTATTATTATGATCATCATCATTATTATTATTATTATTGTGAGAGAATGATTAACACATATTAAATGAAAGGTATCACAATAACCCACTAGGAACTCAGAAAAATCCGAGCCCCAGACGGGATTTGATGATTATTATTATTATTATCATTATCATTATCATTATCATCATCATCACTGGAACATCAACGTCAAAAGACGCGTCTAAAGACACCTAGAACTTTGAAAGGGGATTGATAAAACAAATGTTGGGATGCACACACGGAGATTTTATACTGCCCTCCCATAGACCCCACCGACACACTAACATTAGAGCTGACAGCATAAGTATGCATAAGAGAGCAGTGGAATGAAAGACTGGAGAAGTGTAAAACTCAAGACCAGCTGAAGCCAACCATGACGATGATGAAATTTACAAAAACATGACTGTATTTCCTATCCTAATAATGATCTATAGTAACAATATTAATAAAGACCGTAATACAAACACTATATTATAATGATTGTTTTGCAAAATTACTTTACACTTTACCCATCGATCCTTCACTTATTTTAAAATAACTGAACTGCAGTGTAAAAAAATTATCAAGGTACAGTTTGATTGTGTGAGATAAACGTCCTCTCTAAATTCTCCTGACTTTTTGTCAGGATAAAACTAACTGTCGCTTTATTGCCAGCCTACTGAAATTAGACAACAACTTAAAACAACCCCAAAATTCACAATACATCAGTTGTTTCTACATGTATAGCTCCCAAAAAGGAAAACTTTTATCAGCTTACCCATTATCCCGTCCATCTATGCTGTCCATTTCTGCTGCAACTTCAGCTATTTCAGCCTTGATGCGCTGTAATAATATATGCAAGTAATAACTACTAGTTAAAATTTGCACAACGGTTATGTTTGATTAACCACTTACAGTGGAATATTACACTCCAGATGTCATTTTACAAAAGAATACAACACAGCATCCACCCCTCCATGCACATACAGAGTTGTACATTTGTCTCTTAGACTAGTTTCCCTCGCACCTGTTTTAGTGTCGTCACTCAATGGTCTCCCCCAAATACAGCTGCTTACATTCAGAAAACATTCCTTTCAGCCACTCCAACCAATCACCATTTGGGTTGCACATTTCAGGACAACCTCTGCCAAAGTAATCTAACCAATCATGTTGGTTCTTTTTTCCTGGAGTCACTGCTTTAATAGTGACAAACTTTGAAGAAGCATGCTATGTTTGTAAGACATTTGGAATGACTAGCATCAGGTATGGATGATTTTGAACAAAACAACCAGAAACAGACCATCTTGTAATAGAAAATTAAAGCTCCTGTCGGTTAATCACAGTAGAATGGGCCACAGCATTAGAAGATATTGACCAGGAATTGTAAACATTTCCATGCTCTCCCACACCTTGAAGATGGGGTTTCTTCACTCGCGTCTCGTCTTAATAAGCATTCACAGTCCTTGTACAGTACACAGAGATCCCTCTCAAATTACATTTCAGCTCAACAGTGAACTGATTGAATTTGATCAGTTGTCTGTAGCAAGCTTAACTTTACAAACAACTCACTAGTCACTAAATAGATAAGTAGCTCACATTCACGTCCAGACAGAACTACGAATCGAGGGAAAACTGAGGGAAAGTAAGGTAGCGACCTCTTTGTAAAATTTTTTTTGGTATTTCGTCCATTGAATCACTTAACAATGCACAAGAAAAATACGTTTTCCTTCCATATCTTTTGATCTGCTGGGCAGGTATTGTATTGTAAGAAACAATGACTTTGTCTGAGGTCTCATTATGGCACAAGGACTACAAATTGAAAGAAATATTTTTTGAATGTGAGCAGCTGTTTGTGGGGAGGAGCATTGCATGAAGACACTAAAAACAGCTGCAAAGGGAGACGAGTTTGTTAATAACTATGGCTAGGAGATCTGTACATGTACAAAGTAAAAATAACACCAAAAATCATCCATCAGAGACCAGTCAAAATTTAATAAATATCCCGTATATTTTCAAAATCTTCAAAATTGTCATAATGCCATCACATACAATGAACCAGACATTTGATCTTTAATTTGCTTGCCCATTTGGAACTTTCAGAATTTACTTTAAGGAGAATAATAATCATGCAACTTTTGTCTGCAAGAAATCTTACTTGAGGTTGCCTATTTACTGAGTTAGGATTTTGAGCTGGATTTCGAGTTGGATTTTCGAGTTGGATTTCTAGTTGGATTTTCGAGTTAAGATTTTTTGGCGGGATTTTGCCAGTTTTTTTTTTTGGTGGGGTTTCCAATAAATTTTCAGTGGTGTTGCACATCGTCTCGAGGTCTTTTCAAGATGGAGGAGAACGAGGATTGCAGATCGGTAAGGGCAATCTTGTTTAATCTATCCTAGTATTGCATTCGTAATTGTATTTTTGACTGGAAACAATAGCTGACACTTCAATGAGTGCTTTTAGTTATGAATTATTCATTACCTTTCGACTGTCTGTTTATTTGCGTGTCAAATCGGCCGGGGTTTTAACCATTAAAATCTTTTGTGAAATAATGTTTGATTTCAAGAGAATTATACACTAGACAAAACCTATACGTGATCCCAGAAATGTTACCTGGTTCTAATTTTCTTTTCAGAAGTACGTGATATATCCAGGGCTAGGTGGAATATTTTGAGCCATTTTTTGCAAGTCAATGTAACAAGGTGTAAATTATCTCTGTCCCAACGTAACTGATTTTCTAATACCATCAGAATCGACAATTCTGATCCCAGATCCAGAGTAACAATAAACAGTAAACTAGTAGTAATTAAAGATTAGGAGTGCATTCTCCGCCTGTGATAATAGTTGTCTGTTGCTGAAATCATTATTGTGAACGGCTGAAGTTTTACAGACATAATATAACACACTGACAAAGTCCACTATTGTTCTGTGGATTTTGATTTCCTTGCTTTAATGTGATTTGATATTCATGACCTTTGACGACACGTTGCGTGACGGCTCCAGCTTCGGTAAACTAGCAAATTCATGTTATTAAAACGTCTCATTTTCACTTTTACTGGTAATGTTTAAGCATAAAGGTTGATTTTTAAAAAGAGCACTTGTGTTACATCTAGTACTCCGGGTATTCTGAGCTGGAAGCACAAATACATGTATCAGCTAACATCTGTAACCTTTGCTCTCGCGTTTCTGTTTATCTGTGGTTTATTTTAACAAACTCCCGGACAAACTCCGTGTGACTGGCAATAATTATTATTTCCGCTGATGAATAAAAATAAGTCAGCATTTACATTGCTCTTCCTCAGTTCTGGCTTACTCTTGTAGGTCTTGGCTTCAGAGTACTCTTCCATCGATTCAATTTCGACCTTCGCTGGATACAGACTGAACTATTTGTGGCCACTGGAACTATTATTAAAGTCAACAAATGTAATCAAAATATAGCCAATGAACTATGGCTGTTCCCATGCGTACAGTTAACATACCAAAGCCAAGGCGATTCGTTGCAGCTGGATTACTAGTAAGCATCTCGAAAAAACTGACTCGAAATCCTAACTTGAAAATCCAACTTGAAATCCTAACTCGGGAGTTAGTTTGTCTCATCTTACTTTGGTCACATGGTACATTATTTTTCAATGAGACAACTGTATTGCAAGCTGTATTGCAATTTCAATCATGCATTCAATTTTATATAATAAGCTCAATAAAGCATACATTTTGATTGGTTTTCATCTACGATCTATTAAAGGACAAATGCATAGCTGATGTCACCATCAAAAGCTTTAAATTCTTTATTATGTAAAAATAATAAAATAATAGATTCCATGTTACCATGCATCTGTTCAGGAACAGATCACAGAAGATGTCAAATACCCTGCATAACTGGCGATTCTTGTGTTGCAGAACACAAGAGATCTCGAGCTGCAAAGTCGTGGAAAGACTGGGGCAGGCCAGCTACATAGGCTAATGTCAAAATGTGGTAAGAACATCAGTGAGCCACTTCTTTGTTCTTACAGCATTTTAATGTCATCTGTGATCTATAACAGATGCACCGCAGCATGGAATCTATTTGTTAAGTTGTTGAATGGAAAATTTTAATCCTCAGTGTCCATGTGAGATGTTGTTCCCTTTGAGAATTCAACCTATTAAAAGGGGATACGATCAAGGCTATGAAACTTGATTGGAGGCACATTATGTACACCGGTATCTTTGGGTGTGGCAAAAACTTGAGAATGAGGGCGGTTTTAACCTCAGGCCTTCTGGGACTCTTGCAGCCTGTGAACACAGTCGCCTCTCATCACTCCCGACCACTAGGGGGGTTTCACACGAAACACCCCTAGTGGCCAGGCGTAATGAGAGGTGGCTGTGTTCACAAGCTATGACTCTTGAAAACTTGGACAAAAACCTTCAACCCAAATAACTGGTCTAAGTTTTATGCCATCTGAGTTTTCTAAAAATCAAGGTCTATTCGATAACTTTAATTTCTAATCATGGCACTGCATACAGTACGTGGAACACCACCAGTTGTGCTAGTATGTTACTTCAATAATATGTGATTACCTGAATTTCCATTAGCAATTCAGACTTCCTTTTCCTGATTCCTATCAGAAGTGCCTCTTCTTTTGGGGTCAAACCTGAATTAAAAAATGATTATTATTGTTTTACACATAAAAGAACAGAACAATTAAATTAAACTTGAATGCCATAATGGTTAGTCAAAGCGTGGAAACTATTGTAAAAGGACAATGATCTTAATTCAGGGTTCAGGTGATAATTATTGTCTACAAATAGAACAGAAGTCTTTGGATGACTTCAATGCCTTAGTAGCATACTGTAGTTACTGTAAAACCTTTCAGTATCAAGTTTCTTTCTCTAACACTGCCTTTACAGTTGTACATTATCAATTTCTAAATTGAATGCCCCAAGCCTAAAATAGAAAATGAAGCTCCTTTAACAGAATCAAGAGTTTTTTTTTAAACAAACACCCTTGTAGACTTTACCATTTTGTAACCCTAGAGTGAGTGCAAAAATGTCTGTCTTGGATACACGATAGTGCCAAAAAAAATTTAATTATCTATGCTTAAATGTTTCATCAATGTACAGTAAACTTATATACAGAGTAAAGACCAGCTGGGTAAGTGGCAAATTAGCTGAGACCTTTAACATAACCTTTAATTACAACAGTACTCAAACAAACATTCATGAATGCTCAAGATTTTATATTATTATTATTATTATTATTATTATTATTATTACTATTCTTTTTTTTTTTTACAACCACAAAAATGGTTTATTTGTACCACACAAAAATAGAGATACATAAACTAAGTAATAGACTTAACAAAGGTACAATGCCCCCTAGAAAATTATTACTACAGTCCATTCTCTCGTAAGAGGACACCATCTGGATTTGGAAAAAGCACCCATTAGTAGAGCCGTCCACTCTAATGTGACACTACAAATACATGTTGGACTCTTGTTCATGCCAACCAAACTGACAGCTTGCTTTCCCGCAGACAAATTGAGATTTGACAAAATCAACCTCACTGTTCTGTTGCTCTGTCAATGGTCATAGTTTTGTTTGTATTGCAAGTGAATGACAAATTTCATTGCCAAGGGTCAATTATGATACTTCATCCCACATCCCAACTTTAAAATTTTTCATATCCCACATCCCACCTCGATTTTAAGCCCCATCTCGCATACTGCCAAACCTATACACCTTATTCCAAAATGGCCGCCACTTAAATATTCTTTTGTTTTTATTCAAATAAGCCCTTGATGCCTCGTTCTTAAGCTTAAAATTCAAATGAATATTTTATCTTGAACGAGGCAACAAGGGCCAATTTGTATCCGCATAAATCAGCGGCCATTTTGGAATAAGGTGTATGTTGGACCCTCTAAATATATACATTTTCATTTTCCAGGCAAAATAACATGATTCCTAGGCAAAGATAAAACTATTCTGAACGTCGATGAAAAAGCTCAGAAAATCGAATTAATATAGCTTAATAACAAGAATGCATTCCTGAATGAGAATCGTTTTCAAACGGGTCGTTTCGCCTACGAATCATTTCACCTACTGTCTGTTTGCCTACGTCTAGCCGTCATATATAATTTTTTGCATCTAAGTTTGCGGATCGTGTGGAAGCGATATAAAGTTCATGATACTGAGAAGAAATCGGAACATTGATACAAAAATTGAACTGCCCAGTGGAGTGGGAACGAGCTAATTTCTTATGTACCTTATCCTTTATTGATATGTTAATAAAAAGTCTCACATTCTTCAGTATATGTCGCTCAAGGACCCCGCTCAAGACACAAGTCTACAGAAATAACGCCTTAGCTAGCCGTCAAAGATTTTTCTGTGAGGTTCCACAAGGACTTTTAAACAATTCAGTTTTAAAGCTTTTACATATGAATCGTAGGCGAACTGACATATTGGACGTAGGCGAACCGACATCATACGTAAGCGAACAGACAGTAGGTGAAACGACCAGTTACCTATCAAACATTTCGAGGGAACAAAAAGCATTAAGGGCCCACAGATGGGTTTTTCGCGCGTTGCTAAGGAAGTGAAATGTCACTTCCGGTAACTGATGTCATCACATCATGAGCTGACAATAAAACCCACTCACAAACAAAAGTCACCGCACAAACTGTTGTTTCCATCTAAGGTTTTTCCTCGCCCTTCCTAGCGCTCGTTCTCAGATCAACTGCGCATGCGTAAACAAAATGACTTCCGGTTTGAGAAAAAAGCTAAATTTCCGGCAGTTTTAAATTGAATTAATTTTTTGTTACATGGCACTATTCACCCCCAAATACAGAATATAGAGCATTGATTTTTAAAAATCATCTTTTTTGAAAAAGTTATGGGTATTTCAGTATCGTTTATGTCGTTTAAAAGAACATATTTCAAAATAAAAAGAAAACCATGCTTGGCTGGATGCAAAAATGAATACAAATTATCAAACCATCGATTAAATACCAAAATTGCGTAGCACGGAGACAAATTTAGAGTTTTCTTTTATTGATCACGTGACCACGGGCGTGGTATGATGACGTCATATTTAGGGTCATTGGCTTACAAAAGTTGGAAACTGACCAAAATATTTCCAAATTCTCTCAAATTACTTAACCATTACATCCTTAGCAACGCACCCCAAAAAATACGTCAGTGGGCCCTTAAGATAAATGATTTCCGAGAAGATTTCGGGGTTTGATGAATATTTACCGATTTAAAAGCCAGATGCAATGCTGCATAGTATAGCTACTTCCTCGAAAGCAGCACAATGGTTTTTTAAAGAGACGAAACTGTTACATGACGAATGAAAGCTTCATGATCATGTAGCGAAGTTTGCCTTCAGCGCACACGATGCAACGAAAATTCCAGTCGCGCATTTCAGCTTATACTTCCATCAAAATATACTGGAGCGATAAAGTAGCTCAGTAACAGTAACAGTAGCATATCTCAATTTTTGGTTAAGAACTTCTCGTTCATTACAAGCTATTTCTTGTGGAAGAACTGAGAGAAGCAAATTAAGAGCATTCATTTTATTTTGCAAAATTCGGTCGCTTACCGTTCATGCTTCCGTTTCTGTCTGCAACCACTACAGTCGACATGATCGTTTTCTTTCCTTAAAACCAAGAACTTCAAAGCGGGGTTTAAATTTTTTACCTCAAGGACCAAGCTTCTAATTAACTAAAGGCATCTTTCCGACGCAAACGAGCGCCATCTTGTTCAGGAGATTTTAGCTCCCAGATCCTCCCAGACCTGATTCACGCAATCGTATCTTCGTACATTCCTCCCCAACCCTCCCCAACGAACCGAAAGTGTCCACGAACACCACTCAATTTTCCCGCGCAATTTGTGACATGTGAATTCAAGATACAGCTGATCGTGTGTTGTCTTTGGAGCGATCCATTTGCGCAAAAAAATCCGACATTTTCGGTCTAGAATCAAATGGAACAGTCTTTTCCGGAACGTTCATTTCCGAAGTTTTGGTCAACTTCGAGAAGTTGACCGAAACTTCCGGAATTACTGGGAATTACTTTCTGTTCCATTTGACAGTTGGAAATTTTGGAAATTCAAACCAGAATTTTTGTCCAATGGATCGTGCCCCTTATTTTCCGTGTAACTAGGTTTGACATCCGAACAGGGTTCATTCACCGTACACACATTCATCAACGCTGTTGCACCTAAAATTCAGTGATACTCGACCACCGGAGCACCAAAATTCACTTAATTTTGTGGTTTTTGATCACGTGCCAAGCGGTCAAGGCAATTGACACAGAAACACATTTGATTGATAATCCTAGCAGTTGGAAGGCTATACAGGGATAATGGTGTGAAGATGACTTCAATTCATGTTGCCCTATAGTCAGTCCCCAAAAGTCCTCAGTACCATGGAAGAAAGGCAACATGTTGCAAATTATTATACTGTGGGTTTACTATCTTGCAATTTGTTGCACCGTATATTATCGTTTTTGAAAGACCTCTTTCATCGTATCACTGAAAAAAAATCAAGGCTGTTTGCTGTTGAGAAACAAATACACGCACTTTGATGGTCATACCATTATGTTCTGGACAATTCAACTTTTATTATTTTTTTTACAGTATTTACACAAATCCACTTTTCAGATAACCACCTCTCTTTTAAATTACCATATATATTTTTCAGAATGTTCAATGCAATGTTTCAATCTCTTTTTTACATGTCTTTCTTCATTTTTAAAACTTGCAAAAACATAATGCTTCATTGTAAACCACACTCTGCAAGTATTGACAGACATCATGATATTTCACCAAAATTAATGTTTCTTAACATCAACAATCTCAACCACAAAATAGCAATATTAAATTAAATCTGAGAATACTTAAATACGAGGCATAAGTCAACATTAAGTAAAAAGAATCCAAAAAAGTTATTTTTGATGATAAATATTCTTTTCCAATAATCTGCTGAACTCTGGAACAAATACAGCAAACCTTGTTCAATAATTTAAAAGCTAACTTTCCAAAGGCATTTGCATTCACAACCCATGCACGTCAAGCAGCTCTTCAGTAAAAAAAAATGACAGTTCATAAAATAATGTCATTTGCCATACACTAGCAGATCATAATCCCCTCAACCATTTAATTATTGCCAAACAATGTTACAATATGTTAACTTTCTGCTCTTATTGGAGCAGAAAACCTGTGCAGAAAACACAAGCAAAGGTAACACCAACAACTTTTATCAGATCAATCATTAGAAACTATTTTGGATTTCATTCACTTCACAAAGTAAAATATTCTTTCACAAGTTAACGAGATTGTCTTCAGAAACATGATGTACATCCAGCACAAACGTGCCGAAGTACAGTCTCTGGATTCAATTATTAAAAGTAATTTCTCTTGAGATAACAGTAAGCTGCACAAAAAGTTCTTACTTCCTCCCACAGCTAGCTACATTGCTGTGGAGGCAAATGGACCTTGAAGATCCAATCAAGTTCATTACAAAGATGTCGCTTTACTCCAGGGGGAATGGGCAGAGTTTCGAAAGCTTTCAGATTCGGCAGGTTTTGGCCAATGGTAGCACAACAAAGGTATTGCAATGAAAATGATGTGGAAGAACTGCGTTGGAGCTTCATTTTGGTTCTTGCTGCAGTTGATGAAACTACAGGGTACAAGGTTTTTCCAATAAGTCCTTTAGCAGCCACCCCGAGTGGCTCATTGTCCTTGAAGAAAGACAAATTTCCATGCCATGTATCCAGATGGACTCCAATTACTGATCCCTGGTCAAATCTTGAGGTATAATTGTGAGCTTTTCCATTATGATGGAAATTGCCAATATAGGATA
The DNA here is from genome assembly GCA_949126865.1 of Montipora capitata. Lineage (NCBI taxonomy): Eukaryota > Metazoa > Cnidaria > Anthozoa > Scleractinia > Acroporidae > Montipora > Montipora capitata. The sequence goes on from OX421452.1 coordinate 16,429,747, forward strand.
AGCCCCAGCTTGTGTTATCTTTGCCGACCAAGCTGCAGAATGAGGTTTTGTACTGAGTGATGTCCGTATCACTTGTGCATACTCCTAGCATCTGAGGGTGAAAGCACATCGTGTATTTTAGCTTCCAAAATAACCTTAAGTCTTTTGATGAAACAATTTGCCTTTCTTAAAACAACAGAATTCTATAAGAAGGCACAGAATCTACATGCAAGGCAGACTTGGGGAGGTCACCTATTATACTGGCAATCAACAAAGAAAACATTTACTGTCTATTCCGGTATATTGATTTTGGGGTCATTGTTTTCCATAGATGCTACTGGTGATTCTACCACTTCTCATGATTTAATTGACCACCCAATCCATGGGGTGATGATACAGCTATTTGGGATGCAAATCAGCCACATCTTATAGTGACTCAGGCCTCTGTTCAAATTCTGCACTGAAAATTGTGCTCTTACAAACAATAATTAAAAAAAAAACATTGTTGACGATCAATCCTTTGAACAAACCCAAGGCCACTCTTATAAGGAAAAAGGAACAGACTAACAAGTAGAATTAATTTGCACTAAGTGTTGCCACAAATCTTACATTTTCAAGAGGAAAGAACATTTACATGTAGTTTGTCAATCGAACTGCAACAACATACTATAAAATTAACAACACTTTATGAAGGATACATTCATGTCATATTCTTCTGTCAACAATATTGTAAGCAATGCACATGTCAAAAAAAGTCCATTTTTTGAGAGGTTGCTTGTATTGTAAATAATTGTCCTTGTCAACACTTTGAAAAAGAGCCTCATGGAAAACCATGTGGAAGTTACAAAGGTCCATAAATTCTGTTTGGTTTCATGTCATTGGTATCAGCATGAGATCCATTGTGATAAGCTCTCCAGATGAGTCTGTTGTTAATTTTATTTTATTCTTGCAGTCACTGCCACAAAGAGTAAACTTGGTCAACAGCATACTATGTACACCTCTTTTAATTGGCATAAAATAATACTGATATTGCAAGGTCTTGTGAAAGTCCTCAGCCTGTTCACAAAACGTGTTAATGCCAGGAAGTGCACGCAGATCTGTTGTGACTGTCACTGTCAAATGTCCTTAACAAAGAGCCTCATGACCTACCATGTCTGTGCCATAGACTGCACTAGTCATTTTGATCTCCCAATAATATTCACTCCCCTGTGTCAATGGCTGAGAGCCTTTGGCTGCAGCAGTTCCGCAGCTGTAATCAGGGTGGAACAGGACTTCTTTGTTGCCCCGTGTGAGGCACACTGATGGTGAAAGTGTCTCTGGATCCCACTTCCAATCATAATCTAATGATGAATAAAATGCAGAACAACCATGGTTGATGCAAATAAACATGAAACAGTACTATTATTGAATAATATTATGTTTTCCCCATTGTTATTGCCCTTCTTGAAATAAGATTTTCATTCCAGCAGTCTTTTGGATTACATGCACATTGCATCAAGTCAACAAAAACATTTGGCCTGGTACATGTATCAAAACAAATTCAACAAAAATTTTAATCTGGACATTTGAACATTTTAGAATGTGCAACAAACTTCCAGGATAGCACAGCAAAATGCATACATGTTTGTTTAAAAAGATGTTAACATTTTAAATAGAACTGCCCAGGGAACTTGTCCAAAGTAATAATTTGGTTGATGTATGATATCCAATTCAATTTAACTTTCAATCCATAGATGAATAAAATTGTCTGGTGTTAGAGTAAAATCTGCTACATCGCACCACTGTAAGTGAATAGGTTAAGGCTATATCAGCAACATTGCTCCTTGTTGAAATGCACATTAAATTGACACATCAGTTATTACATGTACTTTTAAATGCCTGCACTCTTTAATAAAAAATTTAACAGAATTAACTATTGGAGGGTAATGTAAAGTGCTGTTTTTACCCATGTATATGATGCGAGTGTTAACCCAACTAATGGAATTGGGCCCACACAAGGACAGAGAAGAACTCTGACCAGGGTTAGTTCTTCTCTGTCCTCATGTCGGCCCAATTCCATTAGTAGGGCTAACGCTCACATGGTTTACATGGGTAGAAAATAGCACTTCACATTAACCTCCAATAGTTAATTCTGTTGAAATATAAGTGATAAACGACCAACGTTTGCAAAAACATAGCCCGTCTTTTAAAAAATTCAGACAGGGAAAATTAATTTCCATGTTTGATTGTATTACAATGAAAAAACTGTGATGCTAAAATACCAGTAAAAGAATAAGACAGTGAGGGTTATTCTAAAGACACTTTCTTCTTGATAGACACCTTTACAAGTTTACTAAAAGAAGACTTACTAATAGGTAAATTTCATACTGTGAGGCCGAGCTTCCTTTTTTTATCAAGACTCCACTGAGTCTTAACTGGAGAAGGAAGAACAACCACTTGTGAAAAATTAATTATCACCTTGTTTTAACTGTGTTAAAGAGCAGGTCATGGGATCTTTTAACTTAAGCACTCATAAATAACTGGACTTAACAGTTCATCGCACTGCAAACACTTGGGAAGTACACACAAACACCACAAAAGAAGGACGTCCACAAACACAGACATCGTGACTGAGTCAAACATGATTACTTGGACTTTACCTTCAAACCTCTAAAACACTTCCTTTTTCGTCAAGACTCATGCCTTGACATGGTGAAGGAAGCTCAACCATTTGTAGACCAAGAAGTGCTCTTAACTGTAGTAACTTCTCCCTCTTTGAAGCTGAAATACAATAAATATTGGCTTGACTACTATGATTTCTTTGGCATTATCAGAATTTAATTGTCAAATTAAAATCTAGGCCATGTTTACACAAACAGTATAGCCTCATTTGCACAGCAAGCTTTCCTTGATAAACGTCATTGTTCAAAAACTACATGTAGCATAGCAGGTTTTTTTAACAGGGACACTTGCCAGGAAAAAGATGTCATAATTACCAAGTTTTTCCATAAATTCCACTGCCATTTTTACTCAAACAGACTTTTTTGCATAGCAAGGGAAACATCCTTACTAGGCCATGAAACGAGGAGAGAAGTTGAAAAGGGAAAGTTCTCCCGGGGTAAAAAGTATGAAAAAGACCGGGTCTAAAAAAAAGAAAGATTCCATCAAGGAAACAAAGAAAACTCAGCTCGCTGCTAGGGACAAGAGGCTAAGTCTGCAATCAGGTATAAATAATCTATGGCTAATGATGCAGCGGTGAATGCCTCTTTTGCAGGCCTTATTACCTCAATTGTCATTGGTCGGCGCAATCATAGCGGCATGACCCCATTCACACTTGCATTGACAAGGTGAGAAAACGTGTAAAATCTTTTCAGCAAGAAAACTCGGGGTTAATTTTTCCAGGAATAGCTCCTCTTCAAATGAATTTATACAGTATGTAGATTTGTCGGATTTTTACGAAATTTGGGCAAAATGATCGTTTGACATTGGTGCACGGAAGCATGTCGGGCTTTTAAAAAATTCAAAATATTTTTACTTTGATGAGTCCCTGCGTGTGTCGCAAAACAGAAAATTTTTCTATTAGTCAACTTCAAAGTTCATTTTCTCGGAAAGCAATAGGAAGATCCCAAAAGCCTGACACCCTTTGGTAGCCTATAAAGAACTGATTAATATAGTACAGTTTGTTTGGTTGTGCGTGATAATGCCAAGGTGGCTAATTCAGCAGTGAACATGCATGCTTTTGAGTCTGAAGCTTTACGCTCACTAAAGAAAGCCATAATACACCAAAATGTTCATATATTCGGATTCTTCATTTTATTACCTCTTCAGTGATATATATAGTTTGCTAGAGTTTACCGAAAATAACGCGCTTACGAAAGATTTCCCAGAAGGCACCCCAAAAGGTTAGCAGGAACCTTAATTATGGCTTAATATGAAAATCAAAAAAGAATGAAATTGCCCTGTTACTTTTTGTTGTTTTTCCAACATTATTTTGGCTCAAATCAGAACAGCATTTACGTGTCTTTTCAAGTCATTAATCCCAACCTCGGAACAGACTCGGTCCATAAATAACATGTTAAGACCAGGGCTCGGTTGGCATTCTTTGCCATTACCCATCACAGGCATGATCCATGACCAGAACTGCTGTTGCATTTTTTTATTTGTTATCAAGATGCAACTTTCGACTTTCTTTCATGATGGGCACTGATGGAAATTATCACGCAGGGCTTTCAATAAGATTTTGAGAAAGTGTCTACCCATATAAGAGTAGGTGGCCATATGGCAGCCTCTGCGAGGGGGGTCTGGGGGCATGCTCCCCTAGAAAATTGATGATGACCTATAGCTGCCGAAGCTCAGGCGATAGCCGGCTTCTATTGAAAGCCCTGATAAAGGAATACAGATTGGCTTGGACAGAAATAATAATTATACTCTTAAGGTAGACAAGTGTAAAGGCACAACTCAGAAAGGTTTTGTGTGCCTCGCAGGTTTAATAGGAGCCTTCCCCATGCGGTTTAACTAAAGTAAGTTGTATTTTGGTCAGGAACTTCTTTTGTTTTAGTCTTCAGGAGAGTTCAGTTTACATTAGGGGTCACTACACATGTTGGCCATTAATTGCCCTCAAAATACAACTAGTTTCTCCTTCCAAAAAATTCCCCATGTATTTCATAAAATATTGCAAATGATTCATCATTATAATAAGCAAACATACTTTACTTCCAGAGAAAAAAGGGCATGCATTACATGCATGCAAATACTCATATAATGCTATCGGTTGTCACATATTAAGTACATGTATAAAAGTCCTTTCACTCTTTCTTTTTAATGCTTTTCTTCTTTTCCTTAAAAATTAAATTGAAAAATCAATTTGAACTGGATAATCACTTTGATGCAATCGGCTCATTTGAAGTTTATAAAAGAATACGACATTAATTCGTTAAACCATAGTTAATTAACTATGGTTAAACACACGTGTACAAGTGTAACTGGGAATTCACAAACATAATTACGTAATAGCTAAGAGTCCTTCAGCAAACATCAGATGTGAAAACTACCATAAACACAAGAAAAAACGAAGAAAAACTTATGTAACGAAATATTTATGCTTTTATGCAATGTGCCGTTCGAAAATAAACCACTTACAAGACTTTTTAGATTATTTCCCAAATTTTAAACAGGGGAAATCATAGTACGTAAAGTATTAGCGAAACAGGAAACGAATCACAGGTAAGGTTGAACACAGTTCATACCGGCACGTAAAGCATCTTAACGTCTTGACTTCCAAACATAAGCATACTTTAAGTTTGTTCCTTGGTTAAACCAATTTTCCCCTCTTCAGTTTTTGCTAAAAATTCCGTGAAACGGCAATACACATAACATGCATGCGTGTAACTTACGTAAGACTTAGTTTTTCAGGTTTAATATACACTTGTACTCTTTGATGTGCACAACACTTGAAAAAATGCTGACTCGAATAACTTTGGGAAACCAGCTGGTTTTGTCAACATCTTTACCATAACATGCAAATTTGCACGAAGTAAAACATATCCTTTGTTTAATTTCCGAGTCAGTTCGTTTCGGTGCAAAGTTCGCTTTCCGTAGTTGTCGTGAATTTAAAACAAATCACATTCAAGTATAAAAAAAACAAGAAATGTACAAAGAAGCTGAATGAAAAAAAAAACCCATAAATTAGTAAACAGATGCTTGCAAGTTTAAGCTTATATCGCAGCGAAAAAGCGCACGTATAACCTGTGAAAGCCATTCTTCCTTAATCCTCTTTTTCAAAATCTTTGTTCCGCTTAGAGACGAAACGATTCGCATGTCTCCCTGACCCACTTTTACAAGAAAACACAAAGGCATCATACCTTCGTGGCATTCCTCCATTTCATAGTCCGATCCCGAATCGCTGGAGCTGTCTTCATCGATGTTGTGCTCGCCTTCGGTCCCATGATGGCCGAAAATGCGCGCTAAAAGTTCGCGCTGGGATAGCCTGGAGCTTTCCAAAGGGTTCGTGTGGTAATTTGTGTGCACTAAAGCCATTAATGACTCCAAATTAACCTTGAAATGCCGCTTTGAAACGGGTAAACAATTTCTTTTTCAAGTCTGTATGTCACCGTCAATGAATGATTTTGGTGTTTTGTTTTGTGAGCGTCGTTATTATCAATTTTGGGCGTAACCTGCTGTCCATTATTGAAGAGAGTGCGGGCTCGTGTAAGAATGAAAAGCTTACGTTTCGTGACGTTTCGTTCCATTTCGTTTCACGTGGAAAAACCATGCTTTGATCGCAGTATCATTCATTTGTAAAGAAAGTGTCCAACTTTGAGAGGAAAACAATGTATCTCAAGTGAAAGCATAAGTTTTGCAGGGCGTGGATTTGCCTAGGGGTGTAACGTGCAAACATTACTGCATCACGTCAGTCTGCAACGTCATACTGTCAGCGATGATGTGAGTCCGCACGCACACATCCCAGTGGGAAAACAAAGATCCATTCAACGTCACCTGCTTAAAACCCCAAGAAGACTATCATAAGTCAGTCGGTTTTTATTGAAGACCTGGACAGCCCTAGTCAGTATATAATGTTGAACAAATCTTACTAACATAATCTTATAAAAGATTGTCAAGAATAGAAGCAGGCCGAAGCAGGCTTTGTATTGAGGCTACGTGCTACTGGATTATTGGAAGAAAGATGTATTATAAAGATAGAGTCGAAACATTAAAAAAAAGTGTGATTGTTTTCTAACCAAAGAAAGTGAATTGTACATTCACTGCTAATTTGCAGTGTTCATGATCAAGTGCACGTGACGACTGCAATCTCGGGAAAAGTCCTGTCAATACTATTATGCCCACACAGTTCAGACAAACGTGACTGAAGGAAATGCACAATTTTTTACAATTTTTTCAAAACTAGCAGAAGTGGAAAGAGGCCTTCAAGTTCCCTGGCTTGGGCCTGATTCTTTTTTACTAACAGTCCCTTCGACCCTAAATCTTTATACCCTTATTATATTGAGTCACGTATTGGTCCTGTAGCAGTTGTTCTATTTTCGTTCGCATGTAGAAAATCAAGAGCTACCGGTTTTGCCGGGCTTTCGTACAGCCAATCAAATTCATCGACTTACAGTCACAAGACTAAATCTGGTTGTTCACTGGGAATTCAAAAGTTGTTTATATGCTACAAGTGCAAAACAACACGTCTGGAAAAGTGGCATCGGAAGTTGTCCAGTGTTGTGTCGTGGAAAATTGGAGATAGAAAGAGATCGTTTGGTGCAGGAAACAAAGTTTCGCGTGAGAAAATTGCAAAACAGCTGAAGCCGGGAGATTGTTGGAAGATTCTGCAAAATTAAAGTTGTAATCGCTAGACCTCAAAAATGGGTAAGCGAGTCAAACATTTCAGTTTAATTTGCACTTTCTTGTTTTGTCTTTCAACCAAACTGGAAGATTCATGACGCCAGAAGCAACTTTCGCGGCTAACGAGCCAGTCGTAGATGTCGTGAAATTCGTGTTGTAGATTTCATCATTAGCTAGAGGCAAGACGGAACAGTTGCATCAGTTTGCTCTTTATACAGCTTTTATTTTTGACGGCTAAGTTGTCGACGGGTTGAATAGATTTTTTGCACTAACAACATTATTAAGGTGCCACTGAACAGTGCTATAATACAAATCAAACTAAAGCTTGGCAATTGTTCGTTCAATAACTCTGTTAATCAACGAACCTTAGTATTAAACAATGGAACAAAATATGTGAGTCCACGCAATCTCAGATTTCATATACCGTCTCGCTATTGAACATCTGTGCTTTCCCGTCATGCAAAATCTTGTAAGATTTTAATGTACGTTTCTCTTGATATTTCTGTTGCAGGCTAATATCGAGTTCATTCCGTAAAGACGAAAAAAAAAAAAAAACGAAGATATTTGCCTTCGTTTAACTACTACTATATAACACCAAAATGTCAACATTCTTCTACTTACCATCCAAACAGTCTGATTGCTTAAAAAATAGATTGAAACAAAATTCTATTGTCAGAAAAAATAATTTTGTCTTGCCAGAAAAAGTGTTCATATTTTAAATGCATTTACTCCACAAAATTACTGAGTTAAATTTCTTTGCTCAATAAAGTGCGAGTTTAAAATTTTGTTATGATATTGGCCGAAAATCGTGCCTCACTATTTCACCAATGGGAATGAGAAGAACTTAACCAGTTAATATGCTTGCTTGCCCTCTTCAAGAATGTAATTTGCAATAATTATTGTTTGCTCCCAGTTTAATTTGATTGCCTTTTTTGATTGGTTCTCTGTCTCAGTCAGGGTTTCTCCAGAGACTGAAGTAATTTTGTGATTTGTTTTTAAAAGTATTCTATCGCAAGCAGGACTGTCACTCAATCTATATAGACATATGGGCCAATATCCTATTATCCAACCATGTAAATAAGGGGCATTACTAAACCACGAAACAGCAAAACGAAGCACCAAAATACCATGTATGACCCCACCATGCTTTGAATACTAACCGACAAGGTTGGATTTGAGGTTAAATATTGTTTTAGGCCTGGCCTAAAAGGTTATTGCTCCTCATTCAGTGAGATTAAGATTAGGATTCAGATTAAGACTGAGATAAGGAACAATAACGTTTTAGGCCATATTAAACCACAAATCCAGCCTTTGTTGGTTAGTATTCAATGTACGGTGGGGTTGTACATGGTGTTTTGGTGATTTCTTTCGCTGTTTCGGTGTTTCACTGATTCGTTGTTTAGTAGTGGTCTGTAAATAATATTTAGCACAGCTTTCTCAAGGGGGTAAACCGAATATTGCCAAGCAAAGTCATGCCACCACTTTTTTTCCTGTCATTATTTTTCCTGAACTCTCCTCTCATACAAACAAGCTCTATTAGGAACTAATCAATGAGTCTCTGTTTGACCAAAAAGAATCTTTGATGAAGAAACTGTTTGATGAAATCACCAACAATAATTCACACAAATTACGCCAACTTCTGCCACCTCTAAACGTTCCAACAAGAGATCTCAGAAAACAGTGCAAGTTTAGGGTGAAATGTATGCAATTCCATGAATTATTGTGTTTAGTTAGTTAATTGCAACAAAAAATTTTAATTATTTTTAATTGAAATCGCTTTTTAAACTCTTTTGTACTTTTCGTACATGGGCAATTCCACCGTTACGGACGTTACATTCAGAGTCATTTTTGAAATTTAATTTAGCACAGGCAAAGGATAGGAAGGGATTGTCTAATTTTACATTGATGATCATGTTTGTGCCTACTGACGCATTAATTGAATTATAAAAGTTTTCCACTTGACTGGCCTATATTTTAAAATAGGGCAAAAAACACACCGTTACGGACGTTACATAAAAAACAACCACATGAGCCAGAGCACTGGTGTTAATGAAAAATTCCTGTGAAGTATTGGGGCTTATTGCATGAACTGCTCCAAATATTTGAAGTATAGTAGTTGTGTGAACCGAAAAGCTTCATTTCATTTAAACCGGCTTTCGTAATTATATAATGCTATGTGAACTTTAACGTTACGGACGTTACAGCCAATGTTACGGACGTTACACTGTGTGAATTATAATAAAATGCACACGATAAATGAGCTTTTTTGTATTGTTGGCCACATTTTTTTTTGGACATATAAGTTTAAAAAGGCTTGTATTTAACATTTTATAAATCAAACTGGTTGGTACTTTATGTTAAAGCCATGAAATGTCCCAACACAGTATGAAGGACACTACATGCATTTTACATAAGGTACTCAGCTTTGAGCATGCTCTTTGCAAACTATCTGAGCCCACAGACATGGCATGGGAGGAACAGTAAAAAGGATGGTGTGGACTGCAGTGTCCACGAGGAAAGTGGCAAGTGTGCAGGACGCAAAATCCTTTGCAACGGTTGCAGCACAATTCTGCAAATCAATCAACATTCAACTATGTCTGAAGAAGGACATTGATGAATTCGGCAGTGGTCTGGAACTGGACAAATGCTTTCAAAAAGCTACAGCTATCCCAGGAATTAGCAAGGTTCACTGCATAGTACCAGCAGAGAATGGTCAAGTACATTGTCTCCTTTATTCAAGTCAGTTATCTGTTCTTCATGAGATTGAACAATCAAATGATGCTGAAGAAACCTGTAGTGACTCAGTCACTGAAATAACCACATCTGAAGTCAGTGACGGTTCCTGGAACAACAGTGGGGGCAGTGAGGATGAAGAGAGTGGTGGTGATGGTGGTAGTGATGGTGATGTTGCTGATGATGAAGATGACATGCCATTGTGCACATACAGTGCTACAGTACCAGCTGACACACCTATGACTGATGAAGAGGAAATTATTATTCAGATACAGCAAGGCTTGCCTGACCACATCAGGGCAATTCTTAATGACCAGTGCACTGAATTCCAAATTGCTCCATTCAGCAGTCTAATGGCAGAGCTAATTATCAGTAAAGCCATTGACTTTAAGGGTGATCCCTTAATTGACATAAGGGACTTAAAAGATCTCGAAGGAAAAGCTGCAGAAGATGAATCAAAGTGGATTACAAATTTTATTGTTGATGCATATCTACAGCTAGTCAAGTCTGAAAGTGCTCAGAAGGGTGTTAAAGTGGAAATTTTTCGATGGGAAGAATTTGAAAAGCTGGTGCAAAGGCATGCAGACCCTGAAAGATCCTCTTACAGACAAAGATGACCTTTTCAAACAAGATGCAGTTTTCTTTCCCTGCAATGATACTGAGGGTGAACATTGGTTCCTTGGAGTGATGTTTCCTCAGGAAATGTGTATCATAGTGCTCGACAGCTTGCCAGGTCAGTTTGTTAAGCCAACTGTCTTAAAGCGAGTGGAAGTGATGGTGTCACTTCTTTTGAAAGCTGACCGGTCGACTGATGTCAGCCAGTGGTCTTTCTATTCAAACAGGCCTGGTGAGATTCCAGAACAGAATAATACCTATGACTGTGGAATTTTCAGTTGCCTATATGCAAGGTGTGTGGCCACTAGATCTGTGATGATTCCTAAAACTGAGGTTCTGGCATACAGGCAACTGATGATCCAAGAGTTACACCAGAAAAGCCTATGCCCAATTCCACCGCCAACTATTCAACCAGGGGAATACCATGCAGTTGATTATGTCAAAACCTATTATTTTGGGAGAGTAATGAAGAAAAGTGGCAGTTTTGTAGAATTCAAGTTCCTGCACAGAAAGAGTGCCAGTACTTTCCATTGGCCTAGACGAGATGACGTGGACAGAGTCCACTTTTCAAACATTTTCTCTGATCCAGTAACTGTTCCCCAATTTATCAGTGGGCCTTTTGAAATTCCAGAGCTTCCTGCCGTGGAAAAACTTTTCAAAGTTATAAGGAAACACAAGAAAGTTTGAGAAACTATCAAGAGAAATAACTGTTTAACCAGAATTCTACTGATGTTACATGTAAATGCAACAAGTTAATGTTATAAAAGACAAATTGTCTTTGAGTGTAATGTTTGGGTTCTTGAGACTTTTTAAAATGTTTAACTTAGCTTCAAGAATTGTAACGTCCGTAACGTAACGTCCGTAACAAAGTTTTGTTACCATTATTTGAAAAATATTGCAGTTTTTCAGGGACTGCTTTTTACCAAAGTGTTTCTAAAGAATATTTAGCTTTGTGGCAGAAATATCTTTGAAATCTTTTAAATAGTTTTTTTAAGAATGGAAAAAGATTGTGTAAACGTTACGGACGTTACGTAACGTCCGTAACAAAATTTACTTTGTTAATAACTATTTTTTAAAAAAGGTTGGGGTGAAATTTATATTTTTTATTTATTAACTCCTTTGAGGTATTTCTTCTGATATAACTGTTGGTAGACACAAATCATTTCCAAGTTTTATAAAGAAAGTTAAAAATTTGTCTCTCACCTATTGTTTATTATTAAAAAATAAACACGTACTTTGGAGATCCCCCCCTGAATGCGTTGCTGTCGCAAGCAAACCGAAACTTATTTTTCTATGTACTATAACTTGTCAGCAATATAGTACAGGGTATGATTTTAAGTCTAACCACTTTTTAAAAATCTGGATTTTTCACATTCTCATATGGAATTGCCCACATATTTTATTCTATTCAATGAACATAGTTTTTAAATTTACATGTAGGTTTTTATGAGATCTAACAGTAATTCTTAAATTGTGTGTATCTTTAAAAACTGTATACTTAAGCAAATTCAGTCTTTTTAGCTGTGAGGTTTTAAGTGCAATAAACATCTATTGGTTTGTGTATGTTCCTCCAGTACACAAATGAAGAAAGCAATGTGGAAACCTGTGCACATCGAGATTATATATAAAGACACAAGGTTTTACTAAAGTCCTTGAGCAATAGTGTTTAAATGGAAAATTTCCTCTCAATATCATTCATGGAATGGTAAAATGAAATGATTTCACTAACTTGGCCTGCTTCAGTTTCTGATCTTATTTGATTTGTGCTTACTACTTTAAACCAGATAACTTTAAAGGCCCACATTCTGACACCCAAAAGTCATTGTAGTCCTTTTTTTTTGTTTTCAAATGATGGCTTGTCCAATGCGAGATCTGATTGGCTGAATACACTCTGGCAAATCATGCGGGAAACAAAAAGCCAGCCATTTGACGTGACAGTGCATGATGACTTTTGGGCGATTGTCGCCCATTAAGCCTAAAAAAATATTATTATTATTATTATTATTAATTATTGCTATGCCAATGTTGTTGCCTATTACTATGATTAGAGCGAGTTTCAGTCGAGTGTCATAAAACCAAAGCCAAAGTAATAACTTTGGCCAATCACAAAGGATGGAGACAATCGGGTAAACCAATCAAGAATCAAAGTACGGTAATAACACGTAGCCGAGACAAAGTGTGGGATGTGCATGCATCCCACAGATAAACATCAGGGCCCGGTTGTTCAAAAGCCGATTAACGCTAATCCCAGATTAAAAATTAACCAAGGAGTTTATTTCTCTACTCCAAAATGCTGTTCAACGCTGATAATTAGCAAAACTTTACATTAGAAGAATTCAATCTTGAAAAACAAAAATAAGCGAAAAAAACTTTCACCAAAAAGTTGAAAACTTGAAACAAACGTTTACGCTAATCCTGGATTAAGCTAATCGGCTTTCGAACAACCGGGCCCAGGGCTGTAGCCAGTATGAGGCAAACCGAGGCACTTGCCTCAGTCATTTTTTCGTGATTCTTTAAAATAAAGGGTGACTACAGTGTTGCCTTTAAAATGTACTCATCATAAACACCTAGAATCCCTACGTACATGGACATTGCCTCAGTCATAATTTTTTTTTGGCTACGGCCCTGAACATCTGGTTTAATTAGCAAAAGTCTGTTCAAGCTTGTTCATGATTGAGCTCCAGATGATATGTAGTTACCTCTTGGGCAATGCCTTACCTTTTGAACCAATCAGTGGGTGAAGTAATGCAAAACCAAAGCAATTTTCTAATTTCTTTCGACACTCAATTGAAAACCGCTCTATGATTATTATTATTATTACGATTGAGTTTTTTGAGAGGAGAAGGATATAAGGCAGATAACTCTTGAAGGCAACTTGAAGTACCAGTAATTTATGACTGGTAATGTTAATTTTTCGTAAACATTAGCACTATTTTGTTAAATCTAAAATGTACTTTTGCAAAATCATTTTAATATTATGACCAGCTTATTTTTTGGTGATGACAATAGTGGGGCACAGGACTAGATTATTTATATGATGGCAATATGGAAACCATCATGATGGTGACTTTCGTGAACAAGGCCACTTGCACAGTTTGAAAACGAATCTTTGCAAAAGTCTGTTCAAGCTTGTTCATGATTGTTTTATGATTGAGCTCCAGATGATATGTAGTTACCTCTTGGGCAATGCCTTATGGTAACCTTCTCAAATGTTGCAAGTGTCAGACATGAATAATTTATTTTAGTTGTTCAGTTTGGTATTAGTCTCATGATTTTCAAGAAATATTGATTTCAATTATATATTATATTATATTATATTATATTATTATAATGGTATTCATTTCAAATTTCAACTGAAATCCTCTCCATCATGTCTGAATATTGATGTATCAAATATGGGCTCTTGTATTCCGACATAAAAATATTCAAACTTCTTCCAGTACCTTAGAAGTAATAGTTTGTTGATTTTTCCTTTTAATTCTTTAATTCATAGGACTTCTTTCCACTCAGAAAAGTTGTGAACTAAGTTCATTTCATCCCTGGTCTGATACATACCATGAACAGTGGGCATGGAACAATGAAGATAAGTCACCATCAGTGTATCTATGTCTCAACAATAAGGTTGCCTGTTTTTACATTGATCCAGTGATTGAGAGCACTGGAACTGCTGCAGTTCGTGGAACTAAGGCATTCACCCATGGTCAACATTATTGGGAGGTTAAACTAAGTTCCGTCTTTGGGACCTCCATAATGATTGGCGTCGGAACAAAGGAGGCTTTACTTCAAACCAATGACTTTGAATTTGTTGATCTCATTGGAAGAGACAACCAGAGCTGGGGGCTATCTTACAAAGGCAAGATTTGGCACAATGGCCAGGTTAAACAGTACTGTGAGCCATTCTATGATTCCACAGTCATTGGGGTTTTACTTGATATGGATGCAGGAACTCTCTCATACTTCATGAATGGGAAACCTTTGGGAATTGCATTTACTGGCCTGTGTGAGAAAGCAAAGGAGCTGTACCCTATAATTTCATCCACATCAACTCTCTCTGAAATAGAACTTTGTGACAGTACATGTCGTTATGTGTCACTGCAGGATCAGTGCAGAATGACAATAGCTAAGCTTGTCAATAAGGACAAAATCGATTTTCTTCCTCTCCCTCGGGGTATGTGTCAGTCTTTAAAAGGAGTTTAGTAAATGGTATACTTTAATAATTTACTTTTTTATTACTGTACATACTGGTAATGTGTTTGCTTTTTTTGACAAAAAACGGTTTTAAGTCATCACTCTCAAAGTTTTTTTTGACATATAGAGAAATAATTATTATTTATATGTAAATGGTATTTGTGAGAAAACAAAAGTAGCTCTTTAATTGAGGAAGTACAATAATTTGCATCTACAGTTTTTTTACCGACTGACCCATACACGTTCAAAATGCTTTTTCAGTAGTGAGATCTGTTGTGCAAGTACTGTACGAGTGTAAGAAATCATTAAGAAAAGGTTTTAGAGTTAAAAAAAATATATTATGGTTCAGTTTTCAACTCTTTAACCCTTTCAGTGCTGTGAGTGAGACTTGAAGATTTTACTCTGTCTAACCAAGCCCAGTTTTATTTGTCAAATGGGGGCTGTTTCAGGGATGAATGGGTTCATTAATGCAGGCTGTGGTATTTATTTATTATAATATTATTATTTATTTACGACATTATGAGCGATGACATTCCCAGGGAGGACAAAGAAATAGGAGGCAGTGTGGCCCAGTGATTAGGGTGCTAATGCCTTGAGATCCGGAGATCCCGGGTTCAAGACCCGCTCTGACCACTCGCTGAATTTGTTCCTGGTAGTCCCTGGCTCAACTTCCCAGCTGCACTTGTAAAATAGCCAACTGGTTTGCCTCCGGCCAGTTGGGATTCTGAACAGTTGTTATTGTTCTGTTCCCATGCTTCGTTAATTGTGTTTCATTGGCCCCTAAAACGCCCTTATGGGGAGCAGTCAATATGTATGTATGTATGTATGTATGTATGTATGTATGTATGTATGTATGTATGTATGTATGTATGTATGTATGTATGTATGTATGTATGTATGTATGTATGTATGTATGTATGTATGTATGTATGTATGTATGTATGTATGTATAGGACACAAGGTCCTTTACATAGCCAATGCCTCCTGGTCAGCGGCCAGAAAAATTAGAAAAAAGACAGACTACCGGTAGTATATTTTAACCCATTGACTCCCAGGGGTTCCCCATTGACGAGTATAAAAATCGTCTGGCGTTAGACAGAGTAAAAGTCTGGCCGGTTTGGATGTGAAAGGGTTACATGGGGACATTTTTTTTTCAGTGAGTGATTAACAGGATAATACAACAGAAATAAATGAAATCTAAACGATAACAAAAATTAAGCTAACATGAAAAAAAAAAAATGGATTAACACCAGGGCTCGAAATAACCGCTGGTCATGTTGATAGGTCACATTTGACCATTTTGAAAATGAAATAAATTAAAATTTCCATGCTGTTCAGTTGTTTCAGTTGTACATATGTAGCAAGTCGCTGTGTATTGTCATTTGCCGAACTTTGATCTGAAATCCTGGGTGAAATGCAACAAGAACTGTTGTTGACAATGAGTGCTTTAAAGTGCTATAAGCTCTAAGCAACAACTTTTTTGAAAATAAATAATGCCAGTTTTGGTTCATGGGCCCCTGTTTTAAGAGTTATTTATTTTAATAACTTGACAGGCCAGAAACGGTACATGACTGAGCTAAAATGAATTTGGCCGGTCATCGTGTCCGGAGACTCTCCGGAAATTATTCCAAGCCCTGAACACATGCTTTTAGATGCCAGGTTCGGTCGCCTGCAGATATAGGGCAAATTATACGCCATGTGCGGATGATATTTTCTGGATCGAAGGACTGGGTAAGGCGAGAGTTGAATAGAGCTTTTAACCGGGATTTAAAAAGAGATGTCTGCTCCGAGGAACGGATTTCCAGAGGAAGAGCATTCCATAGAGGACAGACACAAACAAAATATGACTCGTGGTGAGTAGAGACCTGTGTGCACGCCAATGAGATGAATATCGAGCTCAGTGGATCTAGGGCGTGTAGAAGAGCAAGAAAACTGGACTGGACTGGTAATTGACTGAAGAAGAGCTACCCTTCACCGACTGTCGGCCAACTGTTGGTCAACAATTGACCGTCAAATAAGCGGCAGGTTTAATACCAACACAATACCGACAGATTATTCTGAATGTGGGGGAAACCTAATGTTACATTTAAATTTTGAAGCACAATTATCCACTGTTCCTTCGAAAACTTTGCTTGATTGATGATCAGAGTTGAAAAAACGTGACAGTTGGTTTAGGGGAGTTGTTCTTCACTTTTACCCAGCCTTTAATACATTATGTATAATAATTTCTGAGAAATAGTCAAGGTTGACTGAGCCCATTACTTCTCTCTCCAATTCATCTAGTGGTTTTCAATACATTATTGAATCCAACATTTAAATTAAATTTAATATTTATTTCATCTAATCTTTAAAATGATTTGTCGTCTCTCCAACTTTGTCTTTAACCACGTTACCCCCACAAAGCTATGTCAATATATTATTTATTAGCTTTTACAATACAGCAATGCTATAGGTCCTCTTTATACTATCTTATCACATCAGTCTGTAAAATTAATTAAAAATGCAATAAGGCACCTGTGAAAGGCAAGACACTGAGGCCAGTCATTCTGGCTGGAGCTGGAATTTTACGGGAATTTGGAATGGTAGAATGTAACCTTGGGTGATTTAAAGGTTTTCTTCTGGTTACATCTAGCTGTGGCGCCTTGCTATGAGATCATCA
>OX421452.1:16454740-16457240 GCA_949126865.1 Montipora capitata
AAGCCCTCTAGTAAAACTGAGGAGCGGACGCGGGAGACCATCCTTTGATATATATCACCAGCTAATTTTGGAAGAATTGAGAGGGCTTGGGTTCACTTGGACTCGCATTGCTAAAATTTTAATGTTTCTTGTTCTACGATTCACAGACATGTGACAGATCATGGTCTTGACGTAAAATCGAAGGTCTTATTAAGTTTTCAGACATAACGTATGCAGAACCTGATCATGTAATAGAAGACTTACATTTCCCGGCATGGACCCACCACTGGTCAATCTTACCTAATTAAGCACCAAAGATCACTGGGACTACGAGTTCAATGTGACGGAGTAAGGTGAAGTCTAACATTGCGTTGGGCCACAAAAATATCAAAGACTGTCATTCATCATTAGTAGTTTCTGCCATGACAAGAATAACAGAAAGAGCCATTTCAACCCCATTAAAATTAATACATTGGCTGCAAAAGGATAGGTTACCTCTCCAGAATCTATTTCACATTTATCCAGCAAATTGAGCAGGCTTAGCGCCAAAGGCCCCCATTCAATTTGTTCCACCAATTTGTAACCTCAGTAGCCAAGCCTTCTATCCAAATGTAGAAGATAGGTCACATGCATTACCGAATGAATTTTGTTCGAATCATTGAATGAATTTTGCTTGAATTATCAAACGAATGTTGGTTGAATTGTTTCTTAAATGGAGGAGAGAATCGAATGAATTTATCAAATTTTCTACAAGTTTATCGAATGTATTGAACAAACTCAAATATATTTGAATTTTATTGTCAATATGTGGAAATTATCAATTGCATATATGCAACATCGAATGTTGACTTATTTCAGCAACCATAAATATGTAGCTCTAATAGTACACATTGATATATAGCACAATATAGTGCCATCATATATCTTGGGTAAATAGCCCCCTGAGAAGACATGTGGTTACTAGTAAAATACTAAATCCTAGAAAGATTGAAGAAAATAAAAGAGAATCGAGAAACATTGGCTTTGAGGCTGACATGTTGACAGAAGTTCTTTTTCACCACAAGTTTGAGTGTACACTCTGAGCCTCTGGCAGCTTTGTAAGACAAAAGTTCACTGAAGTTAAGCCATGTTGGGCGGGGTTAGTATTTGAATGGGTGACCTCAAAATACTATCAAAACCAGTAGAGTGGTAAAACTGCCGTTGGAAATTTGAATCTGACGCAGTTCAATTCTAAACACATGATCTGAAATAAATTGTCAGGTGATCCAAAAAATAATGTCACGTGATCCAAAAAAGTGTTTCTTGTTGAATGCCATGACCACCAACGCGCTTTACACAAACCCCATGACATCTTTTTTATGTCATATTGTGACGACTTCTTTTGAGGATCACATGATAAGTTTTTTGCAGCCGGCATTTAAAAATTCTAATGGCAGATTTACCACTCTATTGATTTTGATAGTATAGGACTCGCCGTCAGAAATAGAGGACCGAAAATTCTATTTTAATGCTCAAAAAGGTGAACTAAGCAAGGTACAGATTTTGTTAGCCTGCTTTATGCAAAACAAATATTGATGCAAAAGTAAATAAATATTGATATACAGTTTTTAGGAAGAGAAGAAGAAGTTTTCAGGAAGTGTCGATCAAGAATAAAAATATTTTGCCATCAGCAACAAAATTTGCGAAGTGAAAACAAGTTAAATTTTGAACCCAGAATATAAAAGTTGCCATATCAGTGAAAAATATTTTGGGAGATTTTTGCTACGTTCAACTTTTCTATTGTACTTTTGGCTGCACAAGTAAATCACAAAATCGAAAGTGACAGTGGCTGCCATGATCAAGTTACCTCGCATGTTTACTCGCGAAACAAAGGATACATCTATGTCAAAATGATGGCAAGACACCGGGTTTTTGTTTTTGTTGGCTTTTTTTTCTTTCAAGTGTTTTTAAGACTGACAAGAAACGTGCGAATTCAACACAAAGATCACATTATAGCCCAACTGTTGAGGTTGTTGACCATTGTTTCTGCGAATTCAAAAATTCACTCTCCTAGACGAGCTTATTTATCACCAGCTAAATCCATTGTGTCGGAAATAGCAGCTGCTTTATGATTCATCAACGTCGCAAATTCATGCCGATTTTGGAGCTCATTTTGTTGAAAATCAAGCTCGCTTTCAGCAGACCTGTTTATGTTCATGAGTTTACAGGCCTATTTGCTACCACAGTCTTACAATCACTCACTCACTCACTCAATCACTCACTCTTACAAACCCGGTGACATAGTGTGTAGTGAACTTATAAAGTGCACTACCACAATAAAACCCTTAATACTTAGTTGAACCTCAGGGTCTATATAGAAAGGCATAATCAATGAATAATACTAACCTAAAGATGTTGATTACAGACAGTACATACGAAATTTTTATTATCAAAACTTGTTGAGAAACAGAAGGCTGAGGAGCAGAAAGTTCAGTTTTTTAAATAGTGGGTCTTATTATAGCTGGTAGCAGATAGTATAGTT
>OX421452.1:16462240-16467240 GCA_949126865.1 Montipora capitata
GTCTATTGTATCCTTATTATCAGCTTGTACTTCAAGACAATAATTACAGACCCTCACCTAACTACAGTACTGCAGAAAACACCTGACGTATACAACATCAACATCCTAAACTGTGTAATAATTGTACCTTTAAACTTATCAAGACTGGACTTGAGTTTATTCTCTTTTTTAAACAGCTTCTTCCCTCTCTTATTTAGGAGTGATATCTTTTCCTTCATAACTCTAATCGAGTTTTGAACTCGCTGATCTTCTTTAATGGCTTGTTTTGGACTATCAACAGCATCTAGTCACAGAACACAAACAAAAACCTAGAGTCAGAACAAACCACACATTTAATGAGCTGGTATGAACACTGTAATGGAATGTGACAGTCTGGGGTAGATTTTAATGGTCGACTAGATCACCATCATGATAGTTAATTTAATGAAGCTCTCCTTGTGAACTGCACTCTCTTGAGCAACCATGTGCCTCGTGAGTCCACAACATTTTGACCCCTGTGATGCCGAATATCGTTGTCGATAAGAGTACAGATAATGCTGAACCACTTTCGATTTGTTTTTTACCACAATATTCAATGCCAAAGAAAGTGTTTATTTCAGAGAATGACCAAAATTATGACACAAAGAAAGAGCAAGCATTGTCTATAACTTTCTTGCAATATGATTGGTTTATTACTTCCCAAAATGAGTGTTCCTGATTGGCTATTACATCCCATGACAAATTGACACAAGCATGATGCGAGGAGCATTGTCTAGACTCTTATCGACAATTGTGAAGTAAGTTACACCGTATGTACTGTTTAAAGGTGCTAGGTCACGCAATTTTAGTCAATTTCAGCACTGATTAAATGGTCATAGAATTAACTAAAATATCAAAATAACTGTTCAAAACTATAGAAGAACTCTAACAAAACACAGGGAAGCCAAGAAGGGACATGGATGGACAAAACTGGAGAGGATTGAAGTGGATTGAATTTGGGTAAATTTGAAAAACCTTGGCCCACCTTTTTTCAAATTTATATCAGTCTATATCAAAATGTCATTTACACAGCTGGAAAATCATTCTCAGTTGTTATGTGGCCGTGATTTTGCAAATGAAAGAATCTTGCTCTGTCAATTTGATGTTTAGAGCTCATAATTAACAAAATTAAACAAAATTACCTAAAATAGCGTGACCTAGCCCCTTTAAAACAATAATATGTGCTGAAAGTTTTTTCACAAAACTTGCAGCACATGTTTCACATGTTTTGGGAGGTTCAAATTGTGAGAGGAAGATACTGTACATGTATTAATAGCATATTAGAATACAAAAAAAAAGCCAGCTTACATAGAGTACAAAATCATGTAGGTAGAGCAATGGTGATCTGTAATCTGCAGGTCATGGGTTTGATTTCCAATCTGGGGCCCGTTTCTCGAAAGCCCCGAAACTTTACGGCCATTTTCTGGTGTCACAATTCCCTTTCAGTTGTATTTCAAGAACGGGGAGGATTTAAGTCATCAAACTTCACAGACAAGCAGTTAGCAATTTCACAAATGGCTTTTCGGGACTTTCAAGAAACGGGCCCCTGGCCAGAGTTTTTCTCTTTTCTTGTGTAGGCCCATTTTAATTAAATAAATTGTGTGATAAGCAAAACATGTCTGCAAAGCACCTCAGACTACATGTACTGTGACGGTAAGAAATCTGAAAGGGTACTGCAGCAGCAATTAAGAGGCAATAGATCGCATATTAATTCTTGCATATTAATTAGCTGGACCCCCAAAATTATGCAATGGACCCCAAATTTTTCAAAAAGGGGTCCAGAGGACCCCCAAATTTGAAAACCTGGATACATCTCTGGTGACCAGTAAACTTATTAAGTTGGAGGACTTAATTATCAACAGAAATTTACACTATTATGATGACCGTTCTCATTCTGAGTGCACTGATAGTGAGTGAAATGTTGGGCCTGAGTGAATCAAGTGACCCCGGCCTATAATTGACAAACCTGGTATAAACTTGAACTGCTGTTGTACACCTGGCCCAATACCCACTGCCTGCGGAATATCTTCCCCAAGTCCAAAAGAGGCATTCTCGATATCCTGGTAATGCTGCATGCAGTAGAACTTGTCGTGATCAGGAACAAAGCAGTAGTTAAAATGATTCAACCAGGAGTTGCATATGGCACAAACAAAACAGCTCTTGTGAAAAACATGGTTTTCTACAGTTACACACTCAAGAATGTCTACAGTTTTGCCACACTTTGGCTGGTTACAGCGGTTTGTGTGGATTACTGAAGAGTCACTGTTGAGAGGGATGGCCTGCGAAAATTAAAAAAAAGTCAGATCAAAGAGTGTGTGCATAATTTATACATGTATTGTTATTCCAGATACAGCTGTACTTTCATTCCACATATTCGCGACCAACTTTGCCCGAATACAGATAGGCACATGTGGAGCGTACGATAATAACTATCCTGAAGTATTCAAGGACACATGCCACGGTGTACACCTAGAATATTCTGCTTAGAATCCGGACTGTTTTCCGAATTCAAATACATGTAGAATACCTTGTAATACTAAGAAGTATTCTAAACGGCATACCCCAACTCCTTTTCTAAAAAAGATCAATATTGACCAGCTTTGAACAATGATGATCATTAGTCATTGGAACATCTTAGTATGACTACAAATTTTCGAGTCAACGTGCGACGAGAATACGACAAATGACAGTGACAAATGGTTTTCAGACTTGAACACACCTGAATACTAACGCACATCTCAAGTGTTCGCCACATTTGCGAACCGCACACCAACCCATGACTTGGTACATGTATTCTGCAGTATTCAAACTTGAACAACTACAACTGAAATCCAGTTTGCATATATTCTTGAACACGAACATGTTTTATGTTTTATTGAATGTTTATGCTTTTGGGACGTTCATATGCTTTGGTCTCATAGGATTCCCCTTTCACATATGGTCTATGTACTAAGATCTATCTATGCAGATTACAAGTCAGAGTCTCTTTTTTGACAAGACTCCATTCATCACAGACGTTCTTAGGGCTTCGTCACGCTCTCCTTATGGAACTGACATGTGGTGAAGCTCTAATAATGTCTTTGTGGACTACTTTCTGTCTCTGTTTCTGTTTCTGCAGTTCAATGAAGGAAGACATTGTAACTATCAGCCAACAAGACTTTATTTAATAAAAAAACATTTTAGTTAGTTAATTATACAGTATTTACAATACTTGTAAGTTGATATTTCACACAAAGACACTGAGTATATTTTGCAAAAGCTACATTTGAGCGCGTTTGTGTTGCCTATCGCTTCCATATGTAACCACCCCCATAATAAATGGATTGCGAAGTTTGCATTGTTTTTCATGAGAACGGACGAATTGTTACCATCAATAACTGGCAGAAGACATTTGTTGAAGAGTGCATTTTGGGAAATCTACGAATGACACTAAACAAAAGATATTCAGGAGTATTCGAGCTGAATGTTTTAGTATACATGTACTGCATGTGAGGTGTGTGCCTTAAATACCTCAGGATTCTAGGGAGTCATAATTATGTATTCTAGGCTCAGACATCTTGGAATATTTTCATTTTGATGCAACTGTTACCTCAAGGCGAACCACTGCATCATATCCCGTTTGACTTGGCTTAGGCACTTTGTCTTCTTCATTAGCATCAGCCTTTAATTTGAAAATTATTATTTTAATATCATGGACACAACATGAACTGTGCAATATAATACTCAATTTCAGTGACTCAAACAAAGTTGATAATTCAAAGAAACATGTAAATTAACCAGTACAAACAAAAAGATCCAAAGCTGTGTTATATTTCCCAGAAATTGACTGCCGAAATTTTTATTTTAGGTGTTAATTTTAATGACTACAAATTTTTAAAAATAAATTTGGGTGGGTAACAGTAACTGTTACAGTAGATGGTCTTGAAGAATACATTTACTAAATATTAATTATTAATTAAATGTAATTACTGCAACAGTTCTCAATTATTTTAAAGGTACTTTCAGTTAACCATAATACTAATTATAACAGCATCATGTATTGAATTATTCAGTTACAGAAATGAGTTTTACAGTGTTGCACGTTGTCTTTATTGCAGCCTTACATCAACTTGCTTTTCTTTCTTCCGTTTTGATGTTCTCACAAATTGTTTGTAGTGCCAGCGAAGCTCGTTCATTAGTTCTGCTTTTTCTTGTGTAGTCTTGAGGGAACTTGAAGTCAACTTACGACTTGAAACTAAAAAATTTTTGACAAGTCAAGAATCAAGACTGCAGTTACTGTTAGTAAAAGCTAAAAGAACTGAATAAGTCATCTAATTAAATATATAAATTAAAATAACTGTTTGCCTTTAACCCATTGACCATTGAGAGTGACACTTAAAACAGATTTTACTCTGTCTAACGCCAGACAATTCTACTCGTCAATGGGGGGTGTCCTAGGGCGATATAAATTATAATTTTAATATTAATCATTATAATAGGCTGCAATATTTTTTTTAAGACATGAGGTACCGGTAAATGTAATGTTTACCGCCAGCTGTACATGTAAATTTGGGATAAGATGACAAAACAACAAAAAAAAAGGTCACTTTGTTATTAAAAATTAGACAGCCTGCTAATTTACCAATAAATAACAATTTATTATTATTAAAGGTATTGATTGATGGTTTTTATGATAATTCAATTCCATGTCCAGAAATTCTGACTGGTGAACCTTAATTATTAATTTAACAAAGAAAGCGAAAGAGTTGTTAAAAACCAAAAACCACCAAAAAAAGCATAATTTCACATCATCAAATTGAAATACATAGACAAATAGAACAAAGTTTGCTACACGGTACGTGTAATTTACCAAGATTTACAAAGACAAAGCATACAGGAAAAAACTCAATGTCCATGACACAACCAAAATAGGAAACTGTTAATGGTCATCTACAGCTGAAGACACATCACCTGGAGTTGCTGGCAAGGACTTAGCAAATGCT
>OX421452.1:16482240-16487240 GCA_949126865.1 Montipora capitata
TTTGGTCTCAAATTATAGCGAGAGGACGGTCCGATGATCCGTGAATGTATAAGAGGGTGCAGGGGGTTCCCAGGAATGATTTTGCTTACAAACTTGGCACATGCCACATCCCTGCGCTCCTCTAGGGTGGAAATCCCAGCCTTAGCCAACGCGCTTGCATATGGTAGGAAAGGAAATATGATTGCCAGAGCGCACTTCTGAACCCTTTCAAGATCATGAGGAAGGACAGCCTCTGCAGTTCTGGCTCCATTGCGGTTTGCTCTCGTAGATTTTCCAGGGTAACATTGGAGATCCCAGAATTAACCAATGCCATAGTTTCCAATTCCACTCTAAATATGTGTTCTCCAGAGAGACTGACTGCAGAGAGCTGAGGATGAGGAGCCCTTGAAAGAGTGTCGGCTATGACTTGATGTGCTCCTTTCTTGTAGTTCACAACGAATGACCATCGTTGGAGCCTCATGCGCATGGCTTGCAGACGCCTTGGTGCTTTGTAAAGGGGTTTCTTAAAAATTGTTTCAAGGGTCTGAAGGTCGGTTTCAACCATGATATCTGACTTTCCGTAAATCAGACTGTCCCATTTCTCAAATGCTAGGCATATTGCAAGACATTCTTTCTCAATAAATGCATATCTTTGTTCTGTGGTCGTTAGGGTGTTTGAGTAAAATGCCCCTGGTTGAGGAAGGTGCAGATGCATCTACCTGAAGGGTGACAGGCAATTGAGGATTGAAGTACCGCAAGACAGGGGCATGAACGATGAGGGTTTTGGACTCTGCAAAAGCGTTATCGTGTGCGTCAGTCCACTTGAAGGGGACGTTTTTATGGGTCAAGTCTCTTAAAGGTTTCACTACATCACTCAGTCTGGGACAGAATCTTGCCAGGAACTTAAGCATACCCAAGTAGCGCTGGACAGCACGTTGGTCTGAGGGTTTGGGCCTTTCTGTGATTGCTTCGACCATGGAGGGTGATGGGCTGACTCCGTCTGGGCTGAGCTGGAACCCCATGAACATCACTTTTTGGGTTTTAAAAACCCACTTGGCCGGATTCAGCTTGAGCTTTACTTCACGCATACGTACCAAGAAATGATACAGATTTTCATCATGACCTTTCTCAGCCTGCTTATGTGTTTCCCCACACCCATAAATGAGGACATCATTTGGAATGTTGTAGACCCCTTTCAGTCCGGCAAGGGCTTCTTGTTGTCTTGTTTGATACTCCTCAGGGCCACTTGAGACGCCATACGGAAAAGGCAGCCACCGATAGCGCCCAAATGGGGTGTGAAAGGTAGTGGCTAAGCTGGATTCATTATCTAGAAGAATGTTGGTGAAACAAGACATTGCATCTGCAACTGAGAAACACTTGGCCCCATTTAATTGTGGTAAAATATCCTCAAAGCGTGGAATTGGATGCTTGGGTACCCGGACTGCTTTGTTGATAGTGCTTGATGGATCTAAACAGGTTCTAAATTTGTCCTTGGTCTCTCTGACTGTCATGTTACTACACCAAGCTGTGGGCTTGTACTGTCGGCATATCTTCCCTTCGCTTTCCATTTTGTGTAACTGTTCCTTGATTTTGGTATGCCTGGCTACGGGCTGGCGGTGAATGACATCATGGACCGGTTTCACGGTAGGATCCATGTCAAAGGTAACAGGTCTGCCAAGCTGTCCCAACCCAGTGTGCACAGCTTGAAATTCATCAAGAACCCATTTCATAGTTAGAGAGGGAGGTCTGGCCTGCCCCGTTGTGCTAGGATGAGTAACGTTTGAGACACGTGGGGTTCTGGTTGACTAGGCATGTCCCTGGGACGGGAGTTCTGAGCCATTAAGTGGGGCTTAACAGTTACAGGACGAAGTGGTGATGAAACTGAATGGACCTCATTTGCACAGATTTTCACTAACCCCAGATGAACACAGTCTGAGCCAGGCAAGAAAGGAGGCTTTCCAGGTATTTGCGAAACTCTCAAAATATGGAACACGAGGAGGTGGTCCCTTGTTCAACCTCACTTTGATTACTGCAGCCTAGTCTGGGGTAATTGTGGCAGAACATTGTCTAACAAGCTACAAAAACTACAAAACCGTGCTGCACGAGTAATAACTTGGTTCTCTCCGCCAATACTCCTTCATTCGGGTTCAAATCCCGTTGAAGTTCTAAATTTTTTAGGCTTCTTTACGCAATTGCAAAAATTGCGTTCATAACTGCGAGGATCATAGCTTCACTTGATTAACATTTTAATTGCAAAATTTTACATTATCATGATTTCTTTTTCATATCTTTCATATTTGGTGACCACTTTTTCATCATTTCGAAAATGAATAAAACAAGTTGTTTTAAATCTGGACATTTCATCAATATTAATGTAGTAAACAGAACATTACACGGCCACTTCGGGAGACGAATTTTATCTTCTCGTGAAACAGAGACTCGAATCGTAGGGCCAGGGAAGCTATTTTAATGAATTTTTGAATTTCAAAAGGCAGGGCAATTGATCCCAACGGTCTTAATATCCACGAAGAGACAAATTTGATTTCACTTTATTATGTACAGTCTCTTCCGTTATTTTTTCCGTTACTCTTAGAATTTGAATTCAAATTTGTTGTAACTACCATATTTTATCACATTTTTTCCAGTATGACGTCAACATCCATTTATTATACATATATACAAGAAGAAGCAATCCAATGTAAATTCTCATTGTACCTGAACAAGGCTGGTTTAGCCAAACGAAATATAGTTCACCACAAAGTAATCAAATCTACGTTGTATCGACTCTTGCTCAAAACATTTACTTTCGGCATAGACATACACTGCTAGCAGTCCCTTCAAAGTCAGTCAAACCGCCCGCTAGCTAATGCCTTTCGCCTTGTTGACTTTGACGGCCGCTTGACCTTCAGTAGACTTCTAAGTTTTGCACTTTTTCTTGAACCTATAACGTCCACGGACTCTACAAAGAATGGAACGAACTTCAACGAAGAAACCTTAAACCTGACCTTCATGTGAACTCGTCAAAACGTTTTTCCGCTCTCCACGAAATTGGCGCGAACTGCAGAAGATGTCAGCGAGGTGATACACTTTACATTTTACACAGTATTTTTCAAATTACCAAATCTCTGAAGAAACCACTTTCGGGCATTAAATCACCTAAAAGGTAACTAACTAGAACTTTATTTACGACTTTTGGAAATCACGCCAGCAGCATTATTTTATAATGTTGAGCGTTTTGCCCGAAAAATTACATAATTTCCGTAGCTGGGGGAGGAAGGGGGGGGGGGGGGGGGGGACTGCAGCTGCGGCTCGTACGACTATGATGAGAGGTGCTCATCAATTATCACGCCTATTCATTTAGCGTCTTTAACTTTAGTGATTAATTTAGCATCGATCTCAATGCTATCTGATCGTCAGAGAGTGAATGTAAACGTTCGTTTGACCCGATAACCATAAATTTGGTCTTCGCAACGTTCAAACTCAGTTTGTTGGAAATAAACCATAGATTAAGACTTCTTCACTCTGAATCTAAACCATTCTCAAGATCAGTCAATGTGCTGGCAGCAAAGGTTATGTTAGCATCATCAGCAAACATCCTTGGGGAGGTCAAGCTAAGGCAATTTGGCAGATCGTTAATATAAACTAGGAATAAAAGTGGTCCAAGATTGCTACCCTGTGGGATGCCACAAGAAACCGTTGCAGCATTAGACAACTGGCCAGAAAGGCTACATCTTTGACTTCGGCGGAAAAGAAAAGACTCAAACCAATTAATACTGATTGTGTCAACACCATATATACGGAGCATCCGTAAGAGAATATTATGATCAATGGTGTCCTTCACTTTTAAAAGCCCTTAGTTAATTAAAGTTTCCAGTTGGATGGCATTGGAAGATGAGGCAAAAGTATTATTGTCACCTGCAAAAATTCTAAAGTAAAGTTTTGGAGAGCAGTTAGGAATATCATTGATGTAAATGAGGAACAGCAAAGGCCCAGCGAACTACCCTGGGGAACACCACAAGCCATAGTTTTCCTAGATGGTTC
Organism: Montipora capitata; assembly: GCA_949126865.1. Lineage (NCBI taxonomy): Eukaryota > Metazoa > Cnidaria > Anthozoa > Scleractinia > Acroporidae > Montipora > Montipora capitata. The sequence goes on from OX421452.1 coordinate 16,486,261, forward strand.
TGTGTCAGCTAAAGAGACGTACTATTGTCTGTTCGTCAAGTAATTTGTGAGCCATTGCAAATGTACTCCTCTGATTCCATATATTTCCATTTTAGTCCATCAGCTGAGGGGGTTGTATGGCTCACTTAAGGGGAACAAACGAAACTTGTCTAATCTTAATCTTTGATTAAGCAACATATTTTCTTAAGAAGAAATTTACAATATCAAACGCTTTCGCCAAATCTAGTAAGACCCCACAGGCAAGAGATCATGAGGTAAGTTACCTCATGTCAATCCCATTCTTTAAGATATCTGTGATCTCAACAATTGCCTGTACAGTCGACGTCCCTTTCCTAAAACCAACTTGAAATTGATATAAAATTTCATATTTTTCTAGATAATTGACCACTTGCTTGTAGACAAGCTCTTCAAAAATTTGTGTAAAAGCAGAGAGAGTCGAGATTGGGCGGAAGTTAATTGCGTCTCTAGTATCGCCGCCTTTATCGATCGGTGTTACTTTTGACATCTTCAATAAATCCAGGACAACGCCCTGTTCTAGGGAATGGTTGTAGACTTTTGTCAGTGCTATATATATATGCTCACAAGCATATTTCACGCATTTAATAGGAGGAACTATAATTGATTTATTCCCTTTCAAATTTATATATAAGATTTAGTCATGCACATCGTACTCGTGAATAGGGGAGAAAAAGAAACTATTTGGAAATGTTCTGCGGCTATATTTATAATTGGATCTGAGTTGCTTTGAGTGGGTAATTGGGCAGATAAAGTCACGGTGGGACCGACATTTATAAAGTATGTGTTGAGCTGTTCACATATGCTTTGTCTATCAGTGTAACACTTATTGTAAAGAAGTTTGGGTATTGAGATATTAGATTTCCGTTTAGCCAGGTCTTTAACCTTATTGAGTTTATTAAAATGTTAAAGTCAATTTTTGCCAGATCTGCATCAAGTAGTTCCTTATCAAAGTGAGAAGTCCC
>OX421452.1:16492240-16519740 GCA_949126865.1 Montipora capitata
TCTTTAACGAAACTGTTCCCTCTTTTTCTTGTTTCCAAATTTTTTTGCCGTGAAATCGAATGTTCCACTGAAATACTCATTTTCCCATTGAAATTTCTAGTTTAATTATCTTGATTCAAAACCAAATTTAATACTGCATGCAGTTGTTAATAAATAATTGATCACTGCAATAAAGGCCTTTAATCTGAAAACCAAACCCTCAGGCTCTGTTGATATGAGACGACAAAAAATCGTATCACTCCTCGACCCGCTTTAAGCATGATGGGCTGTTACTTTTCCGTTCGTGGCTTGGCCATTCTCTTTTGGCTTTGGTTGGCTTGTGTTGAGAACAAGACGAACGCTGTTCGAGGTTAGAGAAATTTAGTTTGGTCTGTAACTTAACTCAAGATAGAAAAAGGTGCTGAGACATTCCTTGACCGAGGAATATGCGAAGTTGCACCGATTAGCGAGAGGTCTCGATTTTCTTTTTTTTTTTTTCATCATTGGCTTGGTCGATCCAGAATCAGTTCGATTTCCCTTTGTCTCACAGTTCACAACTTAAAAATAAGATACAGATTCTTTGGCTCATGTATAACATCAAAGAAATTTACTTTGACTATCAGAAACCATAAGGTAACAGTAAGTCTTGCCAAAGGAAGATATATAAAACTGAAGCTAAGACTTGCATTGAAAGGAATTTCTTCACATCGGGTGTGAACTAACATCAAGTCCCACTGTCATTTTAAACTTTGACAAAAGTTCCTATACGATGCATCTGGTCGATCGCTGGAAGCAAATCCACACTTTGTAAGGTTATCTTAGCAAAAAGTTAACCTAAGTGTTTTTGAGGGGACATTGACGCCCTGAACAATTCTCAAAAAGACAAAATTCACCAAACTAGACCAAACTAGTAAACGAAAGCTTTCCTGCCTTTTTTAGAGGTTTATGGCAAAAGTTTCATTAAAGTTTCATTAACTCTTTTATTCCAGCTAAGTAAAGGTTCCCGAGTTACTGTTTCGTTGCAAAAGCGATGCCCGGCGGCTCTGACATAATTTCAATGAAAGTAATGGACGGCCGATTACATTTTTAGGGGTTGAAAAAAAATAAACCAAAAAAACCAAAATTCTTTCTTAAGAGTAATATGCGAAAGAGGTTTTAATTTGCCGTTTTTTTCAGTTTATATTCCTATTCTACAATGCTTCTTGTTATTTATTCTTGTGACATTTTGCTGTCGCAATATACATTTAATCAACCAAACCCGAGGGCTGCAATGTAAATTACTTAGAAATGCAAGGAGCTGTAATTTAGAATACGAACCGAGAAAATGAGATAATTAACAGATACATATCATATTATTACATCACTAGGCCTCTAAATGAAGCAACAAGAGCAAAATTTGAAATAGGCCATTTTCGAAATATCAAATATTCAGCTTGATAGTGAGGCGGTGAGGGCAACAACAGAAACAATAGAAACACGTTGGAATGAATGTTAAAAGTATTAACATACAATCCACTTTCCTTTGTTTGTGTCCTCACCGCCTCACTATCAAGCTGAATTTTAATATATCGCAAAAGGTCTTTTGGAGAAGACCGTGCTGTCCGTGCTGTTGAATGCGGTCCGCTAAACTGACCAATCACAGCCTTCTTAAGTTCTATCCAAAAGATATGATAAAACTAATTACCACTTTAACCATTTTTTATTACATCCATTTAGAAAACACTGCTGCTCCTTTCAATCTGATTTGATCTCAGAAGTGCGATTTATTCCCAAATCGCACTATTTTTTGCTCTAAATCGCACCATTTCCCCAGCCAATGAGAAAGGAACACTAAAACAAAACTGCCAATCAGATTTAAAGGCTTTTTTAAGGTAACCAATAAAATTGCAGGAAAATGAAAGACAAAGAAAACCATTGTGTGGCGAATTTTGCAACTTTTGTTCCCAACTGGATCAACAAAATGTTGGTACTGACTATAGTCCTGTATTTTAGCTATGATTAATGATTGTATGATTTCTAAATGAATGCAATAAAGTGGTAATTGAACTTCGTGTCGTGCAATTTTGGTCTGAAATCATACTTGTGATTTGAAAACACACGTATGATTTCAGACCAAATTGCACTCCACTCAGTTCAATTACCATTATAAAGAAACCTCAAAACAAGACTTCCTGTATTCATGCGTGATCATTGCTCAATCCAAATAACATACATTAGTTCAACCGTCTCTTAGATTTGTTGCATTTTAACTAATCTCAAAAACGGCAGAAAAACGTTCTCTGGCTTAGAATATCAAAAGACCCAATTTTTAGACGACCTGAACTGCAGTTTTCATCCTGGCTGCGGCCACTGTTTTTCAAGTTAAGATCTGTATTCAAATTTCTGGCTTATGAATAATTGATCATTGTAGTACCTTTTTCGTGCCATCTTCGTCATGGCATGTGTCCGACTTAAATTACGTTTTATTTACAGTAGTTTTCTGCTGACAGCCCCATCTGGGGCTCGGATGATTATGCTTAATACCTTTCATGTATTTCTCACATTACTCGCTTGGGTGGTTGGTTGGTTGCATCTCTGATATGCCGTAAATTAAAGTGACTGCGTGATGCTTGCGCGATGCAGTTAAGACGGGGGTACACCCGAAAGCCATTTTCACGCCGCTTAAAAGCAGCTTAATGGGAATATCTCGTTCGCGTTTCAAGTAATACAAAAACCTAAGCTCATAACACAAATCAATGTTTTGGGGTGTTTTGTAAATTTATTGGCGATGTTTAGGTATATTTGGGAGAAGATAGTTTTTCTCAAAAGAGTAGTAAAATTTGGAGAAATAAGAAATCGTTCAGATTTGATGTAGTTTAAAAATTATAACTTGAAGTTAAAAATTGATATATGGACACCCAAACAGTCCCCTGCCAACCTGGTGTGCTCTTGGGTTGGGGGCAACTTCGCAACTGTCTGTTAATGTTCCAAAAATAATTTTCTTTCTTTTATCCCTTCTTTAAAACCTCTTTAAGTGCCATTCAAATTCACGTGTACCCCCACTTTCAAGCAAGCAGCATTCTATTTAACAAACGAAAACTCGAAATCTTCTTCTTCTTCTTCTTCTCAGTCAAGGAAACGGGACTCATTATTGTGTAGACGGAGTGGACAACTTTCATTGCGTTTGTTTATCAATAATAGCAATTTCTAAGTTTAATTGAAAATATTGAATGAAATCTAAACGTAAATGCCCGTAAACGATTAAAATAACAACTTAAAATTGGGGATGAAGGGTTTTGTTCTGTAACACAGCTGGATTCAGTGTTCAAGGAAAGAAAAACATAAAAAAAAAGAAAACTGCGCCGAAAATAAGTTTTGGCCTAAAAAATTGTTTTAAGATTCATTTGCCAATTATGCCACTTTTACCATTGGTTTGTAGATCTTACTCACAGTGACTGCAAACGCTCTGTGAAGTTTTTTCCATCACGGGAAGGTCTCCGCTTAAAAGGTCACGTTTTTACGACTTTCACCATCGACAAATACGCTACACCCTGTGAGCAAGAATGCGTTATGGATCGCAAATGTGTTTCCATCAACATTAACACAACAATGGAGGACAAAACTATCTGTCAGCTAAGTGATTCAGATCATTACCAGCACCCCGAAGATCTTGAGTCAAATTCCAGGTGGACATACAGATTCACTGAGGTATGAATATATTTAACCCTTTCGACAGTGGTAACCATCGAGGTCAGCTCTTTTTTTTTTTTTTGTAAAGATATCCCTCAGTTTTACATGCACATGCCAACATTTTGCCTGCTTATTCCGACTTTTCCAGCTTAGAGCACAAGTTTTTCACACGACAACTAAGCTAGCTAAGATCTACTTGCAATTAGCAATCTTTTAAGCATTTCAATCAACATTTTAAGTGATTTTAAAATCTTAGAGTACCAAAGCAACACGGGATTGTTTTTTCTGTTTACTCGCCAAAATTGCAAAGCTAATGGTCGAAACAGTCGTTAATTTCATATTTTTCATACGAAATCATCAGTTTGGCAGAACTTTCGTGGTAAATTTTTGTTCATGTCTTCAATTGCAAGTTAAGGAAACCGGAATTTTTAAGTTGCAATAAAGAAAGTTAGTGCGTGGTCGAAATGCAATATCATGACTCCTGAGTAGAAAATTAATCTGGTTTAGTGACATCTCTTAACATGTTACAGATACCAAAAATAGCATGACATAGCTTACCTATACCCTCTGACTCTCACCTTACAACAAAGGGCTTGCGCAACCAAGTGGGTCCCCCAAAAGTGATGAAAGGCTTTTTTCCTTGCATTGTCAGTTGGACTACTATGCTGAAGAAAACCAGAACTACATAACTAGAGCCAATGTCACATGAAGGATAGGAAGTCAAATATCTTCATTATATTTATAGGTGTCCCTGTTTTTCATCCATCATCCTTTCTTGGTAATTGTCACTGTAGCAAAGTACTTAAAACTAGATATAGGAAAAATGTACTGATATTTAATGGAACTAATTGACATGTTTGCAATTTCCTTGTTCTTGATAGCCTGGGTGACTTTGGCAACTTTCAAGCCAGGAATGTAACCAATTGGTTTCCACGAATCATCAGGGGAAGCATGCACTAATATAGCATTCTCGTCTCTTCTGTTCACTGGTTCAAAACTTAACTGGACTGGCACTGGCTCCTTATTGATCATTTTTTGTTTGCAAATTTTAAGTGCACTTTGAAAATGTTCGTGATATGAGCTGCCTTTCAAAGTAAATGATTCTGTGAATAATGTTTCTCCACCATCACAAACACTGTTTTCAGGAGCGATTAATTCGGCGCCTCCACTGTCATTGACACGATCGGATACAAGGTCGATTTCTTCTTCAACATCCTCTAGTTCGACTTCTACTAGTTCTGCTTCTTCTTCTCCTTCTTCTTCTAAGCCCTCGTAATCGTTTATATGAGATAACGACAGCCTTTGTAACTGGGAAGCGGCTGTTGTAGCAGCACACGACAACAAAACTTTCCCCTGCTTCGAAGACTTCGCACAGTTGCAATTCACTCTATTCGGATCTAAGTAAGGCATAGAATAGATCTTGTTGACAGACGACGGAATCTTGGCTTTAACTGAACACTGCGAGGCAGTGAAAGAAAGATTGATTTTATCCATGCTAAAATCCCAAATCAGCATCACTTCACTATCATCATCTACTTCATCTGGGTGAATCTGCAATTCGGTCAAAATATTGCACATTAACTCTCCAACAATTTTTTTAAACAGGCAGTAAATTGATTGTTATATTAAGATATTCTTACCTGGAATTCGACACTTGATATAACCTCAATAACGCAAGGCGAGACAACATCTTTTACTTTATCAAGCACTCGCTTGGACTCGGGGAAAACAACCATGCGCCGTTCCGACAGAGATCCAGGGAAACTCACGTGCCCAAACAAACATTTTAACTTCAGGAAAGGCAAGTTCGGTATCGTGAGTTCAGAAACATACCCGGGATCGATGCAATACAGGTACAATAACCTAGATTTCCGAAACATCGCCGCTTGCCATACATTCTCCTCAATGGCGTCCATCTCGAAATGATAGCATCACGTGACCTCTGAGAGTTGATAATATAGTTGGAAGCAATGCATTCTGGGATATATGGTTCGTCCTCCTTTCCTTACAACAGAATTGTTAATGACCATGCCTGCACTGTTTCTGGTGGTCCCTCCCTTATTGCTACCGCAGCGAGTGAGCCTTAAGCGAAAACGAGGCAGCTCTCTAATCGGGAGAAGAATACATTTTTCTTCGAAACGCAAGAAACTTCGGTTATGCGCGAATGGAGGAATTAAGATGCGCGGTAAGTTCTTGGTACACAGAGGATTAGAACAGTTCCCGGTCCTGCTAGCAGAGGTCTCTGTTTTCTTTTGCGTTCACTGGGATGACGCTACGCAAAAAGAAAAGAGATCTCTGCTAACGGGGGATTAGAACTCGGACAACAGAAGTTTGCAGCCTGCTCTGTTTTTTGTGTGATGGTTCTTTTATCCGTTTATATAAACTTCATCCCAGCTTTGTGAAATAGTACTTTAGTCGCACGAAAAGTAGAATTAATAACCACAGCACTTTCGCTTCAAAAAGAAGAAGTTGAAGTGAACTCGAAAATGATCAACATGCTCTATGCCAATGTTACTCTAATCCCATTTTCCTTCAATTTTTCTGGGTTTGATATTTTACTCTAGTAACCACATGTCCTCTCAGGGGACTGACTATATACGTTGTATAGTGTCCTCAGAAAGGACGAGTAACATGATTATTTTTACCACAACTTACCTTTTTAAAGTAAACAGATCGCCGCTGCACCTTTTGCAAAAGCGAGAAGCAAACATTGGACCCCCTCTTAGTCTCTTGCAACAAAACTGCCTCCTTCTAGATTCAGTTTCAAAAACACAAGAACAGATCTTGTTCAATTCAAGTAAAATCGCATGCGGTTGCTACATATACGTTAGGTCGACTAATCGGCAGGCGCTAAATTACTGTATTCTTGCAGCAAAATATTATGTTTTTTGCGCTGGTGGGAGGTTGAGCTTTGTTTCCGGGCTTTCCCTTTGCAGCTGCATGAAAGACTCATCATTCTATAAGAGATTGCTACTGCTAAAAATTCACTAACAATGTTTTTTCCGAAAGTGGGCATTTCTTCTCTAAGGAGTTTCTTTTTTTTGTTATTTGTTCTTTCTCTGTTCTCTTTTTCTTCCGAAGCATTGTAACACGCAATAACACGCGCAGAAGCGATGTAATCTGCAGATTGAAATCTTGCGTCTGTAAACATCATTATGGGTACTTTATGTTAGTCTTGTCATTTTGCATATTTGTGTTAAACAAATTAAAAAATAAAAAAACGAAAAAATTATAATCTTCCTGCAAGATTTAAACAGCTACGATGAGAAAGACTACGAGTAGCCTCACAAAATGCCCTTTGCCCCACTCAACGGAAAATTAGATCGTTGTTCCAAAATTGGATATTAGAAATCTTTTCATGTCGCCTCAACTTTCGAGAGAATTTGCCTAATTTTCTTTACAAGGGTTTATGTGAATTTACAAATTTCGTTTACGGTCGTTATAGCTTGATTCTGATCATCGTACTTCACGAGATATATTTTCAAAAAAAGTGATTGTTGAGAGGTATTCTCGCTATCCAAAATCGTCAGACTTTAAAGGATTTATAATGGTTCAAAGTTGGCAAAGTTCCCATACATTCACTGTTACACTAATCTCAGCCGTGTTTGCTTCCCCAACCAATATGGCATCAGAAACCAAGAAAACGTCTATTTCACGCACGAACCGTCGTTAAATTACTGCAGGCATAATTGAAAATCTCCCTTCCCCTCGGGAGCATTTCTACCATTTAGGTAAACTAGTTTATTTGGTATCCCCGAACAGGAGTAGACAAAGTTATGTGGTGGGTAGACGTATCGATTTGCTTCGTACGTATTTACTTTTCCATATTTTCTCCCTCAGAATCCTTGCAGCAACAGGAGCCTATGGGCTCCTGGCAGCAGTAATCCTTGTTTCAACGGCGGAAAGTGTTTTATGGGTTATACCGACAAAAAGTACGTATGTGAGTGTTTGCCAGGATCTGCAGGAGAACACTGTGAAAAAGGTAGACATGAGAAACGTTTTGCTTTGATTTGCTATTTGTTGTTATGGGAGGGTAGGGTAGATTAGACAGAGTCGACTTTGAATGGATGATAAAAACACTGCTTGTGACTTCTAAAAGGACTTCGATTGAAATTCCTTATACCCAGAAAGGTCAGATCTTTGATCTAATATATCCTTTGCCCAATTTCCCCGCACAGGAATCCTTTCGGTAGAAGACAATCTAAATAAGAGAAGTGTATCCAAAATGGTGAATTTTCCTAAAGTATCATTAGCTAACACCGTGGCCCCAATTAAAAAAAAAATTAAAAAAACCGTGGCCCTAAAACATTGTTTCTCACGCCTTGCCCTAATATTTCACAGCCGCGCCTGTTCCTTTTCGAAAATCCGGTCAAACCTTAATGTTGTTTTTGCCATCAGATATGGCTTAAATGCAGGCGTTTGATTTATTATTGTAAAACTCCCCGAAGAAGTCTACGTTAGCTAGACGAAACGCGTCGGAGAATAAACGAGTTTTACAAATACAGTTCGCAGAGTGCTGCTCCCTAGTTTAGTTTTTTCAAATTTTTAATTTTCTTTTAAAATTGCGGGTGTGGTAGAGAAGGGATAGTCGTAATTTTCCATTTGATCCTCAGAAAAGGAAACAGCAAGAAAACAGGGAGGATTAATACCAGACAATTTTAAATTAAACAAAACGTGATTCCAATTTTAATTCTCTTATCGACGAATTGATTCCTCTTCTGTAAAAAAACACTAAAGGGTCATTTTCTTTGTTTCAGTTCATCCTCGTGTGTCACTCAATCCGAGACCCCTTTACGCGATTGAAGGAAGCAATGTCACCTTTCCAATCTGTAACGTGACTGGCCAACCTCCACCAAAGGTTATTTGGAAAAACGCAACCGTTCAGTTATCCAAGAGTTGGAGGGTGTGGTACAACGACAGCTTGATGCAAATTTTACAAGTTCGTAAAGAAGACTCGGGTTTTTACATTTGTTCAGCAAAAAATATTTTGGGCAGTGTTGAGAAGAAAACGTCGCTGGTGGTGGTTTCTCCACCCCCCTCCAAGACAGTTGGGATTTTGGGTTGCAACGTGACGCTGAATTGCAGCGCTTCTGGTGATCCTGAACCAACCATCATCTGGAGAAAACAAGGAGGTCAGATACCGGTCGGGCGGAGACTGCAAATAAATGGTGCGTTAGTTCTTACAAATCTAACACTGAATGACACAGGAAATTACTCTTGCGTTATCACAAGTGCCAGTCTGTTTCAAGAAATAGAAACTGTGACAAGTTTGGAAGTAAATGAAACTGGTGAGTCGATTTTAAAAGTTGTGTTACAACAAACAAATGAACACATCCGGTGCAATGCCTTGGTCAGACAATGTTGATACGTAATGCTAACCCACACAAATTCAAAACAATGTAAATGTCAAATTCTGGTAAAGCGCAACCTTTAACTCATCGACTCGAACGAAAACGAAAATTCTTGTTAATTCTAGTGGATCGTTCAGTGAACCAGCCCTTCGCCCTTCGGCGTACATGATCAGCGATCCCGTTCGGGTATACGTACACTCCCACTTGGAAAAAGATGATGCTCTCCAGAAAATTTTTTGTTCGATGGATGAGTGAGTCATTGCAAGAGGACCAAGTGGAGATTGACCTTTTTGAATCTTGCAGAAGACCTGTGAAATCTCAAACGCCATGGACGGTACATGGGACTAGGCCATCTACTCGCCTCTTACGCGAGGGACAGGAGAGTGAAGACTTGCCTGAAGGACAACGAATTTGACACCGATAGCGAAAAAGGGGAGAGCGATGCAAATGGCAAATAAACAAAGTTGAAAGTCTTCAAGCCCCGGCTCCTTTCGAAACTATCAAATCTTCACTGATCAACAGCAAACAGTTTCAACTTGTATGAAGTGTTTTACTAAAGCACGTCTGACATTTCTTATTCTTATTTATAGCTGTGAGCAAATAAACTTAACCTAAACTCTCAGCTATAAGCTAAATCCCCCTTCGAAACTGTTTTGGCGGACTTAAAGTCAAATTTTTATAAAACGTGAAAAGGGGCTGGACTTACAGAAGAATAAGTCGGTAACTCTGAATGATGCTCCGAACCAGATAAACGTTGGTTAAGGTTAGTTTCTATGTTCAAAGTTTATGAACAGTTTCAAGTTTTAATAAAATCGGAAAATAAATATTGTTGAGGTTAATGGTCCAAACAAACATGCTCTCATTAGCACTTAATCATTATCAATTCAACAGGAATTTGCATCTCTTTTCTTTATTTAAAAACTTATTTTGTTCTTTAAGATGTTAGCATTTAAATTTGAACAATCACAAAGTAGTTTCGTATCTCGCTTTCACAAAATAATTTATAAAATCAAAAATTTTAATCACAGTTCAATGTTCCTCTTCAACTATGGTGCGCCTTTTCAGTCAATACTCAAACAACTTTATTGTGTAATGCATCTATTACATTTCTATGCCGCTATTTTTATTTCCTTTCTATATGTTTTTTTCTTTGATATATTTTATATATCTTAATATTATTTTGAACTATAAGTGTTAAGCAAATTTTCATTTGTTTTCTTTATTTTATATTCCTTCCATACGTGTATTTATACTTTGCTGTATTTTTTTTTTCATTCTAATTAAGTATGCAACATGTGATCGCGTTACATTGTACATACTTACCTCTTTTCTTTTTCTTTTAGCGGGCGCCCTCAGCTCATATATAGTGATGGGAAGAAGAATAATAAGAACTGTTTCTATGAATTATCATTTTTCTGTCTTATTTCTTTTTAGGGGGCCTGTGTTCGTCCAATATTCTTGAGGACCTTGATGCTAAGTACCTCGTCAAGTTGAATTTCTTTTTAGGTCCAGTGCTCCAGAGTTCATCCCGCAGCAGGTTTGTGCGATGTTGGCGCGCTAAGACAGATGGCTGGGCAGCATCCACCTTCCATAGTAACTGTGATGGAAAGGGTCCCACTGTTACAATAATCGAAGTTGACAGCTACATATTTGGTGGATACACTGACGTACCTTGGTCCAGCCCTCCTTCCGGTAAGAAATCTTTGTTTATTTATGTTTATTTAAAGGGGTAGTGTCACATTATTGTTCTCTTATTCCGATCAGTCAAAGAGCATATTTGTATCAATGGAAAACTGGGGGTTCATTGTTACAGTAATCGAAGTTGGCAGCTACATATTTGGTGGATTGACTAACGTATCTTGGTTGAGTAAGTGACAGAAGATTAGTCTGTGCACACTATTCAAATGGTGACAATTATTTCTCACATTAAGGTTTTTTTTTTCAAATTTTTACTCATTTCCTGGAGTTTTACGCCTGAGGAAATTATTGAAAGATTCGTAATATAAATACCTTACCTCATATTATTCAACAACTGCATTCATACTTACATATGTGAAATAAAGAAACCACAACCCACTAAAATGCGACATTAAGCAACAATCTTTCCTGGAGCACATTCTTAGACAAATAAGAGTGTCACCAAAACAACACCATGACTTGTTTTTTTAACCAGCCAATGCCTTCACCCTTTTGACCTCAAATCGTAGTATAAGTTGAGTTAATTTAATTCTTCTGCAGTCCCACATGTGGAATTTTCCAATCTCAATAAAATAATTAAGGAGAATGTAAAAGGGCACTGTGAAGAAATTTAATATTCCTACCACAAAATCTTGAAGAAAAACCAATATGATTCAGACTAAAAGGACTTAACATGATGGTCGGAGGCAACCACGCAAAAACTATATAGATTGTTTTCTAAAAATCCGATTGTGTTCGACTTAAAATTCGTATAGAGTACTTTCAAACTGTACCCAAAGGGCTTTTCCTGTGATTCCAGCAAAACAGAGTGAGAAAGCATAAATATCTTATCCTGTGATAAATTCTAATCGAATTAAATTTACTGCATGTTATATTATGGAATTCGAACTTGTTACCGAGCGATTGGCAGACTATATAATAGTCTTTGAACTTCTTTTCGTAGAACGGCAATTTTCTTTCTCTCAGAATTTTACCTGATGGCTATATTGGTATAGCCAAAACCCCAGCAGCAAGAACAAAGAGACGGGATGACAAAGGATCGCTTGTCATTCACCGCGCTCGAGATCAAAGAACTCGGATGAAATTATACCATTGTTCAAGACACAACTTTGTATATTTTTACAAAAGATTGTAACCCAAGCATTGAAATCAGGAACAAAATCGAAAGCTTCAAAACAATAAACAAGAGAATCCCACAGTCAATAAAGATCATGGGACACAGGATTTTTTCTTGAAGAGTGAATGACACGATAGATCGCACAGTTTCTTTGATATCAATAAAGATTTATGACATAACCTATACGCGAAAAGTGTGCAAAAACAGGTAGACAGGTGAAACGGGGAAACTGGTCTATGCAATGCTCGCCTTCCAAACCCCTCTACTCTTGATATGACAGTTTGTTGTCAACACGGAAAGCCGCAACTGAACTGAAACTAGACGCTCCGTGAGCGTAAACTGGGTTGCCCGTTTGTAAGTGTTACACCAAGGAGCGAAACACTGGGACACTGAGTTGGGTGGTAAGTGGATTTTTTCCAGTGTAATGGTGGGTTTGGCAATCCGAAGAAAAAAAGTTTAAGAATGCAATAGGTACTCCTGGTAACTCCTACAATGGAAGAAGGAGGCCAGGGGATTGAACGCGGATGCAGCATATTTCTTATTCAATCTCAGGGCCGCTCGATTCTCTAAGCCGGCTGTGTGGTGAAGTGGTAATTAGTTGCGGGGAGCGAGTAAAAAGACAATGAATCTAGGTTTTCTTCATTGTTGAGAGTTTAATTTAGGATACACGAGGACACATTAGATTTTAGACGTTGTACAACATATGTAGTTACAGTATTTCTTCTATACTGGTAAGCTTGAAGTAATTACAATTTTTTTTAGTTTAAAGCTTGGTTGGGCTGGAAGTGAGTTGATTTCGGCGGAGAAAGGCCATTTTTGTAAATTCGAGTTTGATCAGCGGTTTAGCTTGTGACCTTAGTATCCAATTTCGCGCGGATCGAGGGCCATGTGAGAGTTTGTCTGCCATGTTGTTTTGTTATTTAGCGGACTTCACAGTTCTACCCGTAATCTGAAAAGGTTCAAGCGTGTTCTGTAAGTTAGTTTTCAGAGAACCATTTGTGTGTTATTCGAAGCATTATACCAGCCATATTTTTCCTTTTGTTTAGAAACCGTGAAAGAAATTGTTACGTGACAAGTTTGTGATATCCGACAACTGACAGTAATAGGACCGCGGTAAAGTTATTGGGACAGAGTCTGAAGCAGGATTGTGTGGAATCGTCTCAGAAGTGTATTGTAAACCGTTCAAGCTTGAATGTTGTCGAGGACTTGAGTCTTGCGTGGGTGCAATATGGAATAAATCCTTTTAATGCGTTTGGAGTTTGGACTTTATTCTGTCATATGGCAATCTCTGTGGTTTTGGCGGGCACAATTTTGTTTGTTGCTCGTAGGCTTCCTCTTGGCCTGATCGAAGATCAATGTTCTGTGAAGTTGCTTGGTCATGTTTGGGCAAACTTCCATTCTACTGTTAGAGTTTATCAAAGTACCATGTCAGTGTAATGGATCACTGCTTCCGATTTAAGGTGTTTGTAGGATACTGTTGCAGTCTCTTGATATAAATCTTTTGGAATACTAGATCATAGCAGGAGCCCATCTGCTCATGTGTTTCTGACCATAGATGCCGAGCATTTACATGATCAGTATTGCTCATGTATCATTTCGTTCATTGCTTCATTCATCATGGGAACACTTGAACCCACAAATGACCAGCTTCCAAAGACAGTGGCTTCATGGCTCAGTTGGTTAGAGGGCCATACTCGTATCGCAAGGTCATGGCTTGAGACCCTGTTGAAGTCCTGAATTTGTCAGGCTTTTCTATGCAATTGCTAAAATTGTTTTCATAACTGCGAGGATCATAACTTCACTTGAGTTTTTACTTAACAGCCTAAGAATTGTTCTCTTGTTGGATGTACATTGTATTTCTGCAGAAAAAAGGAAATGAGAAAACTTTTAGGACTTTTAACCTTTACGGAAGATGAATGTGGGTTCGGCTAAAGTGTTTTTGGTGATTATCGGTGAATATTCACCGATAATCACTGAGCCTGAGGCGAATAATTGTTTAAGTATAAATACACAGGTGATTATTTCAAAAAAGAGAAAAAAAGAAACATTTCAACGCGAAATCATCTTCACTTACAGTGGCAAAACGACTACTGGCAGCCATTTTGTCCGTCGAGGTGATTATCGGCTGATAATCCGAGATAGAGAGCCAATGAGAGCGCGCGATTTTGTATAATCACCTGTGTATTTATACTAATTATTTTTATTTTATTTTATTTCTTTTGAAGGGGAACTGAAGGCAAAAAGAGAAGCATTTTTTGTTTACACTTTAGACCATACACA
This sequence comes from Montipora capitata, assembly GCA_949126865.1. Classification (NCBI taxonomy): domain Eukaryota; kingdom Metazoa; phylum Cnidaria; class Anthozoa; order Scleractinia; family Acroporidae; genus Montipora; species Montipora capitata. Next base: position 16,506,335 of record OX421452.1, read on the forward strand.
ATTAAGTATTCAACTTTTTCTTCTGGCATATCCGTCGCTCTTCCACCTAAAAAAAGTTTTTATTCCCATTTTGGACTATCAGCCTTTCGGCTCAGAGTGGAGGAGTCAGCGGTCATTTTTGCAGGTTATGATTTATGATATGGGGAAGACATGTGAAAACGCCCCAGAAAGAAGCAGTGTTTAGACTGATGTTTGTTGTGAATATTGAGCGAAGAAAAAACGAAGAAAATATCTACAGCAGCACTTGTGTTTACTTTGTTTCTGTTGATTATGAAATCTCTGTTCCCCGTATGATACCTCACAGCAGGCGGGTGACTTAGTTTTTGAGCCCGCCCTGAAAAGGCCAAAAAGGCGGGAAAAGCCCAACTTCGAACGTAATTTTGTCGCAAAAAACAGGAAATGAGAAGAAGTTACTCCACAAACTTAGCTTTACTTATGTTAGGCTTTCAAAAAAAAAGTGTTGGAAAAGTTGTTGATTTTCGCCTTCAGTTCTCCTTTAATGGTGGTCTGAACTGGTACGTCATATGAGAAGCTTGCCTGTCGTTTATAGTTATTAAGAGTCCTGCCTGGGAATATCTGCGTAAGATGAAAGATACAAAATAATATGTAAACTTACCTACTTGTGGTGCAGGACACAGGCAGGGGGTGAGGCACCATATGGTGGTGCCTTGTAAAATGTTTGTCAACAGACCTCTCAAGTCTCCGATTCCGGTTATGGGAACTTCTAGCTTAGAAAAAAAGGTTATCTCCTCAGGTGCTTGGGCAAGGTTGGAAGTTCTTGTGGCATATGAACATGATCCTTTTTGACAAAGGAATAATTATTGATAGAATTTACCAACTTCCAGCAAAAAAAAATTCTTTGTAATTTCAAATTGATTGACAGATGATTATAAAAATCTCTGCTTATTCCAAAACAATTAATTGTGGAACATGGTTTTCTCTCCACTGGTTGCAGAACCTTGGATTTAATTTGCTTTGTACATTTATGAAAATTTTATATTTACAGTTATTGCTATAAATAAATATTATATGCTTTGCATGACAGTTTAAATAAATATCAAATTAATATTTAAATGTCTTGGTTATATTTTATGGATATTTTAACAGCATCATGGTCAGAGTAGTAGACACTAATTACAGTATTCTCTATGATGTCAAATTTTGTTGTTTTTAGGTAAATTTGGTCAAGTATGTTTCCTGATGAGACAAAAGTTGGACTTTTTACAAACTGTGAATAACCTAGAGAGGTCATTAAAGATTTTAGCGGTCTAATGCTATCATCATTTAAGTAGTTGATATTGAAATCACCAAGAATGATGTCAATTGGATAAGTGCCAAGGATATTTCGTAGATGACTCACATACTGTATAATATTTGAGTTGTTCTTTCGGTAAAGAAAAAGCATTGTAAAATTGGGCCACATAGTTGTAAATGTATTCATAATTATTACAAATTTCATTGCATTTACTTGTGGAAAGTATTCATGTTCCTTAGTTTCTATTGATCTTCTGGTACACAGTGCCAAACTCAAAAATCTATCAGTAGGATGATCTTGCCTGTAGAGAGTAAATGGTAGTAGATGAGATTTTATGTCAGTATCATTGCTATGTGGTACAAGTTGTGTTTCTGTCAGTGCAATTAGATCACTGTTCCTTATGTTTGCATCATACTTGATATCGACACTATGTTTTTTGAGTGATCGTATGTTTAATAGACATATAGTGAGCATTGAATTGTCCTTATATTTTTCACTAGTTCCCATGGTTTTTGAGATTTCTCGCAGTCTTTCATATTCTTTATGTACCCGAGGATCTGCTTTCACATGTTTGCTGTTAATTTTTCCTAGAATGTGAATACCATTTAAAGAGGTTGCTCGGCTCAGTGCAACATATACCTGACCATAATTGAATGATCTCTGTTTGACCAACTCAAAACTAATGACGAGACTGTTAAGTGACAATCCCTGTACGTTGTGAATGCTAACAGCGTAAGCCAATGTTAAAGGGAATTGCATTCTCTGTATTTCAGGAGAAGAAGGTTTATTTGGATGTATTTTAATTTTTGCTAGGACAGGTTCTATGGGTACAACTCTGTTTTGTCGTACAAAACTGCTAGTACTCTTTTCAATTAAATTGTTGCCAGCTTTGGCATCATCAAATTTTAGATAGATAATGGTGGGTCTTTTGTTATTTTGATTTACTTCAATTTTAACAACAGTTCCTAGTTGACCATTTATAAGTCTATCTGCAATATCAATGTTGTTGGTTAACATAACTCTAGCAGATTCCTTTATACAGATATTAGCATCAAGTCCACCAGTTTCAGACCTGGGTCTAGCTAAAATTCTGTTAATATCTTGCTGTGATACATTAGGAGGGTACTGATCTGTGGCTTTAAGGTGAAACAACTGTGCTGGTATTTGGTGCAATTTCATTTCATTGTGTCGATTGACTGGGTTATTTTCAGCCCAGATGTGAAGAGCATCTGATGGGTAATTAACATCTGATGGATCTATAGATCTAGATTGGATGCACTTGATATCTTCCTCAGTTTGAGTTGCTGTACGGAACCTATTTAGAAGTTCAGCAAATGGTTTGTCATCCTTCTGCCTCATGATATCAACAAGCTCTATCATTGTGAATAGGTGCCATGGGTGGTACAAGTTAAACACATCATTTTTGTAACTTGCAAAAACAGGTTTCCTGCGTATTGGTGGTAGTTGATACATGTCACCAATAGCAAGAATGCTAATGCCTGCAAACAGGTGAGCATTTGATGTGCCAAAAATTTCTTTTAGTCTTTGGTGGATATGAAGCAAAGTATTGTTAGCAACCATAGAGATTTCATCTATTATGATCAACTTGAGGTCAGCTAGTAACATTCTCATCTGTGTTTTCTTTTGGTCAGACATTGCAGATAAATTATCACCTGTTTCTTTGGGAATTCCCAAGGCAGTGTTTATTGTTGTCCCATCTATGTTAATAGCAGCAACTCCAGTAGGTGCCATTAAAAGAACTGTAGGTAATTCAGGATTCATCGGAGGATGTCTAAAGGTCTTTGTGACAGTGTGGTAGATTGTTTGGATCAAGTGACTTTTACCAGCACCTGCTCCACCAGTTATAAATAAATGTATTGGTTTTACTTCTTCAGGTTGTCGACTATTCATGTTTTTCATTTTATTTCTACACCAGGTGAGAATTATATTATAAGCATAGCGCTATCTTTTGTTCAATGATCTAACACACTCCCGTAGCTTATCATCACTAATTTCTGTTGGCTGGTTGTACGTTGTCATTCTAAGGCTTGAATGATTCTCAGTTTCTGATGATGAAACAAGATGTGTAGGTAATTGTTCATTAAATGACTCGTTTGGTGCTGAATCATCTTGCTCTTCAGATTGTAAATCTGCATTTTCCTGGTCATTCATAGAATCATAGCTGGAGTGGATGATATTGCCCTGGTTATTTCGAAGAAAATCAAGCGCTTCTGTAACAGCATCAGCATCAGGCTCAAAATTCTTTCTGTTTCGTTCCAATACAGCTTGTACTTCATGCTCATAGAATTTAGAAGCATATGTTTGATCACTTCCTAAAAGACTTGTTTCATCTCTCCATGGGTAGTACAGCATCAGGAGATGATGAAAATACAGTTCAGGTTCTTTTGCTTTGTTTGGCTTGTGATACCTTATAACAGCTTTTACTTTTCTACACTTCATAACTTCATTCGTGTTCATTAATCTTATTTTGTCTGGAGGTGACGTATCAGGATCACAATTGTGATGTAATTCAATGACATCGTCAGTTAAAACCTCAGGTTGAGCATCAGCTGTTTCTTGGGAGTCCTTTCTGTATTCTTTGTAATAGTATGCAGCAAACTCTGCCAGACATAGCCTATCTACAGAAGGAATACACTGTGGTCTTAAAGTGTATCGATCAATAATATTTGATTTAAAGATATCAGTACTTTCATTATCCAGTTCATCAAGTTCTTCTGGTGATTTTGCAATGCGTACTCTTTTTTCTGGTAGGTCAGTGCTAACAAAAACTGTTCCAGGGAATATTTTTCGTAACCATAGTTCAGGCATGCATCTGTAAACACATTCTTGTGAACTGACCTCTCTGGTAGAGAGGAAAGCAGCACCAATTCTTTTTAAGCTATCCCTGACACTCAAGTTTTCTTTCTTAGCTTCCTTTGCAGCATTCATAATTGCCTGTGAGCATTCAGTCTCATCCTTGGTAAAATATGAGCACACATAAGTTATGCACTTGTAGTGGTTAAATACAGGTTGCAAGTCAACATTCGCTCTAAAACCCTTAATACCCGCAATAAAATAATTATTAATAAAACAGCTGTTTGTTGGTCTTTTAAGGTGCAGCTCAAAGTCTGAGTCAGGTGAAATGGATAAAGCCCAATAATATTGCTCTTCAGTTATGTTTACAGATTTGAAAATATCAGCTTCTGTTAATGTAGGATCATAGTTTGCCTTACTGGGATTTAACACTTCATCTATTTTTTCTTTAACTGCTCTAAGGAATTCTTTTTGTCTGTCTATGGTACTTGTCTTTTCTTCTGGATTTAAATCATCAGAAAGAGGTTCAGCAACAATAGTCTTGTTTGTAAAAAAGTGCCCAAAATTAAACCTACATTTAATGTTTTTGTATTTTCTACACGTCTTTGAATGACTGTGCTTTTGGTAGGTTTTTACAAGCTCATGTAACTCAGGGTTTTGACTCTGATCAGGAAGGCATGCCTGCACATGTTCATCTATGAAGTGGATGTAAGCTTCCTTGGTATCATGTGTTAGTTCAGGACAATCCGATGTCCATATTAAGGCATGTACGTGAGGAGAGCCTCTCATCTGAAACTCAATGCGGAGTGCATAGTATACTATTTTACCAATCGGGTTTGCATTAGTTAGAAGAATTTCAGTGAAGAATGTTTCAACTCTATATTGAAAGTGCTTAGCAACAACAACAGGATTTAAATTCAGCATTGAACATCTTTCATTATAAGACAAAGCATCAACTTGTTCATTTGTTAGATTTTTGCCTTGTGTTCTTGCAATAATCTGAAAAAGTTCAGGCCACCTAAGGTCAGCACAGGATAATGTCATAAACCATGTTGGTATTCCAAGCTGTTTTACCATAGCCACTACTTCATACATAAATTTTTGCCAATAAGGTGGTGTTCCTGGAATTTGTCTCAAAAATAAATAAGCCTGATCTTGACAAATAAGATTTTGTAAATTTTGCATATTATTTGATCTTATTTGAGAAGCAGTAAGAGGCTGGCCATGCATTTTTTTCAGAGCAATATTGATGCTATCTGATACTTTCTTCTGTTCTATGATGAACTGAGCAAAGAAGAGATATTCAGGATTGGTAGCAAATCTACCACTGTGATGTAAAAGTCTTGCATTGAGGTACTTAACTGGCGACAACTTTATTTCTCGGTTGACAGAGTACCCATACTTTCCTTTTGGAAACAAAATAGGAAATGCTAGTTCTTCACATTGCTTGTCTGCCATGAAGGAAACTGGATGTTTACTTTCACCAGGTGCAATAGCATAGACTTCATCTCCTTGAGATGACACATAATCATTTTGCTCAACAGTTACAGGATAATCTGGTATTACAGACTGCAAGCAAGTTTCACTTGTTGGTGCTCGATATTCATTCAAAGGATCGTCATTTTCTTCATCTGCCGGTGTGCTGACATTCTCACCATTTTCATGATTTGAAGAAGTGTCATCACTTATACCAGATTCAGTAGAGTGGTTGTCATTATTCAAAGATGAATCTTCTAAATTAACATCATCTTGTTGCAATGTTTTAAGATGTCTATCTATTTTGTCAATGTCTATACATATATTATCATACAAGGGATTATTCATTTTGAGCCACATCAGAGCATTTAATATTAGTTGAGGTCGCACAGCTTGAAAATAAACATGTCCTCTAAACTCCATTTTTCTCTTTAGTTTCAACATGATTATACCTGACCTTTCAGGAGGGCGTGGTAGTGTAGTACATGTTTGATGACATTCAACTGGTATATTGCATATTGCTCCTTTAATCTTCCTCTGTTGGCCTTTAGGCATTACCACTATCTTTTCAAAAACTATCCTCTGTGCTATTAATATTTGTTCAAGTTTTTCTAGTACTGAGAGTTCTTGTGGTATTCTATCAACTTCCAGTTTATTACCTACAGCTTGACATGGTACTTGTCCTTTTGAAACTTTTGCATGGCATGTTCTACAGATGTATTGTTTGTCATCAAATGACTTTATCTCAGTAAAAAGATGGTGGGCACTATATTTATTCTCTTTAAGTAACATAACTGTTTTTCTATATAGTACTCTATGGCAAACTGAACATATGTAATATGGCCCCTCTCTGATCTTATTCTGAAATACTGATATGTAGTGATCCAAATTATGCTGAACATTGCTTTTTCTAGACTTGTTTGCTGCATCACTTATACACTTAATTACTGTTTGCTTTTTTATAGGATCCATTGTGCAATATTTCTGTTTTTTATTGTTCAAGTGTTGTGCTTTAACGAGTGGTTCCATTGCATTATAGTTCCGCTTTTTATGTTTATTTATCACATCTTTTTTTACAGGATCTAGTGATTTGTACCACTCTGCTCTGTCAAACAAGAGTTTTTCTTTTACTGCAGGATCTAGTGATTTGTACCACTCTGCTCTGTCAGACAAGAATTTTTCTTTTCCTGCGGGATCTAGTGATTTGTACCTCTTAACTCTCTCTGACAAAAGTTTTTCTTTTTCTGCAGAATCTAATGATTTGTACCAGTCTGCTCTCTCTGACAAAAGTTTTTCTTTTTCTGCAGAATCTAATGATTTGTACCATTCTGCTTTGCTAAATAAGTATTTTCGTTTGGCACCAGGTTCCATGTTTGCATAACTTTCTCTTCGTTTCTCGGCAAGTGATCTTTTCTGCAGATTAGATTTGTGCTTCCTTAATACCTTTTCTTTTAAAGTCCTTGACAAATTACTGTAACAGTTTAGAAATCTGATAATGTATGCTACCTTTGAATCATTAGTTGTATTAATTTTTTTCACAGTATTAGCAAAAACTTGAAGGAGGTGGTTGTTGTCATTGACAGTTTGAAATTCATCTAGTGTTCCATCACTATGGAATATTGCTAAGTAGTATTTGGTGCTTTTAGTCTTAGAATTGTGCTGAAATATGCAACTTGCACAGTTATTTGAGAACCATATCATAAATCCAGTATTGCCATTTGTGTTATCCAAAATAAAGTTTTGGAGGAGCAATTTGCTACTGCTGGATGCACAACTAAATATACTTTCTTTCTGTGCTGTAAAGACAATATCAACAGTGGCATCGTATATTTGAAGTCTATTTGGAAATTTGTTCAAACAGCAATTTTCATCAGGACATGCAAATTGTTTCTGGTAAAACTCATTTCCATGGTCAATAATTGCATCTAGAGTTTGCGAATTCCAGTAAGTGCATGCCTTAATCACTGAAAAACAAATGCTATAAAATGATAAAGCACAACAGCGTCTTATGAAAGACTCATCATTGTTTCTTGCTGAAATATGCACCATTACTCCACCATCATCAGCGAGTTCTGATTGAGTGGTTTCACTGTACTCATTGACTAGGTGATTGTCTTCCTTTTCTAGTCTTGTTATGTCAACACCAATCAGCTCAAACAAAGTATTTGAATTTTCACACAGAGTTTGCAAATAACATAGGACATCATGTATACTTTGTGCTTCTAATAACACACATGTTCCTTGAGAATGGGGCATACCAAATGCATCTCTAGCATGTGAATCAAACATTTTAAATTTACCATCTGGAGTACAGTACATAGAAATAGTACTACATTCAATTGTTAAAAGAAATGATTGGTAGTTTTGTCTTACTAACGTTAGCAAAGCATCAACCAAAGGCATACAGAAACTCAAATCATGTATAATGGATCTACCATTTATAGTACCACTATAGCTTGAACTGTAATGAAGCTGATAATCTGTATTAAACACATTGAGCACTTCCGGCAACTCGGTCAATAACAGGAAAGTTTGTCTGGACAGTCTAGATAACCCAGAATACAATTCATTACCAATGTTCATGATGTTAACCAAGTCCATTGATGAGCTAATACTTCTCCTGTAATTATAAATCAGTGAAGTAAGAGACATTGCTACACACTGAGTGCCTGCATTTTCGCCAAACACTTCCACATTGCCTTGACTATAAGGTGCATGAATAGTTCTGGTATGATCAATGGGCCCAGGGTTTTTCTCAATATCATTAGACAGCTTGAACTCTGTATGATTCATTCTATGGTCAACGTTCTTATAAACAGATCTCACTGAAGTGTAGTTACACCTAAGTTTCACTCTTCGACCACAAGTTCTAGGTTTTGTCCTTCGATGTGCTGTTCGCCATTTCCTTTTTGTACTCGTCATCTTGGCAGCAGACCTTGGAGTTACGTTCATGTAGTTTAACTTACGATAAAGTACACTCAATTTGGTAAATAAATGCATGGCAGAAGATTTCGGTACGTTCTTTTTAATATATTTTCGAACTAATTTCCTGAAATGTCTGCTCTTATGCAAGGCTCGTGATAGCTGCTTCAATGGAATTCTGCTTGGTTCTCGATCCCTTTGGTGGCGCCTTCTTACAGATTTACGATAAACAAACTTAGCATAGCGAGATCGAAATTGCAAGTCATCTACTGATTCTTTATTATCAATATCCACAATGACACATGGCTGTGCGTCATTCTCAAATATGTTCTCCAGCAAGGCTCCTTTTGGCTGTTTCGCTGAAATACTGCTTAGTTCTCCATCCCTTAGAACAACATGGCGACCCCCTTTTAAACATTTACAGTAAACCAACTTAGCATAATGAGATGTAAGTTGCCAGTCATTTATTGATTCTTTATTCCCGACATCCACAACAATAGATACCGATGTGCCTTTCTCAAATTGGTCATAGTCATTGAAAGCATTCACAATAGCTTCATCCAAGTACAAAACGCTACACCAAGCATGGTACAAAATGCTGACAACAACACTAGTGAGAATGATTGCAAACGATGCAAATAGTTGGACGTGAAAAAGCATTACACCTCGAAATATACAGGAATTCAGTAATAGCAGAAAACAAAAAGCTATGATAATACAAATAGACAGAAAATTCACCTTCTTTTTCAGAAGTTTAACTAAATGCATCCGGCTGGGCGTACTCTCTCTCCGCGACTCGATACCGTCAATAGTACTGACTTTAAGCTCAGCAACTTTCTTCTCCTGGACGCTTTCACAGTTCTGTGCTTCTCTCGTTTGGCATTTGGTTTCAAGGCAGTTCATATCATGATTTTCACATATTTGCTCATTTAGTAAACATTTGTTCTCAATATAACTTTCTTTCAGTTTGCGGACCGACCCGGGCCAAAACAACCGCTCAACGACATCTTTTAGTGTGGGTCTACCGCAAACGGCGTGTGCATAAGTGAGTAGTTTGAGCGTTCCGAACAAGAAGCTTAATACGACAAAAGGCCATACGCTCACAAACGACATACTGTCAAGAGCTACAAATTTCTCCACAATGTGATCGCGCAAGAATGATATATTGGAATGTTCAGGCTCAATCATGTGATTTTGCCTGTCAACAAGACATCATTATACTTAGGATCGAAATTCTCCAATCATAATTGGCTATTTTAACAACTTGTTTCCTCAGAAGGACGTCTGTTAAGGTGCCCAATCAACACATGACGACTTCGATCCTCTCGGTCCCATAAGTTCGCACAAACAGCTGAAAATTCTCTGTGTTAGTCAATTACAGGAGGTTTCAGTTGACCACTATCCAGGTGTAAAACGTTCTTCTGTCTCGTATTGCTATCGTACACCCGCTAAAATTCGCGCATAGTTGGTCGGTTGATTCCTACCCGTATAGAATCAAAGAACTACCTCCTAAATGTCAACACCAGTAAAAGGTCGCGCAAACGAAGCGAATGCAAGCACGAGGCTAGCCCGAATCATCAGCCCTGAAACGAAACCATAATTACTTTCAGAAGCACTTTTTGTTGGTAAATAAGATCGTTAAAAATCTTTATTTTTAGGCCTTCATTTGCACAAAAAGATGCAACACTTGCCGACAAATAATATTTCAAGTAAATAGCTTGAAAAAAAATTAGCGCGAAATCTCTGTCTTTAAGAAAGTTAAGGAAGTATTGTTGCCTTCTCAAATTAACAATAACTTCATTTTACGCTTGGGGGGACTATACAAATATTTTTCTGACCTTAAAAACTATCGCTAGCTATAATCGTTTGCCAAAAAGATCACGGCTACAAATTCCTGTCATATTAATGATGTGTATTAATTTCAACTCACGTATGCAAATTAGTTAAGCTCGAATATTACACAGCACAATGAATCAAAACGGTTGAAAAATCTCACAAAAATATTTTCCAGCGTGAAAATTTATAGAAACGAACAACGTATTTGCTATTAGAGGCAAACAACCCTTTCTATTCCAATTGCGTGCGTGCAAACATGACACGAAACACATACTGTATGTAAATAAATAATTTTTTCAGTTCAAGATTAAACCCTTTTCTGAAGAGGCTTTTCCCTAAATAACGAAGCAAAAAATGGACAACAAGCTTTCTTTCCAATAATTCTTCACTGCCACATTTTCAATTATTTTTTTACCTGAAAACTGTGCAAGGTTGACCACAAAATAAATGTAAATTGCCAGGCAACTGAGATGCGACTTCAGTAAACACTGTGATACATTCAAGACGTTCGATTCCTTTTACACCCATACAGAATTTGCCACTTGGTTTCAGTGTTGTACATATTAAACAGCACAGTTTGTAAAATAATATTAGAAACAAAGCACACTTTGTCATATCCTGCGGCAAAATATGCAATTGTTGTCGAAGACCATTACTCGTCGCTTTTAAGCAATTCCAGAGATTTACTTGCCCCGCCTGTCTTGCTTATCCAATTGAAGTTCCATCCGTGAGCTCCACAAGGGTATATTTTCCTTAAATATCCACTAAAACGCCATCCGCGTTACAATGACTCTCTACGCCATTGCAGGTTAATTAAATATTCTACTGCGTCAACCAGATCAAATCTTCCCATTTCTACTACCCCCTGAAGCCTAGCAAAAATACGCGGAGACGACTCTGCCCACAAAGAGACTACTTAGCAGGGGAGTGACAGGCAAGACACGGAAAAAAACAAAAAAAACGACGAAATCAACGCAGATTCCGACTGGGTTTAGCAACCCAGTAAATAATTGTCAGCTTCTTAACTCGGCACCAGCACAATCCCAGTGGAATCAATACTGAACCGTTCTTTGTTTTTTCATTGAAATAATTTCTTTCGTTACCCTGTCTTTACACACGTTTTAAGTTTTTTTTATGCCAAACATGAAAAGGTGGGGATACTAGAACCGGGAGTGAGTGACTTGCGTACAATACCATGGTTTCCCAGCCGGTGGTGAAATGTTTGCTCCTGATCAAATGTTGGACACTGTTATTACTTCACAGGTCAATACATTGGAGTCGCTTAAAAAAATATAGTAAATAAATAAATAAAGTAAAAATAGTGATAATAATAATGATGATAATGATGATGATGATAACGAAGAAGAAAAATAATCAGCAATTCTCTGCGTAGCTGATTAAATTTAAAAGTGCTATTGACCAACGAGGCTATTCCCGTGGCTTATTCCTAGACAGTGAAGGATTTGATAATGTCAATTTCAGATCTTGATAAAAAAAAAAAGAAATAGAATATTATTGGTATAGAATGATTGGCTTCGTTCCTTACCGACGGAAGGTTGTTACTCTGAATTCGGTAACATTTGATCAATGCAATGTAACATTGTGGAATCCCGCAGGGATTCATTGTTGTTCCAATCCTAAGTGAAATGCATTACTCAACTGAAAAACGCACGCAAAGAAATCGCTGCACCGACTATCCTCTCTGTATGTCTGGATAAAAACATCTGTCCCAAATTTCCACATCTAAATTTAAAATTCCACGTGCGTAAGTATGTTAGCGACCTATGGACCTAAGAAATAAAACAGAAACAGAAACGTGATCTGAAGTTTACACAAAAAGAAACAAAACTTCTTTCTTAAGGCCAGGGCAAACAGTTTCAAGATCCGTTCGATTTTGTTGCAATGAACGATGTTGACTGCTGGTGTGGCCAAACCGTTTCAACACATCATCAACATTTGACTCAAAAAAAAAAAAAGCTTTATAAGAGGCCTGGTTTTCCGACAGTCCCAGGCTGCAGTTGCAGTTGTTACTGAAGATACGGACGGTTCAACATCGCTGCTCAACAAATTTCGAACGGATGTTGCACAGGCGCCCCAAGCTCAGGGTGAGAGAAAGCCAACAAAAATATAAGGATTTGTATGGGTATGCTTGTCAAATAGAATCAAAATGTCGAAATGTCAATATATATGTTCAAATTTCGATATGTATGCCCAAATCCAAATATAAATGTCGAAATGTCAATATTTATTTCCACTTGCAATATATGTGTCCACAGTTTGCAAAAATATCCAAATCCAATGTCCAAATCGATGTATGGATCTCGTTTTATATTGCCTCGTTTTATGTATTTTTCGACATATATATCGAGGCTGCAGTGTCGACACATATTTCGGCGTGTGATCTTATGCAAATGAGCTGACCCGTATCCCGAGAAGAACGAAAGCGAGGCTGTACCAATCAAAAACATGGCGGCTCAATGGTTCCAAATGTTGATGTCTTCTTCGATTCTCTTGTCCGTGTGATACACGGCGCCAGAAGTCAGTTGTCCACTGATGATATAGATAGCGCAGTACTCTGGTGTCGTCAAATAGATGAGTAAGAACAAACATTAACGCTATTACTGTCTAGAGTAGCGAAATCAAGGCCCGGTCAAGAACCTTTCATTCCAGATCTGCAGATGTTAACTGCATTCAAAAGAAATCTCAGAGACGCACTCGATTCTCGGACCCTTCGAAGAGAATTTGAGATTGATGGGCTGGGAAAACCCAAACGCTTCCTATTTTCCCGATTCGTCCCCGACCATCCCAGATTTTCTCGTAAATCACGAAGCGACGAGTGCAATATCGTTTTTTTCAAGTGAAATTTACTGTGGAATTCACCAGTTAGTCAATGAATTTTTCTTGCATCGCACGAGTTTTAGAAGAAAACAAACAAATCCTTAGCAAGCAAACGAAAAGGAAAAAAAGGCGTTTCAGAGTCAACTGTCAAAATGCCATCGAACAGGAATCACGCTAAACTTAGAAATCACAGACGTACTAGCTCGTAATGTGACAGATCGTTAGGAAACTTTGTCAGTTCAAGGTCAAAAATTAGAGTTTTATT
>OX421452.1:16529740-16532240 GCA_949126865.1 Montipora capitata
AGCGTACTTGGATGTGCCTGTTTTCGCGGAGCAATTGCAAGTAAGAGCCAACAGAGTTGACGCTAGGCGTTTAGACAAGGAAAACAAGGAGATGATGCTGACAGAGATGAGCTGTCCCTGGTGGACAACAGAAAGCAGAAAGAAGAGAAAAAGACCTTCAAGTACGCGCCTTTGCGACTAGAGCTCAAGAGACAGCACCCAGGGTTCAAGATTCGACAGTTCAACATCGTCATTGACGCTCTTGGTGGGTACTAAAAAGGCCAAGGTATTAGTGGGCTCAGATAGGTACCGAGAGGTACTCAGAAGAATGCAAAAGGCCGTCCTGAGCCACACCCTTCAGATTCAAAGTGATGTGCTAGCCACTTGGAAACCTATGGGACGCTAATGAGACAATACACAATTAGCACGTAGCAGATATTATTCGGATAGATATTTATTTTATTTATTTTACGCAATTTTATTCGTATCAAATTTAATTTGTAAATTTTGAGATAATACTGGTTACGTTTAGGACCTGGCATTCAGGAGTTTTAAACTGCCATAAGAATAATAATGATATTAATAAAGGTAACGATAATGATAATGATAATGACAATAATAATGATAATATATAATAGATGATCCAATTCATATATCATTTCATCAGTAATACTAATGATAATGATGATGATGATGATGATGATGATGATAATAAAAAAGAAGGATTTTTTTTTAATAAATGAAATGATATATTTGAATACATATAATTATATTCTATTTGTCTTTTATAGGTTCTTGTTCTCATGCTTCATCCAGTAAATCGTTTATCTACTCACTGTACAACATCAATGGCTATGCTCCTGTTAAGCTGCAGATCAAGTCAGCCTATCAGAGTTACGCTATATACAGATGTTACAATTACGGACCAACCTTTGGTAAAGGAAGTGACATCTTCATAATTGACAACGCTGCCAGCAACCGAAATTCGTACACACTTTGTGGCGATACTTACCCCCTTCCCCCAGGGTATTCTTCATCCGGTGTTTCCCGTAGATTTTATGCAGGAGGAGAAAGCTGGAAGTTTACTCCCACTGATGTCGAGGTATTCTACGAAACAACCACTTAGAACAAAACGGAAAGACTGCCTTCACTATTCTACTTTTTTTGTGTAATCAGATCACCAGAATTTAGCGTGTTATGGTTTAACGGAAATATCGGCAATCGCTAGTTCTATCTTTTTATCTTCCAGTGATTACCGACTTAAATAACAAGTGATATCGATTTTGTTTCTATTGATGATAACCAAAACAAATAATAAGAATAATTTTGCATGCAAAAGGAATACAACAAAAAAAAAAACACACAACCTAAGGTGCATTCGATTGACCGTATTCCGGAATAGGCATACACAGACTGAGAGTAAGAAATCTTTCGCTTTTACGGATTTCGCATTAAAATAGTCAAACACCTGGTAAAATGTTACTTTAAACATATTTTTGTTATACCTGTTGCTTTAATTAAAACGCCAGATATACCGTTTTAAATTATCACTCCAAGAATACTTATTCCGGAATAGGGTCAATAGAACGCACAGCTAAGATAGTCAGTGAATAGAAAAATCGCTTGCCAAGGGAGATCCTGATTTGCGCTTACTGAGACTGGCTATCGAATTCAGGCAATGCATGAGCACTGTAAAATTAAGACCAACATTTCTGATGTGCACTTCACTGAGTCTTAACTTAGAATTTCATTCGTTCGTCGGGTGAAGTTTCATCTTTTCAACAGAAGCAAACATATTCCTCCAATAGTTTTTGAACGGTTTATCATGCGTTCGATAAAGTTCAATTCTCTTCAATGCAAAAATTCTTTGCAAAGAGAAATGTAAAGCAGATTTTTCAGGTCATCAAAGGAAAAGACCCAAAGATTTTACTCCCCTGGCTAAGTAATTAAAGTGAAAAAAAATATTAATTTGATGGAGATATTTACCTTAAACATTTTCGGAATATGTGCCTTTCGCTGAGTAAGGAAACACAAAGAGCTCTAAAAATTAGTCACCGAACTGATATTGAAATCAGTCGTAGTTTTGTTGAAAAAATACTTCGCTCAAGTTTCTGAGCATGAATAAATGAGTGTTCTTTGTTTGTTTGTTTGTTTGTTTGTTTCTTTGTTACGGTTTTGTTTTGTTTTTAAAGAAATAGTTTGGTTTGGCGCCTTTTCAACTCAATTTGGCCAACACAAGCTTTTTATTCTAAGGGAACGTGGTCGCGTTTACAAATTTCAAGTATTAACTTTTCCATTTTTTTTCCCGAATTGAAATGGAGTTGAAACAAGACAGAAGGCCGAAGCAAGGTCCGAATCAAAACTGAACATGATTGCTAATATGCTGTACAGCTAATTAAACGATTTCAAAATTAATTGCCTGTTTTTATTACTTCTATTCGGAGTAGCCATGCTTGGTAGTAGTCAGTAAATGTACTTGGAAAGCAAATAAAACGTGTTAGGACAACTATTAATATTGATT
>OX421452.1:16547240-16587240 GCA_949126865.1 Montipora capitata
ACAACAGTTACCATGCCACAATCGGGTTGTTTCATCATTCAGCTCCCTCGTCGTGTCCTTCGTGTGTACTGGTTGGGGTACTTACCCGGGAGCGTGTGTCGGGAGCGTGTTTCAGGAGCAAGCTCCCTCGTGTGTGCCGGCCTTAAAACCTCTTAAAATGCCATTCAAATTCACGTGTACCCCCACTTTCAAGCAAGCAGCATTCTATTTAACAAACGAAAACTCGAAATCTTCTTCCTCTTCTTCTTCTCAGTCAAGGAAACGGGACTCATTATTGTGTAGACGGAGTGGACAACTTTCATTGCGTTTGTTTATCAATAATAGCAATTTCTAAGTTTAATTGAAAATATTGAATGAAATGTAAACGTAAATGCCCGTAAACGATTAAAATGACAACTTAAAATAGGGGATGAAGGGTTTTGTTCTGTAACCCAGCTGGATTCAGTGTTCAAGGAAAGAAAAAAAAAAAAGAAAAAGAAAACTGCGCCGAAAATAAGTTTTGGCCTAAAAAATTGTTTTAAGGTTCATTTGCCAATTATGCCACTTTTACCATTGGTTTGTAGATCTTACTCACAGTGACTGCAAACGATCTGTGAAGTTTTTTCCACCATGGGAAGGTCACCGCTTAAGAGGTCACGTTTTTAGGAATTTCACCATCGACAAATACGCTACACCCTGTGAGCAAGAATGCGTTATGGATCGCAAATGTGTTTCCATCAACATTAACACAACAATGGAGGACAAAACTATCTGTCAGCTAAGTGATTCAGATCATTACCAGCACCAAGAAGATCTTGAGTCAAATTCCAGTTGGACATACAGATTCACTGAGGTATGAATATATTTAACCCTTTCGACAGTGGTAACCATCGATGTCAGCTCTTTTTATCTTTTGTCGTAAAGATATCCCTCAGTTTTACATGCACATGTCAACATTTTGCGTGCTTATTCCGACTTTTCCAGCTTAGAGCACAAGTTCTTTACACGACATCTAAACTAGCTAAGATCTACTTGCAATTAGCAATCCTTTAAGCATTTCAATCAACATTTTAAGTGATTTTAAGATCTTAGAATACAAAAGCGACGCGGGATTTTTTTTCTGTTTACTCGCCAAAATTGCAAAGCTAATGGTCGAAACAGTCGTTAATTTTATATTTGTCATACGAAATGATGAACTTTCGTGGTAAATTTTTGTTTATGTCTTCAATTGCAAGTTAAGGAAACCGGAATTTTAAAGTTGCAATAAAGAAAGTCAGTGAGTGGTCGAAATGCAATATCATGACTCCTGAGTAGAAAATTAATCCCATTTAAGCGACATCTCTTAATATGTTCAGATACAATAATAGCATGACATAGCTTACCTATAGCCAACATAACATTGTCACTGACTCTCGCCCTACAACGAAATGTGTGACCATGCTGGCACTGTTTCTGGTGGTCCCTCCTTTATTGCTACCGCAGTGAGTGGGCGCAAGGAATTGTGGTTATGCGGGAATGGAGGAATTAAGACGCGCGGTAAGATCTTGGTACACATAGGATTAGAACAGTTTCCGGTCCTGCTAGCAGAGGTCTCTGTTTTCTTTTGCGTTCACTGGGATGACGCAAAGCTAAAAGAAAAGAGGCCTCTGCTAACAGGGAATTTGAACAGGTTTGCAGCCTGCCTCCTTTTTTGTCTTCTGGTTCATTTTCATTTCTTTGATGCTTCTTTTATCCGTTTATATAAACTTCATCGCAGCTTCGTGAAATAGTATTTTAGTCGCACGAAAAGTAGAATTAATAACCACAGCACTTTGCGCTTCAAAAAGAAGTTGAAGTGAACTCGGAAATGATCAACATGCTCTATGATCTATGCCAATGTTACTCTATTCCCTTTTTTCCTTTAATCTTTCTGGGTTTGATGTTTTACTCTAGTAACCACATGTCCTCTTAGGGGACTGACTATATACGTTGTATAGTGTCCTCAGAAAGGATGAGAAACATGATTATTTTTACCACAACTTACCTTTTTAAAGCAAACAGATCGCCGCTGCACCTTTTGCAAAAGCGAGAAGCAAACATTAAACCCCCTCTTGGTCTCTTGCAACAAAACTGCCTCCTTCTGGATTCAGTTTCAAATTTGGTGGTGAAAAACACAAGAACAGATCTTGTTAAATTCAAGTAAAGTCGTATGCGGTTGCTACGTTAGGTCGACTAATGGGCAGGTACTAAATTGCTAAATTCTTGCAGCAAAATAGTATATTTTTTTGCGCTGGTTTGGGGGGGGAATCTCTTTTTTGGACTTTTCCTTTGCAGCTACATCAAAGACTCGTCATTCTAAAAGAGATTGCTACTGCTAAAAATTCACTAACAATGTTTTTTCGAAAATGGGCTTTTCTTCTGCAAGGAGTTTCTTTATTTTTTATTTGTTCTATCTCTGTTCTCTTTTATCTTCCGGAAGCATTGTAACACGTACAACACGCAGAGAAGCGACGTAATCTGCAGATTGTAATCTTGCTCCTGTACTTCATGTTATTCTTGTCGTTTTGTATATTTGTGTTAAACAAATAAAAAAAAAAAAAACAACGAAAAAATCATTATCTTCCCGCATGATTAAATCAGCTACGATGAGAAAAACTACGAGTAGCTTCACAAAATGAATAAAACCTTTGCCCCACTTTGGGCGCCATGTTAAAAAAAAACAAACAAACAAAAAAACAGATCGCACTTACTTACGATTCGGAGTCTTCCCAAGAGCAGAGTATAGAGTTTCAATCAGACACGTGAATCATAGTTCTTGGCGCTTATTAACACCTTCTCAAGAAGTACATGTTTGTTTTATTTCTTTTTTCGAGAGGGGTCCAGTTTGGGGGTCCACGTTTTGTAAGACGTTTTAAAAACCCTCCCTTCAATAGACCTTTTCACGGTTTCTGACGCCATCTTGTTTCGGGGCAAACGCGGCTTAAATTATAGTAAATGTATGAGATTTTGGCCGAATTCAAACCTCTATAACGAAAGAGGCAGAATTTCAAAAGTTTTAAATATTTTTAGTCGTTTTATTAATATCATTCACTCAACGGAAAATTAGATCGTTGCATAAGGCACATTGTTTGAAAACCGGATGTTAGAAATCTTTTCATGTCGCTTCAAATTTCGAGAGAATTTGCCTAATTTTCTTTACAAGGATTTAAGCGAATTTACAAATTTCGTTCGTTATAACTTGATTCTGATCATCATACTTCACGAAAATATTTTCAAAAGAAGTGATTTTTGAGAGGTATTCTCGCTATCCACAATCGTCAGACTTATAATCAGGTTTATAATGGTTCAAGTTTGGCAAAATTCCCATACATTCACTGTTACACTAATCGCAGCCGTGTTTGCTTCCCCAACCAATATGGCATCAGAAATTACGAAAAGTTGTATTCCACGCACGAACCGGTTAGTAGCCAAAACGCGGGGCCGGGGCCGGGGCCGGGGCCGGGGTCGGCGTGTTCTTTTTTTTTCCAATTTTTTTTTTGTTTCAATTTTTGTCCTTATTCTCCTGTAATGTTACATTCGAATGTTTCCTTCATTTATGGTGGAAATTAGTCAAAAAAAATATGGAACATACAGAAGCTACGAAAGGGACATCCTTGTTTGTTTTTCGAATTAAGAGAATTTCAGAATAAAATTGGAGTTTTTGTGGGGAATAAATGCTAACTCCTAGAGACACTGAAGACTCGCTGAGCTCCACATTTTAAAACCACATTTTAATGTTTACTTCTTAAAAACCTTCTCCGCAATACAAATAAAACGAAACAGAACATAGCGTGACTGCGTGACGATCATCCCGTTTTTTTTTCCTCGAGAATTAAACATTACAATGCTATTTTAAAGTGTGGAGCTCAGTGAGTCTCCCCGCATCAGTGTTTCTGGCAGTTGGCGTATATTTCATAAACTCCAATTTCAGCATTTTCGGAAATTATCTTAATTTCGAAAAACAAACTTCGATTTTCGGAAAGACTAAGTCAGATGCTCGCAAAAACCAACTTCGATTTTAAAACACACACACAAAAAAACAAAGTCCGATTTCGAGAAAAAAAACCGATATGTCCCTTAAGAATTTTTATAGCTTCCGTAAGTTCCTTAATGTTTTTAACTTATTTCCACCATAACTCTTTTTCCTACTCCCAAGCGCGAGAAAACCGCGGTAAGTCAGTCATCGCCAAAAAATGTTTTAAAAAATACATCATTTTAAAGCTAAGAAAATAAGCTTTCCAACAGCATATAACTTATTTGCAGACAACTGAAACATTTTGTAAAAGCGAAAGTTGAACGAAAAAATTTAAGAAAAATAACAGTAAATGAAGGACAGATGCCGGTCATTCGAAAACAACAGTACAGGAGAATAACGACAAAAATTGAAAGAAGAAAAAAACTGGAAAAAAAAAGGCACCCCAACCCCGACCCCGAGCCCGATCCCGGCCCCGCGAACCGCTGGGAACGTTTCTATCATTTAGGTAAACCAGTCTATTTGGTTTCCCCGAATAGGAACACACAAAGTTAATATGTGGTGGATAGACGTATCGAATTGCTTCGTCCGTATTTACTTTTCCATATTTTCTCCCTCAGAATCCTTGCAGGAGTAATCCTTGCCTCAACGGCGGAAAGTGTTTTATGGGTTATACCGACAAGAAGTACGTATGTGAGTGTTTGCCAGGATCTAAAGGAGAACACTGTGAAAAAGGTATAGACATGAGAAACGTTTTACTTCTATTTGCTGTTCGTTGTTATGGGAGGGTACGGTAGATTAGATACAGTCGAGAAGATACAAAATATGCTCAAACAGTGTCGACGTGGATGATAAAAACACAGCTTGTGACTTCTAAAAGGACTTCGATAGAAATTCCTTATACCCAGAAAGGTCAGATCTTTGATCTAATGTATCCTTTGCCCAATTTCCCCGCACAGGACCGCTTTCGGTAGAAGACAATCCAAATAAGAGAAGTGTATCCAAAATGGTGAATTTTCCAAAGTACTATTAGCTAACACCTTGGCCCCAATTTTAGAAAATTAAAAAAAAAAAATTGAAAACACGTGGACCCAAAACATTGTCTCTCACGCCTTGCCCTAATATTTCACACTTCCCTTTCGAAAATCCGGTCAAACCTTAATGTTGTTTTGCCATCAGATATGGCTTAAATACAGACGTTTGATGAATTATTGTAAACCTCCCCGAAGAAGTCTACGTTACCTAGACGAAACGCGTCGGACAATAAAAGAGTTTTACAAATACAGTTCGCAGAGTGCTGCTCCCTAGGTTAGTTTTTTCAATTTTCTTTTTTTTTTAATTGCGGGTGCGATGGAGAAGGGACAGTCGTAATTTTCCATTTATTTTGTGCTCAGAAAAGGAAACAGGAAGAAAACAGGGAAGATTAATACCAGACAATTTTAAATTAAACAAAACGTGATTCCACTTTTAATTCTCTTATTGACGATTTGATTCCTCTGCTGTAAAAAATCACTGAATGGTCATTTTCTTTGTTTCAGTTCATCCTCGTGTGTCACTCAATCCGGGACCCCTTTACGCGATTGAAGGAAGTAATGTCACCTTTCCAATCTGTAACGTGACTGGCCAACCTCCACCAAAGGTTATTTGGAAAAACGCAACCGTTCAGTTATCCAAGAGTTGGAGGGTGTGGTACAACGACAGCTTGATGCAAATTTTACAAGTTCGTAAAGAAGACTCGGGTTTTTACATTTGTTCAGCAAAAAATATTTTGGGGAGCGTTGAGAAGAAAACGTCGCTGGTGGTGGTTTCTCCTCTACAGTTCACTGTAAAACCCCCCTCCAAGATTATTGGTATTTTGGGTTCCAATATGACGCTGAATTGCAGCGCTACTGGTGATCCTAAACCAACCATCATCTGGAGAAAACAAGGAGGTCAGATACCAGTTGGGCGGAGACTGCAGATAAATGGTGCGTTAATTCTTACCAATCTAACACTGAATGACACAGGAAATTACTCTTGCGTTATTACAAGTGCCAGTCTGATTCAAGAAATAGAATCTGTGACAAGTTTGGAAGTAAATGAAAATGGTGAGTCGATTTTAAAAGTTGTGTTACATTTAAATGAAAATACCATGCCAACATAAAATTAAGGTTTCCATTCCGCGATAAATAATTCTGAATTTTATTATTAATAAAGTGAAGCAGAACGTTGGACCGGTGTGGAGCAGTGGGTTCTGCGAAAACCTCTGTTCAGAGCACAGAAGTTGCAATTGGTTCGAATAATTTCCCGAAGTACGTCAAATCCACGTTCCAGAATGCCTGCACTGATAAAATACATCCTCAGACATTCTCAGTGGATGCTTTCTAAGATGTTTATGACGTCGTTGTTTATTACAGAATTGTCCACCCAAGCCAGCGGGCATACACCCATTGTTATCCTGGCTAAGAAGGCAAGAAAAGCGCCCCTCAGGGCCATGAGCGTTGAACGACTTGAATTAACGCCTTTCTGGGATTAAGACAGACTTAAGAGATTTGAGGGACACTGAACACATCCGGTGCAATGATTTTCTCAGACAGTGTTAATGTACTTTGGTGGTTGCGTAATGCTAGCCGACGATTCAAACTATCTGATTTATTCCTAAGAGTCTCCCTAGTTTATTTTGTTTCAAATTTTAAACTTTTTTTTAAATTGCGGGTGTGGTGGAGAAGTGATAGTTGTAATTTTTCATTCATTGTGTGTTCAGAAAAGGAAACAGGAAGAAAATAGGGAGGATTAATACCAGACAATTTTAAATTAAACGAAACGTGATTCCACGTTTAATTCTCTTTTTGACGATTTGATTCCTCTGCTGTAAAAAATCACTGAAGGGTCATTTTCTTTGTTTCAGTTCATCCTCGTGTGTCACTCAATCCGGGACCCCTTTACGCGATTGAAGGAAGCAATGTCACCTTTCCAATCTGTAACGTGACTGGCCAACCTCCACCAAAGGTTATTTGGAAAAACGCAACCGTTCAGTTATCCAAGAGTTGGAGGGTGTGGTACAACGACAGCTTGATGCAAATTTTACAAGTTCGTAAAGAAGACTCGGGTTTTTACATTTGTTCAGCAAAAAATATTTTGGGGAGCGTTGAGAAGAAAACGTCGCTGGTGGTGGTTTCTCCTCCACAGTTCACTGTAAAACCCCCCTCCAAGATTGTTGGGATTTTGGGCTGCAATGTGACGCTGAATTGCAGCGCTACTGGTGATCCTGAACCAACCATCATCTGGAGAAAACAAGGAGGTCAGATACCAGTTGGGCGGAGACTGCAGATAGATGGTGCGTTAGTTCTTTCAAATCTAACACTGAATGAGACAGGAAATTACTCTTGCGTTATCACAAGTGCCAGTCTGTTTCAAGAAATAGAAACTGTGACGAGTTTGGAAGTAAATGAAAGTGGTGAGTCGATTTTAAAAGTTGTGTTACATCTAAATGAAAATATCATGCCAACATAAAATTAAGCTTTCCATGCCGCGATTAATAGTTCTGAATTTCATCATTAATGAAGTGAAGCAGAAAGTTGGACCGGTGTGGAGAAGTGGGTTCTGCGAAAAGCTCTGTTGTAAAGAAGTTGAAATTGGTTCGAATAATTTCCCGAAGTACGTCAAATCTACGCTCCAGAATGCCTTCACTGATGAAATACATCCTCAGACATTCTCAGTGGATGCTTTCTAAGATGTTTATGATGTCGTTGTTTATTACAAAATTGTCCACCCAAGCCAGCCGCTAACACCCAGTGTTATCCTAGCTAAGAAGGCAAGAAAAGCGCCCCTCAGGGCCATGAGTGTTGAACGACTTGAATTAACGCCTCTCTGGGATTGAGACAGTTTTAAGGGATTACAGCAACACTGAACATATCCGGTGCAATAATTTTGTCAGACAATATACGTTAATGTACTTTGGTGGTTGCGTAATGCTAGCCGACGATTCAAACTATCAGGCTGATTTATTCCTAAGAGTCTCTGAAATTTAACGTATATCTGGTTCTGAGCATCAGAGTTACAGTCTTCTCCAGGAAGCCCAGTTCTTTTCATCGGCGTGGGAAAATTGGGTCCCAACCACGCTTGGATTTTCTGCGAAAACCTCTGCCAAACAGAAGTTGCCTATGGTTGAAATAACTGCCTGAAATACACCAAATCCGCGTTCCACAATGCCTGCACAGATGAAATACACCCTCAGACCTGCGTGAATACTGTCCACAATGTTTATGATGCCGTTGCAATCACAGATAAATGGAAAAGTTGCAAATGGTTCGATGATAATTGCCCAAAGTACATTACATCCGCGTTCCACAATGACAGCACAAAAGAAAAACATCTTCAAACCTTCTTGAATGCTTTCCAAGATCACAGTTTCTGATGTCGTTGTTTATTACAGAATCGTCCACCCAAGCCGGCGGGCTAACACCCATTGTTATCCTGGCTAAGAAGGCAAGAAAAGCGCCCCTCAGGGCCATGAGTGTTAAACGACTTGAATTAACGCCTTTCTGGGATTAAGACAGACTTAAGAGATTTCAGTAACACTGAACACATCCGGTGCAATAATTTTGTCAGACAGTGTTAATGTACTTTGGGGGTTGCGTAATGCTAGCCAACGATTCAAATTATCTGCGGATTTGTTCCTGAGTCTCTGAAATTCAACGTATATTTGGTTCTGAGCATCAGAGTTACAGTCTTATTCTCCAGGAGGTCCAGCCCTTTTTACCGGCATGGAGAAATTAGGTCCCAACTACGCTTGGATTTTATGCGACAAAATATGCCGAACAGAAGTTGCCTGTGGTTGAAATAACTGCCCGAAGTACACCAAATCCTCGTTCCACAATGCCTGCACAGATGAAATACACCCTCAGACCTGCGTGAATACTGTCCACGATGTTTATGATGCCGTTGTTTATCACAGAAGGGTCCACCCAAGCAGGCTAACACCCCGTTTTATCGTAGTTGCAAGCGAGAAAAGCGCCTCTCAGGGCCATGAGCGTTCAACTTCTTGAATTAATGAACGTCTTTTTGGGTTTGAGACAGACTGATGAGGTTTTAACAACAAATGAACACATCCGGCGCAATGCTGTGGTCAGACAATGTTGATGCGTAATGCTAACTCTCACCGACGATTCTGTTTCGTTGCAAAAAGTAAAAAAAATCCAAAGTTTATCTGGTTCTGAGAATCATTCAGAGTTACCGAATTATTCTTCGGTAAGTCCAGCCCATTTTCACGTTTTATAAAACTTTGACTTAAGTCCGCCAAAACATTTTCAAAGGGGGATTTGGCTTATAGCCGAGATTTTAGGTTACGTTTATTTGCTCACAGCTATCAAGAAGAATAAGAACTGTCAGACGTGCTTACAATGAGCTTGTAACTAAGTCAGAATCACCTAGTAAAACTCTTCATACAAGTTGAACTGTTTGCTGTTCGTCAGTGAAGATTTGATAGTTTCGAAAGGAGCCGAGGGTTGAAGACTTTCAACACTGTTTATTTGCCATTTGCGCCGCTCTCCCCTTTTTCGCTATCGGTGTCAAATTCGTTGTCTTTCAAGTCTTCAATTTCCTGTCCCTCGCGTAATTATAAGAGACGAGTAGATGGCCTCGTCCTATGTACCGTCCAACGCGTTTCATATTCCACAGGTCTTCTGCAGGATTCAACAGCTCAATCTCCCCCTGGTTCTCTTGCAATGTCTCACTCATCCATCAAACAAAAATATTTCTGTACAGCACCATTTTCTTCCACGTGGGAGTGTAAATACCCGAACGGGGTCGCTGATCATGTACTCAGAAGGGCGAAGGGCTTGTTCACTTAACGAGCGGCTGGAATTAACAGGAATTTTCGTTTTCGTTCGAGTCGATGAATTAAAGGTTGCGCTTTACCAGAATGTGACATTTACATTGTTTTGGATTTTTTTGCTATAGTTTATATGTTCAAAGTTTATGAACAGTTTCAAGTTTTACTTATATCGAAAAATCAATAGTGTTGAGGTTAATGGTACAAACAATCCTGCTCTCATTAGTCATTGTCAATTCTTTTCTATTATTTGTAAACATATTTTGTTCTTTAAGATTTTAACATTTAAACTTGAACAAACACAAAGTAGTTTCGTATCTCGCTGTCACAAAATAATTTGTAAAATCAAATATTTTAATCACAGTTCAATGTTCCTCTTCAACAATGGCAGTCAATATTCAACCAACTTAATAGTGTAATGAATCTATTACATTTCTGTGCCGTTAATTTTATTTCCTTTCAATATGTTTTTTATTTTGCTTTGATATATTTTATATCTCTTCCTATTAATTGAAATATAAGTGTTAAGCACATTTGTTTTTTGCTTTCTTTTTTTTATATTCGTTCTGTATTTGTTTTTTCATTCGAATTAAGTATGCAACATGTAATTGCATTACATTGTTCATACTTACCTTTTTTTTAGCGGGCGCCCTCAGCTCATCGAGTATTCTTGACTGCAACGTCAGAGGGAAGTATCTCCTCCAGTTGAATTCATTTTTAGCTCCAGTTCTACAGAGCCCATCTCGCAGCAGGTTTGTGAAGTGTTGGCGCGCTAAGACAGATGGCTGGTCAGTATACACCTTCCACCGCAACTGTGATAGAAAGGGTCCCACTGTTACAATAATCGAAGTTGGCAGCTACATATTTGGTGGATACACTGGCGCATCTTGGTCCAACCCTCCTCAAGGTAAGAATCCTTTGTTTATTTATGTTTATTTAAAGGGGTAGTGTCACATTATTGTTCTCTTAGTCCGATCAGTCAAAGAGCATATTTGTATCAATGGAAAATTGGGGGCCCATTGTTACAATAATCGAAGTTGGCAGTTACATATTTGGTGGATACACTGACGTATCTTAGTTGAGTAAGTAATAGAAGATTAGTCTGTCCATACTATTCAAATGGTGACAATTATTTCTCGCTTTAACCCTTTTTTCAAATTTTCACTCATTTCCTGAAGTTTTAGGCCGGAGGAAATTATTGCAAGATTTGTAATATAAATACCTTACCTCATATAATTCAACAACTGAATTTACTTAAATATGTGAAATAGAGAAACCACAACCCACTAAAACGCGACACTCAGGCCCGGTTCAAACGTCGAGACTTTAAATGTGCCGAATCTAATACCAATTCGGGTCGACCCAAATAGTTAAGTTCGACAGTTGATTCAAACGTCGAACCTAATTGGGTCGAACTTAATTGCAAAAGTGAACACGACACTTTTGTAGTCAGCGGTTATTGCTTTCCAAAATGGCGGAAAAAATGCGGGAAAGGCAAACTCTGGAAACGAAGAGCTTGTTTTTCTTGCATGTGCGAACAAGGAGGGAAGAAAAAGGCGACTCGAGATGCAGTTAGCGTTAAACAACCTCGCTGCCAGGAGAAAGCGATTTTTGAATTTGGCTTTCCTTCTAGTATAGCCTGCAGTGCAGGCGTATTTTGGGTGCGCGAGTGCACATTTTCGTATGAGGCCACCATCTTTCTAAGATTTGGTAACTGTGGAAGATTGGGGCGAGGAAATATTTGCTGAGGGAGTATATTTCGAGTGCCCCACCCCCAACCCGCCACTGCACCAACCCTCTCCCGGTCAAGCATCTAATCACAATCCAAGATGGCGGCAACCTGATTTATCTAGCGTTCCGCGCCAAAATAACGCCTGCCCTGCAGGCTACTTCTAGTATTGCTGATTTCCCAAAGGAACATCACAGTCCCTCGTCCAGTTCGTTCTTGTCGTCGGCTGAAAAGAAATACTGGCTGGTGGGAAAGCGTTTGCAATACCTATTCAGATGCAAGGTTCAAGAAAACCTTCAGAGTTTCCCGGGATACCTTTAATTTCATCCTAAACCGTATTGCACCTTTCCTTATTCGGCAAACTGTAACGGAAGAACCGATAACGCCAGCACTGAGGCTTGCATTTGTCTGTACAGACTAGGTAGAGGAGATTATCTCTACCATTTCATCTCTATTACCATTTCTTTGGTCATTTCCTCTTCAAAACATGACTCGCAGTACGCCACCGAACTCCCTACTTTCCATCCAGCTACATTCTCATCATTTTCAAACACGGAACACCGCATACAGAAGTGGTCCATGCACTTCAGGCAAGTATATTTGGTACTCTCGAAGTAAGAGGAACACGTGTTCGGATCTTCCTGCCATTTTGTTCGAAATGATCAAAACAAGTTGTGTGCGCATGACAAAGATAGGAAACGAGCAGAACTCTGAGTAAAAATTAATATATTCAATGTATTTGTAATGTATGCATTAGATTCGGCACATGTCAAAGTTCGATGCTTGAAACAAAGTCGATCTTTTGCCGTTCTATTCGACAAGCCCGGTCGAATAGAACGCCAGGTCGACTCAAATACAAATCTGTCGAACCTAAATGATTCAAACGCCGAACTTTAAATGTGGCGACTTTAATTATTAGATTCGGCACATGGTGGCGCACCGGTGGCTCAGTTGGTTAAGCACCGGGCTGTCACGCGGGAGGTCGTGAGTTCAACTCCGGCCGGACCAACACTCAGGGTCTTTAAATAACTGAGGAGAAAGTGCTGTCTTTGTAATGACATCTGCAAATGATTAGACTTTCAAGTCTTCTCGGATAAGGACAATAAACCGGAGGTCCCGTCTCACAAACCTTGTTCACATATAACTCTGTGGGACGTTAAAGAACCCACACACTATTCGAAAAGAGTAGGGGACGTGGTTCCCGGTGTTGTGGTCTATCTTCATCACTCACTTACATCATCACTCATCATGGGTTGGGAGGGTTCAGTGGGCTCATAAATGGACTGATAGCGGCTGCCATCGGCGCCCTTAGTATGCTGATGTCCGAGCCCACTGTAAAAATGATATGTAAATAGGACACGTATGTTTGTCCTATCAATCAATCGCGACATTACTACTACTAAAGTTCGACGTTTGAAACGGGCCTAAGCAACAATCTTTCCAGGAGCACATTCTTAGACGAATGAAAGTGTCACCAAAACAACACCATGACTTGTTTTTTAACCAGCCAACTCTTTAAATAAATGTGACGTTTTGCTTCATACCTAAATATTATTTTGACCTCAAATCGTTGTATAAGTTGAGTTAATTTAATTCTTCTACAGTCCTACTTGTGGAATTTTCCAATCTCAATAAAATAATTAAGGAAGATGTAAAAGGGCATGGTGAAGAAATTTAATATTCCTATGACAAAATCTTGAAGAAAACCAATATGATTCAGACTAAAAGGACTTAACATGAAGGTACAAATAGAGAAGGTGGTCGGAGGCAACCACGCAAAAACTATATCAATTGTTTTCTAAAAATCCGATTGTGTTCAACTTAAAATTTCAAACTGTACCCAAAGGGCTTTTCCTGTGATTCCAGCAAAACAGAGCGAGAAAGCATAAATATCTTATCCTGTGACAAATTCTAATCGAATTAAATTCACTGTATGTTATAGGGAAATCGAACTTGTTACCGAGCGATTGGCAGACTATATAATAGTCTTTGAACTTCTTTTCGTAGAACGGCAAGTTTCTTTATCTCAGAATTTTTCCTGATGGCTATATTATTTGATAATGCCAATTTCAGATCTTGATAAAAAGAAAAAAGAAACAGAAAATTTCGCCATTCGAGGCATTGGTAAAGAATAATTTGCTTCATTCCTTACCGACAGTAGGTTGTTACTCTGAATTCGGTAACATTAGATCAATGTAATGTAACATTGTGAAATCCCGCAAGGATTCCTTGTTGTTCCAATCCTAAGTGAAATGCATTACTCAAATGATGTGAAAACGCACGGAAAGATATCTCTGCAACGACTATCCTCTGTGTATGTCTGGATAAAAACGTCTGGCGCAAATTTCCACAACTAAATTTAAAATTTCACGCGCGTAATTATATTAGCGACCTATGCACCTAAGGTATAAAACAGAAACCAAAACGTGCTCCGAAGTTTAGACAAAAAGAAACAAGACTTCTTTCCTGAGGCCAGGGCAAACAGCTTAAACATCCGTTCGATTTTGTTGCAATGAACGATGTTGGCTTCTGGTGTGGTCAAACGGTTTCAACACATCATCAACATTTGACTGAAAAAAAAAAAGCTTCATAAGAGGCCTGGTATTCAGTCCCGGGCTGCAGTTGCGGTTGTTACTGAAGATACGGACGGTTTCAATATAGCTGTTCAACAAAATTCGAACGGATGTTGCACAGACACCCCAAGCTCAGGGTGAGAGAAAGCCAACAAAAATATAAGAATTTGTATGGGAATCTCGATAAAAGACCTGAGAAGGTGATTTTTAATACGAAAAAAATCTCACTCAACAACGACAAACGGACAAACAATGACAAACAAAGACTCTATACCAAGCTACAAACAAAGACTCGTTACTAAATTTAACTCAACGGTCGCCGTGTGATGTTCAAAGTGAAATCTTCTTCATCGTTTTATCGATTGGTTTGGGATACTAACAGCCACCTGACGTCGCTGGCAGGGCTTTGATTGCGCGGCTAGCGGATTGAATTGAAAGAAAAACCTTTGCCCTTGAATTCAGCGGTGGATTTGTGGCCGTGGGAACATTTTAACCAGGAATATTTGACTGAATTTGTTGGGCTCCAGAGAATTCAGAGTGCAGCCTTGGTATTTTACTATAACCGTTGATAACCGAGGAACTGATAATGGCAAAATTCGATTCGAATCTGGAAAAAAAACCACACAGGAAGAAAGCGGCCCACAATAGCAATAAGGTTAGGCTTTTTAATTGAGAATGTTGTAGTGAAATCATCTTTTCAGGTGTTTTATCGGAATTCCCATACAAAACCTTATATGGGCCTTTATTGAATAAATATAGATTACGACATACGGGATTTTATACTTGGAAAACGAACTGGTGAAATTTTTTTTTTGAATGCAACGAGAATTAAACATACTTGCAGTCACTTTTATATTTCACAATACCATAAACTTACATGCAGAACAGCAAAACATTCAACACTGATCTAAGTTAACGAAGTAATGAAAACCAAATCCGGTTTCCAGTCCAGCAACAAGTAGACAAGGAACCTACACAAGTTTAAACATCACTTCTCATTCAGAATAAAAAAATACGGAAGAAGTCGTAAATACTAAATGTGAAATTTTTCGCTTGTCCTCAATCACTGTCAGATTGAATCATGTAATGTCGCTTTGCGGAGACAAATTCAGACTCTGTTGGCTTACACTGTTTACAGAAATGTTGGATGTTGCTTCTTTAAATGCATTTGAAAATGTTGATAAAGTGTTTTTTATTTTTATTTTTTTGAGCAGACAAATTACAAATTTACAAATTACAAATTACAAATTATAAATACAAATTACATATTACGAAATTACAAATTATAGAATACAAATCAGAAAATACAATTGTTATAACTCCTACGGACAACAAAAACAACAACAACAAACTCGTGCCACATGAGTAAATTAAATAAAAACAATGGCTTTTCTACCCAAGGCTATCAAGTTAATGATTATATTAATGCATTAAATAACTTCTCCCACTTTTCAAAATACGTAAGGAGCTTGTTTTCCTCCTTGGCAATATGAAGCTCGATATTGTATACACACCTTGTTCCCGCTATAAAACCTTTGAGTGTAGGTACGCTATTTAGACATCTATAATAGATATAATGTTTACCTAATAAAATGTGATTGATTAAAATAAGGTCACTTACAATATCAAATTTTCCAAAAAACATCTTTGTTCGGGATCTACAAGTGAGGTAATACCACACGAAAAGGAATTGTTTGCCGAGATTAAATCTCCTGTCTTTACAAAACTTAAGTTTACTATGTCCCTTCTGTACACTGATTTTTTTGTCGTAACAGAGAAATTGGTTATTCCAGATAAGCTCATTGATAATTTCGCGATAACAACCAGGCGTTTTCCCGTTTAAATCAGACCACGCGTCAAAACATTCCTTGTAATATTTCGGTAAGCTGATTTTTAATTTAGAAGTATGAAAAACAAAGCGTCCTCCAACTGATGAAAGAAACGTGTCTAGAATTGTTTTCCAAGTACTTTGCTAATCTTCCAAAAATTTCTTTAAACATGGTACACGTTTTGCACTAATCATCCAGTCAATGTCCAGCATCTTGAGTCCACCCATTTCAATGTCAGATATTAGTGCATGACGCTTCACTTTACCTTTTCCATTCCAAATAAAGCAGTAAAGAATTGAGTTCACCTCTTTAATTAATTCCTTAGACGTCGGTATAACAGATGCTCTGAACATAAACTTTGGGATTGCGAAGGTTTTGACTATTTTCTCTAAAATTAAGGTTGTCCCTTTGTTTTACGTCATAACCAAAATGTATTCACAAAATTTTGATAACTTCGCAAAGATTATGTTTCGGAAACTCTGGCTCTTGCGAAATATTATCCCCTAAAGCGCACATTTCAGTTTTTTCGTCGTTCACTTTTAATCCAGAACACTCTCCAAAAGACTCAAGAATACAAAACAAATTTAAATAACAAAGTTTGTCTTTTAAAATGCAAGTTAAATCATCTGCAAAAAGGGATAGTTTGATTACTTCATATCCTATTTTGAGACCTTGTATATTACTATCCTCTCTTATTCTAATGGCTTATGTCTCAAGCGCTAATACAAAGAGGTAGGGAGAGAGTGGGTCCCCTTGTCTGACTCCTCTACCTAAAGAAAAGGGACCGGTCGTTAAACCATTATTCATCACACAACTGGATGAATGTTTGTAAAGAACACGTATCCACTGAATAAAAGTTGGGCCGAAATTAAATTTATGCAGAGTTCTAATTAAAAATTTGACTGCTACCAAAATTCCAGGCCTCCCATTTCGTTTAGAGTAATCTACAATGTCGTCAACTGATCTAACCGCACCAAAAATGGACCTACCTTTAACGAATGCATTTTTCCAGGCGGTTTGCCAAAACTTTAGAGATTATTTTGGTATCGACATTTATTAGCGATATAGGTCGCCAATTTTTAATTAATCTTTTGTCGTTACCTTTTTTCAATCAACGTTGTTATAGCCTGTTCTTGGGAATTGGAAAGTTCTCCAAATTCGGAAGAGTAGGTTACGCAATCTACTAGACCAAAAGGCCACGTGAAATTCAATTGTTGGTCTGTCGTTACTAGGAGTTTTGAAACATTCATTATGCTCTATCTTCCCTTCTCAAACTCATTAATAACTCATAAGCCAAAAACAAAAGAAATCACTACCGTGAAGGAAGTTTGGATATGTGGTCTTAATTAGCATAACATTTCGCCAACTTTGATCCCAAATATCTGTTAAAATACTGATTCCTATGAGAAGCAATATCAAACAGTCGAAAGAGTGTTTCATTGGATATCAAAACACCTCGAAATCGGTTAAAAACTCGGCCTTTGGCCTCGTTTTTCAACTCGCTTCTCGGTGTTTGGATATCCGATGAAACACTCCTGGTGTTTGATATATTACTTCACATATGCTTCGTAATTCGTCAATCAAAGTTTGAACCTTTTTTTAGACCGTCTAAAAAGGATGACGAATGACCGCTATTTTACTCACTATAGAGATTGGAGTAAAATGACTCTACGTTGTTCATTCATTCATTGTTTTAGGATTAGCTGTAATTGTTCCGTCACTTGTAATAATATTCCGTACACAACTTTTTTTCTTATTTGATTTTTCTAAATTTAAGAAATCGTTGTTATTTTTTTCACCCTTTTCATACCAATTTGCACAGGAACGGATAATAGCACCCTAAGTAATATAATCATAGAGATCATCGTATTCTGCTTGTAAACATTCCAGCTCTTCGACATTTTCTTTCGACGGGTCAATTTCGCAATTTTTGATAGAGGTCTGTAATTTTTGGGCGTATTCTCTATTTTCGAATTCCCCATAATACACTTTGTTTGCCCCCCTAATACTATTGTTTTCAAATGCTCTTGGGGACACTGCATATTCCCAAGAGCATTTGAAAACAATGGTTTATGCCAAATTTGGGGGCCAAACAAAGTGTATTATGGGGAATTCGAAAATAGAGAATGGAAAACCAGGAAATCCGGAATCCGGAACCGGAGCTGGAACCGGATCTGGATCCGGAACCGGAACCGGAATGAGAACAATAAAGGTCGATGATATCCAGTTGTTTTATTTTAGCTAAAAAAGTTGAATGTTACATTACACACTTTAAACTACAAAATTGCTTTTTAAGGATATTGTTGAGACTACAAAGTTCGTGCCATTGGCGTCACTCCTGTTTTAAACAGCTCAAGTTACGAGAATGATTGACATTGAGACTCCTCCTTGTTCCTTGGTGGCGTGGGAGCGAAGTTGGTACTGAAGCCATGGATGAAAGCAGTCCACAAAAGACAAAAGAAATTCACCTTATTCATTGGAATAAAATGTTAAGGGTAAACAATTACGAGCCTCGCCTTCCGGCCTTGTCACGGGAAAGGTGAGCACTAATTAACCTGCGTGGCAAGCATTCGAAGGGGAAGCAGAAGGGAAAGGGAGATCTGCGGGAGAACGAGGAGGGTGCGTGTGGGAGAAGAGGAGGACGCTATTGTTTTTCGATCTTTTTACGCTCAGGCCGCCAGCTTTGTCTTTTTGATCTGATTCAAAACGTTTGGATACAAATTCGAGATTATCCAACAGTTTTTTATTTTCCTTACACACACGTTGCAAACAAGTTATAAAGAATTTCGATTTTTTTTTTTGTAAATGGATTCCAGCCACATTTGTTAGTCGTTCAGGCAAACGATTTCTTTTTCAGCGATGGTCTGAACAAATTCACACACAATTTTGTTGAGACATATTCCGCCAGTAAGCTCGTTTCACAAACTCGTCACAGGTCGTTGAAAGATTGCTCGTTTTTCGGGCGACGGTGTTTTGCTTTCACACTTCTCCCCGCCGTGATATTTTTTGGAATAATGGCGCGGTAAACCACATTCCCGCGTAGCGCATTTTCCTGTGAATGTTTTTGATTGGATGCCATTTGACAGCTAGAGATTTTTCAGCTGCTTTATGTATGCATATTAATTAGGGGGTCCTTTCACTCGCACCCTACTCGTTCTCCCGCAATTCTCCCTTTCCCTTCTCTTTCCCCTTCGAACGCCTGCCACGCAGGTTAATTAGTGCGCACCTTTCCCGTGTTTCTTCTTGATCTCCAGTGCGGCGAGATCTGGAAGGCGAGGTTAGTAGTTGCTTACCTTAATATTTTATTTCAATAAATAAGGAGATTCAGAATTATTTTGCCTTTTACTTTAATTTTCGTTTGTGGACTCCTTTTATCCATGGCTTCAGTAACAAATTCGCTCCCACGCCACCAAGGGACAAGAAGGAGTCTCAATGTCAATCATTCTCATAACTCAAGCCGTTCAAAAAAGGAGTGACGCCAGTGGTACGAAACTTTGTTGTCACAACAATATCCGCAAAAATTAATTTTGCAGTTTAAAGTGTGCAATATAACATTCAACTATTTTAGCTGAGATAAAACAACTGGATATCATCGACCTTTCTTGTTCTTATTCCTATTCTGGTTCCGGATCCGGTTCCGGATCCGATTGCGTTTCCGTTTCCGGATTCCAGGTTTCCTGATTTTCCATACACCCGTAATTTTTCTTCCAAATCTTTGACCTTAGCTTTCCTACTCTGAGATTTTTTTGGCTATTATTAATGGTTAGCTGTTGAATTTTTTATTTTAACAAATCCCAAAGGACCCGCTTACAACAACCTCCTTAAATACTTCAAACCAATTTTTAATATTTTCACCAAGAAGATCGCGATAATTACTGTCATCTACTAACGTATAATTAAATTTCCAAAAATTTGGACCGCGTTCACTATTAAATCGGAGAGATCCGATTTAATAGATGATTTTATATCTACCGAAACGACATCATCTTGCAAACCATCGCTTATCGGCCCAAAAGTCTAATCGTCTTTGAATAATTGGAGTTTTTTGACGCCACGAAAAACATTTCTCTTTGGGATGCCTGATACGCCAAATATTTAACAAGTCATGTTCCAAACAATATCTTCCAAAGCCTTGAACGAGTCTTTCGTTTTCTTAAGACCGCCGCTCCCGTCTAATTCTTGATCAAAAATCACATTAAAATCTCCGCCAACGATCACAGAAAAGTCCAAGAGAGTGGACAAACCATTAAGCTCCTCAGAATTTTTTGTGAAAAAGGTGCTCTGCTCAGAGCATTTATTAGGCACATAGATGTTTAGAAGTAAAAAAGAGGAGTCCTGGATTATAGCCTCCAGAAGAATATAGCGACCATGCGAATCAACCTTAACCGATTGCAATTTGAAGTCTAACCGGTCTTTTACGAGAATAAGAGCGCCCCTGCTATGACCAGTTCCATAGGAAAAGAACATGTCACCTTTCCATTGTTTTTTTCCAGATATTTTCGTCTTCTGGAGTGCTATATGTTTCCTTAAGGAAACATATATCCGCAGAAGACTTCACCAACCAATTGAAAAAAGCCTTCCTTCTACGAAAAGTGCGAAATCCGCGAGCATTTAACGACAAAAGGTAAAAATTTATGTTGTTTCGCCACATGTCCCAAGAGATGATGCTATCCAATCCAAGTGCAAACAGCTAATGTTATCGTTCTTTGTAAAACGCAAGCGGGAAGTAGAAATTACCAAATAAACGCCAATAGCAGCTCGCAAAAATGAAAAAAGTGAATAATAAACAAAACGGAAAACACCAACTGTAAACAAAACAAACAAATACTTTTTAAGAGGCCGTGAAACAAAATATGTAAAAAACGGCCTTTGAGATTTGGGACTAAGCAGAAGAAAAACGGAATTTGAATAAATTCTTCTCTTCTCCCGAAGAATGACAAAACGGGTTGCGAAATAAGTTGACCTCAAAAATATGTAGACATATTTTTTAAGTTAGTAGGATTAGAATTACACATAAAATGCTTTTCTATATATATAAGTGAAATTTTGTCTGCCTTCGGAACTGTGAGACTCAGAATAATGTTAAAGTATTCTACATCAAGTCCCAAATCAATTTATTAACAGCCATTTATATCGGGACGAACTGTCCATCAATATAAAGCTTATCCGGCTCGCGCCATCTAAAGTATCCGGTTTGCCTTCCTCCTTAGCCTTCTTTAGCTTGGGCCACTGCGTCTTTCTTCTATCTCTGATTTCCTTTGGTAAATCCACGAGCACCTTGAAATCTAGCTAGCCGCTCATTTCTTTCGCTCTTTTAAAGATATATTCTCTATCTTGGAAACGTAGAAAAAGGGCTATGATAGCCTATCCCATGAAGTCGTAAATACTAAGTGTGAATTTTTTTCGCTTGTCCTCAATCACTGTCAGATTGAATCATGTAATGGCGCTTTGCGAAAGCAAATTCGAACTCTGTTGACTTGCACGGTTTATAGAAGTGTTGGATGTTGCTTCTTTAAGGGCGCATTCGATTGACCGTATTCCGGAATAGGAATACATGGAATAGAAGTTAGAAATCCTTCGTTTTTACGGAGATTCACATTAAAATTATCAAACACTTGCTAAAATGCTATTTTAAACAGATCTTTATCATCCTCTTTGCTTCAAAATCGCCAGACATACCGTTTTAAATCATCAATCCACGAATTCTTATTCCGGAATAGGGTCAATCGAACGCACCCTAAAATGTTTTTAGAAATGTTAATAGACTGGTAGACTGGTATTTTAATGTAAACAAGACGCCTACAAGGGCGTATCCATGGAATGCGCAAACAGTTAACACAAACTGTCCAGTTACAGTAACCTTCAAATACAGGTAAACTTCTGAAAATGGTGAGAGATTACCAGAAAGATAAATCTGTAATATGACTTGAGGTTGTTTGTTGTAAAAACTCATTATTAATGTTACTAAATTTAAAAATGCAAACAACGAAGCCCTATTAGCGGGTTATCAGGATAAGAGATTTTTTATTTATATTTTTTTTTGATGGAGACTTTATTCAAATCCTACAGATTTACTTGCTTCCTTGACTCCGTTCATCCAAAAATTACAAGATCGGCCTTAAATCAACCAAAAAACTTATTACAAATCACAATTCAGCAACTTATCATCCTGGGCCGGTTGTTCAAAATCTGATGAACGCTAATCTCAGGTTAAAAATCAACAAGGAAGTTTTATTCTCTACTCCCAAATGCTGTTCTAGGCTGATATCCGGTAAAACGTTACATAAGCAAAGGAAACTTTCACCAAAAAGTTGAAAAGATAAAACAAAAGTTGGCGTTAATCCTGGATTAAGGTAATCGGCTTTCAAACAACCGGGCCCTGTATTCGAAGTCCGGTTCCGTAATCCTGGTTTAGTTCCTTGCATCTGTACTTCACTTCTCTTAATGGTCAAAAATCTAACTTCCTTAATTGCGTGCTCTATAGTCCAGTCCAATTTTTTTCTAATTTTACAATTCCATAATCTTGTGTTAGAGTAACTTGGTACCAAACGTTCCACAATATCTTAAAATCTCTTTAACAAAAAAGGTTAAATACAGTAGTCCAGTCCGGATTCAAATCGACAAAACTCTCTCTATTCTCGATTCAAACAAAAGCTACAAGTAGTAAATAGTTCGCAGAAACTACAAAAGTTCGTCATGATTCTACAATCGAGCTGAACAAAAAATTTATCGAAAACGAAACCAAAAAACCCTAGTGATCGATTCTCGAGAGACAAACAGACAAACAGACAAACAGACAAACAATCGAAACTGTTCTGTGCCTGCCCCTTAAGGCACTGAAAAAAGTACGGTACGTAGTACAATGGTACTTGACCGTAGCCCTTATTCGAGAAACTAATCTTAGCCAAAAGGCCGGGAGACGACTAGGATACGGGATATTTAGATGGCAAAAACTGTGGGGGTACGGGATTTTTGGCTGGGAGGGGGGGAATTGTGGAGATACGGGATATTTTTTTAAGTAGGAACGCATTGCGTACATGTGGTAGTGCAGTAACTTGACAGTGTTTTATTTCCATAACTGTCAACTGAGCTGCGTTTTGTTTTTTTTTCAGGAGATTCAAGTTGTCCTTGCGTAATATGTAGCTCTAATAGTACTCGATATTGTTTTGGTATCGTAAATCATTACAGTGCCATGGTAGATATCTTTGCTAAATACCCCCTGAGAAGAGCATGTGGTTCAGTAAAATACTAAACCCAGAAAGATTGAAGAAAATAAAAGGACATCGAGAAACATTTGACTTCAAGGCTGACAACTTCTTTTTCACCACAAGCTTGAGCGGGTACTCTGAGCTCCTGACAGCTTTCCAAGACCAATGTTTGCTAAACTTAATTCCTTTCCGGCGGGGTTGGTATCTGGATGGGGTACGTCAAAATATGCGACTTGCAGTCAGGAACATACGACCAAAAATTATATTTTAGCGCTCATAAATGCGAACTAAGCGAGGTACAGATTTTGTTAGCCTGCTTTATGCAAAACAAATATTGACGCAAAAGTAAATAAATGTTAATATGTAGTTTTTACCGAGAGCAGAAGGAGCTTTTAGGAAGTGTCGATCGAGAATAAAACGATTTGCCCTCAGCAACAAAATTTGTGAAATGAAAACATCATTAAAAAAGGTTTCGGGAGATTTTTGTTACGTTCAATCAGAGTTCAATTTTGCTATCGTTCTTTCGGTCGTACAAGTAAAATCGCAAAAACCAAGAGTGACATCGATTTTAGCGGCCGACTGTGATCAAGTTACCTTGTTTAATACTGACAACTCACGAAACAAAGGATGCATCTGTGACAAAATGACGGCAAGACACCGATTGCTATTTCGTTTTTTTTTTAATTGATTTATTTTTTTATTTTGTTTGCCGTTCAAAGCTATTTTCTTATTTTCTGTCTACGTCAAAACGGCTGAACAAACTGGTTCCCAAGTTCACAGTGGAACACACAAGTACGAAGCAAGATCTAGAAATAACGTAGAAAATTCTCCTTACCTTTAAAGCTTGCCTTCAATCATGGCGGGCGGAGTGGTCTAACGCGCTCGCAGATAATCGGGAAGGTTGGGTAAAAGGGCATGAGCTCTAATCGCGCCAGGGAAGTTTGGAAATACTAAAGGGTATAATTGATAAAAGTAAGTCACCCGATCGGAGCTTAGTTCAATATCCATGGGGTATGCACATTTGTGACTACCAACCAAAAAAAAAGGCACCAAACCGATTTTAAGACGTGTTATGCCTTCGGCATTCCACGTAATAATTCCAGCTGATGTTTTTACCGTGCACAGATAAAAACATAACATGATACCATACCATACCATTCGCCCCTTGAAACAGAGATAAATCATGTTATAGTAAATTCATAGGAACAAACAGTTATCAAAGTTTATGGAAATTTCACCCACGGGCATTATTTTCTAGCGTTCTGATTGGATCTTCTAATGATGGATTATCCCTGGAGCGCTGGGAAGATAATAATAATAATAATAATAATAATAATAATAATAATAATAATAATAATAATAATAATAATAATAATAAATGGGCACTGGGATTAAACAGGTTGGTGCCTTAGCCTACCACGGGAATATGGACGCTCCCGCCCACCAGAGTCTTGGGTGGCACCTTTGGCTAACAACCCCAAGGGTTACAACAACCTCATTTGATCAGAGAATGTCAAATATTGAATTTCACACTAACGATGTCAACGAGACTGGAGCTTGTAGCTATATAGTGAAGGTGTCGCGTCCGGCACGTGTCCTGTGTATCAGCAGTGCAGGCCCGGTCTTCATCCTGCTACTGCTGAACAACGACAGAAGAGATTAGGATGGTCAAAGGAGGATAACAAACGGTTGATTGACTGTTACATCAGGAGTGAACCAGAGAGGCGAGGGTACATAAAAAGATTGATAGACCTGTGGAAAGCCCGTAACATCAACAACGAACTAACAGAAGTCACCGAGCAGAGATTGGCTGATCAAGTACGCCAGATTAAGAACAAGAAGTGGCTAGAGACTGTGGAGCAAGGCCATACGAGTAAGACATGAATATCAGGAGATTGAAACTACAGAGCTCCATGCCACAGATACACCAGACTATGAACATCAGGAGACTGAAACTACGGAGCTTCTTATCACAGATGCACCAGACCATGCAACAACATCAGATACCCAAGAAGAACACCAACGTGAAGAGGAACCCAGAGTTTTAACTGCTGAGGAATTACAAGAAGAGATCAGCCCAGAACTGGAAGCCCTTTGCGACAAGATCCTAGAAATTATACAACTAGAACAGAGAATAGGATTACCATCACTGAAGTCATGCGAAAGAACGAAGCTGAAAGCAGAAGTTGGAAAAGTCAATGAAGCCGTCAAAAGGATTCAGACGCACAACATCAACGAATTGAATTCCTTAATGTATGCAGCTGCATATGTTACTACAGAAAGAGTGGGAATGATAAAAGGGAGGAAAGGGAGAAGAACTGAAGAGCCATTCTGGAAGAGAAGGATTACGGGGAATATATGGAAACTTGGCGAAAAGACCTGAGCAAGATTGAGGAAGTCCGAAGAGGAAACACGAGACTGAAACAAAGAGAGAGGGAAAGGTTGAACAGAAAATATTATCTTGAGGAAAGGGGCACTTTGTATGTCTCAGAAGATCAAGGCAGGTGAAGTTAAGATCAAAAGATAGAACGAGAGATGTCAAAAGTTCAAACAGAACCACCTGTTTAGAACCAATCAGAAGCTGTTCTACAAAACACTAGATAGAAAGGAACAAGGAGAAACGGTGCATGTTACCTGATCCCACAGAAGCAACCTCCTTCCGGAGCAAGATCTAGTCGCAGGACGTCGGTCACAATGAGAGAGCATCTTAGCTAGAGGATGTAGAGGTGGAGTTCAGTACAACAGAGGTGCAAAAAGATATCAGCATCACTGTGGAGGATATTAGAAATTGAGTCAGCAAGATGGCAAACTGGAAGGCAGCCCGCCCCGATCTGGTTCAGGGGTTCTGGTTTAAGAAACTGAAAGGATTGCACTCTAGATTGCAAGAATGCTTGCAAGACTGTATATGTCAAGGGAATGTTCCAGAGAGGATTGTCAGGGGAAGAACACTTTTGATACAAAAGGACACAGCAAAGGGTGCCCAGGCCAGCAACTACCGCCCTATTGCCTGCCTACCCATGATGTGGAATCGCTTGACAGGAATTATGGGAGAGAAGTTATACCACCACTTGGAAAGGAATGGACTGCTAACAGATGAACAGAAGGGCTGCAGGAAGGGATCCCGAGGAACTAAAGATCAATTGTCTCTTCATGCTGCAGAAACCGGAGATAGGGTTCGTACCAGACTTTACTTTACCTGAAGATAAATTGCTTGTAGACAAGGCAATCCTGAAGAACTACCGGAGAAGGTTTACAAACTTGTCAATGGCTTGGATAGACTACAAGAAGGCATATGATATGGTGCCGCATTCATGGATCCTGAAATGCCTGGAGATGGTTGGTGCTGCCAAGAATATGATCTCTATAATCAGCAACAGCATGGTGAACTGGAAGACAGTAATGACATCAGGAGGAATGGCTCTCGGGCAGGTGGACATTAGGAGAGAAATTTTTCGAGGTGACTCCTTGTCACCATTACTGTTTATAGTGATCATGTTACCCTTGACCCTGGTACTACGAAAAATGAGAGCTGGATACAAACTGGCAAAGGACATGAAGCCCATTAACAACTTACTATTCATGGATGATCTGAAGCTGTACGGAGCTAGCAAAGATCAACTAGACTCACTTGTTCAAGTAGTAAGGATCTTCTCCCAAGACATTAAGAGCGCCTCTCAGCAATTTTCACCTAAGACTGTGCAAGATAAAAAAATCGACAATTGCCAAACTTTGTCACAATAAAGGACTACCAAAACCATTTTTAGAAAAATATGTTTTAGTTTGTTTCGATAATTATTTTACCTGGACGGCGACTTTTTCGGTATGGGGCCTCGTGAGCGAGTGAAAACGACTCCAAAATGTCGCTTGTTTGAATCGCTATTTTTGAAATAACGAATGAGTAACTTGAAAATCAAACAACATGACACAGCTAGAGTAATTCATGCACCCTTTAGCGCTGTTAACGGTACAATATACCAAAACTGGAATTTTTGACCAAATTTTAAAACTTAACCTTTTTTAGATTGATTACAGAGTGCCAAATTTGTGCAAAATTCGACTGTCAAAAAAGCATCCTGGTACATGGCTTTCTCAAACGAGACGATATTCATCGGAATAAGCAATGCTTTCGCTGCAATTAAATTAAATAAAATTTTTGGGTAAATGAAACGGAGGATTTTTGAGGCCCAATTTCAACATGCTGTTTG
Organism: Montipora capitata; assembly: GCA_949126865.1. Lineage (NCBI taxonomy): Eukaryota > Metazoa > Cnidaria > Anthozoa > Scleractinia > Acroporidae > Montipora > Montipora capitata. The sequence goes on from OX421452.1 coordinate 16,574,567, forward strand.
TCAACAAAAGTCGACCTTTGACCACCAAAGCGAAGGCGAGGTATATTGAAATCACACACGCTAATCTCGATTTACTCACTGAACAATTCGAGACTGTAGGTTTACTGGAACTACTATAGGTAAAATGGAACGTGTCACTGAAATTTAACTGTCTTTGGTTTAAGAGTGACATATCCGGTAATTAAAATAACTGACCTAAAAATTTGCATACTAGTAAGATTCATTCCATTCCATATTTTTACGCAAACAAGTGTCCTTAATTCACTTTCTGAACAAACCTGCAAAACAAAGAAAGAAAGAAAGGTATCCCCCTTTATATAAGTATACGCTGGTTGGATTTTCCTCGAAGCCCTCAAACGACCATCGAACCAGTCGAACGCTTGGTGACCTTCGTGAGTTGTGCCGTGATTGTGTCGTCAGAGCTGTCACACAAGAGATCAGGACAAAGCACACAGATCAATGGCTTCGTGCGGTTATTCTGAGTTTGTTGGGGGAATTTTTGGCCCAAGTTCTGATAATCCAGCAAACGTTCAATGCGTAACAATAGCAAAATGTGATAAGGACACCAAGGCACACTTGAGAAGTCATAAAGTGTCGTATTCTTCTCTGGATACAGAGGCTAGCCTTTAGCTCGCACGTGCAGGTAAGCTTTAACTGAATCGAAATCACTTAATTTAAGATATTGAGCAGAAAATTACTTTGCGAAATCCGCAGATACTACCTAAAAAAAAAGCAGAATACCCTGCCGCAGTGCCGCAGTCGTGTTGTTGGATATACCTCGTTCTTTAATCCATGAGGCAAGCACGGCGGCACTGCGGCACTAGCCAGTCTACTCAGCTCAATTTAACCTTAAGTCGACTAAGGCACTAAGGCACCAGCCATTCTACTCAATTCACTCTATCCGACGTGAACCGCGCGAAACCCACTTTCGTTCATTTCGGCACTGCGGCTAGCGTCGCAAACGTGAACGCTCCTTTGTGGACGGGTATTCAGCAATTGCTCCAATTGCGAAAATCGAGTAAGCAAGATATGTAAGACCATGTAATCATGTATCGTTGTGCGAAACTGCGAGCACTCACTTTTCCAGTTGTCCCTGAAGCGAGTACATTGATCAGCGCAGCCGGATTGTATCACTGCCCGTGAAACTAACGGTTATTGTTTTCTTATTAATTGCTTTCAAAGGTGTTTTTTGAGATAGATGATAACATTTTGGTTACGACGATTTACCCACGGCATCGTGATCGATTTGGAATCCGATCGTGAATGGGCATCACACATGGCAGTGAAAGGGGAGCGCGGATTAACCTTTGCTCAGTCTCAAAAACTTCAAAAGCTTACTCAACTACTGATTCCTGTGGCATTGCGTAAGTTCTAACCCCGCTATGGAATACAGTATTGCATGAATAGAACAACCGATATACATACATTCATTGATGCATAACTCTATTTATCCTCGAATTTCAGTGGAGCTTACGAAGCTACTGTCTCCCAGCTAATTTTCTGACATACATTTCAATGGATAATAATAATAGTATTAGTAGTAGCATATAAATTTAATAATAACATGTATTATATAATATATACTGGTATTATGTATAATTTATATAATATTATTAAATAAATATCATGATAATAATAATAATAATAATAATAATAATAATAATAATAATAATAATAATAATAATATATCTGTAGCCCTATACCTACAGTTGTAGTTTTCTAATGACGAAATATTTGTAAAATAAGAAATTTATACACCCTCACAGCCGTACAGCCACCTTGCGCCATTATTTTGTTTTTCTTGAAAATATATTTTCACATTTTCTGAATGAAACTTGCACCTAGTTTTTGAATAAATTGCGCTCTCTCTCTCTGAGCCTTAACGAACAATAAATCCTGGCTAATTTTCCAACCTACAAGAAATACATGGTGTGGTGGTCTGCGGGTTTCAGAGAATTCTATTGACCACAACCATGCTAAGTCGAAAACACTGATGTATACACTATCCAGAAACTAGCGCGTGTGTGTTAAGGTGGCTCAAACCAGTTTCAACCATTTTTGAGGGAATGTCTCATTAGACAGACTAACTCTTTAACGCTGTTTCAGTTAACGGCAATGTTATGGTACCACATGAAACGCCGGCCGATAATTGCTTAACAAGATGCACATGTTACTGTGACGTAATAAATTACCATGGCAACAAAGAAACCATCTAAAAACGCCCTATATTTTGTGGTAAAGCACTTAGTATCTCAAAAACGAACTAAGGTGACCCCCATTTTTTATTGCTGAAAAGCGATTAGCAGGCTAAGATGAAACTCTGCAAATTTTAAAAGAATCTGGAGCGGATTCAGAACCACCTTAAAATTCCCAATTGTGATGGTGGCTACGAATCTGCTGCAGATAATAGGCCATTTCCGAGTTAATGTCTGCCTCCTCATCAAAGCGAGTCTAAGTGCGAAGTTTTTGTGATGGTAATTAGTTCTACTTTACATATGAATGAAAACTAATTTTCATAACAAAAACTTCGCACTTAGATCGGGTTTGAAGAGGAGACAGGCATGATCTCGAAAATGGCTTATTTTCTTAAACTTTGCAATGAGTTTTGTCTTAGTGTGCCAATTACTCTCCAGCAATAAAAAATGTGAATCATCGAGTTCGTTTTTGAGATATACGCGTTTAAAGATAATATATAGCGTGTTTTTCGGTGGCTCATTTGTTTCCATGGTAACCTATTACGTCACATTAATGAGTGCATATGGTATCATAACATTGCAGTTAAAGTGCCCATAACCTAAAAATTTTTATTTTCCCTTTTGAAAGTGCATATTGAAAAATGAACTTTAGCGAAACCACTTTTCCATTCAAACGAGAGCCGAATTTTCTACGACTTTTTAAATAGCGTGCAAATAGAGCTTATTCACGATGGCCGCCATGTTGGATTTGCTATTATCATGCAACTTAGCAACACACTTGTGAGGGGGCAAACAACACAAGTTCGAGAGGTTATAACGAACATCTTAGCCATACAGATGATTTGTTTACACAACTTACTTTGATGTTTTTTTGAGTGAGAAATGAGCAGATAACGAAGTAAAAGTCAAAATGTCAACGGGCAATCAAAAGATATAAAACTATTATAAAAGGTACGTAATTCTAAATTCTAAAATGTACTTTTAGCAATGTTATTTCAATATTTCGACGAGCCGATTTTCCGCAATTTGCCTTTTTTCCAATGTTTGCCCCCCAGCATAACACATGGCTAATGTGCATGACAATTTTAAAACCAACATGGTGGCTATCGTGAATAAGGCCTATTGCCCGCCATTTTGGCATACCACTCGCTGAAGTCTTCTCTCGACTTATGACGTAGATTCAGGAACACGTGGTCAGAGAACATGAGGATTTGAGAGTTGATTCGAAAAAATGCCTGAAAGATGCGTTACCCCTCGATGTAACAACACAGCTGATTCTGAAAAAAGAATATGGGTGCATAGGAATCCTTTCTTCAACTCGGAAACCGCAATAGCCCAAACAATTGTCTTGGCAAAAAGAAAGAACTGGAAGCCCGGTAAAACTTCGCCACTGTGCTACAACTTCGGTCATAAGTAGTTGTAACTTCGCTAGAACAGCAAGTCAAGCGCAAATCAAGTTTTTGAGACTGAGAAAGGGTTAATCCGAGCTCCCCTTTCACTGCCATGCCGTTTATACCGTGCACTGGTGGTTCAGTTGGTTGAGCATCGGGCTGCCATGCGGGAGGTCGTGAGTTCGACTCCGGCCGGACCAACACTCCGGGTCTTAAAATAACTGAGGGGAAAGTGCTGCCTTTGTAATTACTTCCGCAAATGGTTAAGACTTTCAAGTCTTCTCGGACAAGGACTATAAACCGTAGGCCCCGTCTCACAACCCTTCAATGTTCATAATCCTGTGGGACGTGAAAGAACCCACACACTATTCGTGAAGAGTAGGGCATGGAGCTCCCCTGTGTTGTGGTCAGGCCTCATTTCATTCATTCATGTGCTAGCGGCTGCCAGCGGCGCCTGTATATGCTGATGTCCGATCTCACCCATAGACCTCTTGCTTGTAAAGTGCATTTGAATATGTTAATAGAAAATGCGCTATATAAATACATTGCCATTACCATCATTACCATGTGTGATGCCCATTCATGTGGGCGGGCGCGATTTTTCTTATTACATCTCCATCGGATTCCAAATGGATCACGATGCCTTGGGCAAATCGTCTTACGCAAAATGATATCATCTATCTCAAAAACACCTTTAAAAGCAATTAATAAGGAAACAATAACCATTAGTTTCACGGGCAGTGATACAATCCGGCTGCGCTGATCAATGTACTCGCTTCAGGGACAACTGGAAAAGTGAGTGCTCGCAGTTTCGCACAACGATACATGATTACATGGTCTTACATATCTTGCTTTTCGCAATTGGAGCAATTGCTGAATACCCGTCCACAAAGGAGCGTTTACGTTTGCGACGCTAGCCGCAGTGCCGAAGTGAACGAAAGTGGGTTTCGCGCGGTTCACGTCGGATAGAGTGAATTGAGTAGAATGGCTAGTGCCGCAGTGCCTTAGTCGACTTAAGGTTAAATTGAGCTGAGTAGACTGGCTAGTGACGCAGTGCCGCGGTGCTTGCCTAATGGATTAAAGAACGAGTTATATCCAACAACACGACTGCGGCACTGCGGGAGCAGTGTTTTTAGGGTCCATTTCTTGTGGGCGGGTATTCTTGTTTTTTTTTTTTTTTTGGTAGTATCTGCGGATTTCGCAAAGTGAATTTCTGCTCAATATCTTAAATTAAGTGATTTCGATTCAGTTAAAGCTTACCTGCACGTGCAAGCTAAACCTAGCTTCTGTATCCAGAGAAGAATACGACACTTTATGACTTCTCAAGTGTGCCTTGGTGTCCTTATCACATTTTGCTATTGTTATGCATTGAACGTTTGCTGGATTATCAGAACTTGGGCCAAAAATTCCCCCAACAAACTCAGAATAACCGCACGAAGCCATTGGTCTGTGTGCTTTGTCCTAATCTCTTGCGTGACAGCTCTGACGACACAATCTCACCATAGGCAGTCTAAGCTCGCGTCACTACAGACAGCCGTTAAGAATTTAAACGCGTTATAAGACTTTGTATGGGAAATAAAATACAGTCGATTATAAAGCCTAAGAAATGCTCAATTTAACGTTCATTCAATAAAATGAATCAAAATGACTCACCTCTGCTGTATTCTTGTGCCTTTTAGAGCTTATTTTACAGTTTGGGGAAGTCCGTGTTTTCAATGTTCTAAGACGAAGTCAAGGCTGCACACTAAGATTTCGACCGTTGTCAGCTCAGAGGCGGTTTGCGACTCGAAAATCCACCCCAGCCGCGATTTTTTCACGCAAAGCTAAAGCCACATCTTTTGCTAACCTCCGTGAATGTTTCGTCGTCAAAAATCCCCACGCACTTGGCTGGAAATGAGCATTTTCTGCTTCGATTCCACGATAGGTGATGAATTTAACAGCAACTGATCACCGCTAAAGACACGGAGCTTGGGTCCGAGGTCAAATTAACTCCACCCGATGAGGTACAAGTCATTTCATTAACAACACTTACCCCATTCCCACAGCGGCTTCTCGTAACCATGGCATACATGTCCAATACACTCGACCTGAGTCGGGTTGTCTTCACTCGCGGGCGGATTGAGTCCGATCGCGACCGGAACCGGAAATAGGTGCATGGCGCTTGATCAGTGGTACCGGAAGTAAGGGTTAACAGGAGCGAGGGGGGTTAAAAAAGTTGGCAAACGACTCGATCGGATCCGATGGAGACAGCTCTTCCTGGCAAGAGTCAATCGGACTCTCGGAATTCAGTTCGCGCGTGACAGAAAATGGAGTGGAGAAAGTCAGAGTTGGGGTTGGAGAGATATATCAACGATAGTGATGAAAGGCTGATAAAGGCTGCTAGAAAGATCAGCGGTGGTCATAATAATGAAACAGAGGTTGAGTATAAGATACGTAAGAAAAACGAATGAAAGGAACAGTGGAGGGAAAAGGTTATGCACGGACAATTTGTATGACAGACGGAAGAAATATTAGGGAATGAATCCTGGCTTTGGTTAAAGAAAGAAAGTGTAAAAAGGGAGACTGAGAGTCTTATTATGGCAGCACAAGAACAGGCGCTTGCAACAAATCTGATGAAAGCTAGAATATATCAAACTCAAGAGGACAGTAAATGTCGAATGTGTAGAAAGGTGGATGAAAGCATAAATCATATTGTGAGTGAATGCCCTAAACTAGCACAAAAGGAATATAAAAGGAGACATGACTGGGTGGGTAAGAAGATTCAATGGGAAGTTTGTAAAGAGGAAGGTTTCATTGTCAATGAAAAGTGGTATGAACATGTACCTGAGCCAGTACTAGAGAATAAGATGTAAAATATTATGGGATTTTACGATACAGACTGATCACGTAATAGAGGCCAGAAGACCGGACATGATTGTTGTTGAAAAGAGAAATAAATGTTGCAAAATAATAGATTTTGCAAAACCATATGATAGCCGTATTGAGGAGAAAGAAGTCGAGAAGGTAATAAAATACCAGGATCTAGCAAGAGAATTGAGGAAGTTATGGAAAATGAAAACAATGGTAAATCCTATTGTAATCGGAACATTTGGAACAGTTCCAAAGGATTTAAAGAGGAGACTAGAGAATATTGGTATAGAGACCAAGATAGACGAGCTTCAGAAAAGTGTGATTCTGAACACGGCAAGGATTCTTAGGAAGGTCCTAGAAGTTTGAGGAGACTTGTTGTCACCCAATGTGCGGAAACAAGATGATAATAATAATAATAATAATAATAATAATAATAATAATAATAATAATAATAATAATAATAATAATAATAATAATAAAAAGAACATTTTTTTTTATAAATTAAATATTGTATTTGAATACATATAATTATATTGTATTTGTCTTTTATAGGTCGTTGTGCTAGGGCTAAATCCAGTAAATCGTTTATCTACTCACTGTATAACATCAATGGCTACGCTCCTGTTAAGCTGCAGGTCAAGTCAGGAGTCCAGAGTTACGCTATACACAGCTGTTTCAATTATGGACCAACCTTTGGTGGCGGACACGACATCTACATTCCAGACAACGCTTCCAGCAACCGAAATTCGCAAACATATTGTGGCAACTCTTACCCCCTTCCCCCAGGGTACTTTTTAACTGATTATTCCTGTAACTTTTATGCAGGAGGAGATAACGCCCAGTTCACTCCCTCTGATGTCGAGGTATTATACGAGACAACCACTTAAAACGTGACGGAAAGATTGCCTTCACTTTTCTACTATTTTTGTGTAATCAGGTCACCAGAATTTAGCGTGTTATGGTTTAACGAAAATATCGGCAATCACTCGTTCTATCTTTTTATCTTACAGTGATTACCGACTTAAATAACAAGTGATATCGATTTTGTTTCTATTGATGATAACCACAACAAATAATAAAAATAATTTTGCATGCAAAAGGTATACAAGGAAAAAAAAAACAACCTTAGGTGCATTCGATTGACCGTATTCCGGAATAGGAATACACAGAATGGAAGTTAGAAATCCTTCGTTTTTACGGATTTCGCATTAAAATGGTCAAACACCTGGTAATATGTTGCTTTAAACATATTTTTGTTATCCTTTTTGCTTTAAAACGCCAGACATACCGTTTTAAATTATTTTAGAATACCTATTCCGGCATAGGGTCAATCGAACGTACGGCTAAGATATTCAGTAAATAGAAAAATCGCTTGCCAAGAGAGATCCTGTTTTGCGCTTACTTAGACTGGCTATTGAACTCTGGCCATGTATGAGGGCTGTAAAATTAAGACCAACATTTCTGAAGTGCACTTCACTGAGTCTTTACTCAAAATTTCATTCGTTTGTCGGGTGAAGATTCATCTTTTCACCCAAAGCAAACATATTCCTCTAATAGTGTTTGAACGGTTTATCATGCGTTCGATAAAGTTCAATTCTTTTCGATGCAAAGATTGTCTGCAAAAAGAAATGTAAAGCAGATTTTTCAGGTCATCAAAGGAAAAGAACCAAAGATTTTACTCCCTTGGCTAAGCAATAAAAGTGAAAAAATATCAATTAGATGAAGATATTTACCTTAAACATTTTCGGAATGTGTGTCTTTTGCTGAGTAGGTGTAAGGAAACACAAAGAGCTCTAAAAATTAGTCACCGAACTACTACTGAAATCGTATTTTTGGTGAAAAAATACTTTGCCCAAGTTTCTGAGCATTATTGAGAGTTCTTTGTTTGTTTGTTTGTTACGGGTTTGTTTTGTTTTAAAAATAAATAGTTTGTTTTGGCGCCTTTTCAACTCGATTTGGCCAACGCAATTATTTAATCATTTATTTCTTGAATTGAGATGGAGTTGAAACACAACAGAAGGTGCGAAACAAAACTGAACTTGATTTCTAATATGCTGTACAGCTAATTAAACGATTTCAAAATTAATTGCCGGTTTTCATTAATTGTATTCGGAGTAGTCATGCTTAGTAGTAGGCAGTAAATGTACTTGGAAAACAAATAAAACGTGTTAGGACAACTATTGGTATTGTTATATTTCATCTACATTGAGAAGACTGATCAACAATATCGGAAAACACTGCACCTCGATCCCCTCCCCCAACCAAGAACAAAATATAGCCAAAATTTAGTGAACTCAAAACAAACCGGAAGTAACTGTGGTTATGCCTTAAAAATGGTGATAAATAAGATCAATTTCAGGGCCTCTGCTCCTTCTCACGACCTGACCTACAGCAGCATTCCGTATGTTCACCGGAGTCAGCTCTCCGGCATTCGGTGTTTGACCAACCGAAACTACTCCGTATTCTTAGCTTGCAGGGAACCGTGATGACATAGTGGCGAAGGAAGTCGCCTCCAAACCTTACTGATTTATTACCAGGTTAATAACTTCAGATCGCTTTATTTGTGAGCAATATCCCGAAGGTTATCCGCGGGTTCTCTCCGATTTTCTTCCCTTCCCGAAAGAAAAAAAACCTGCATGTGGCTTTGTTCCATCTAAGGGGACCATATGGCAGACACATGTTAATAAGTGTTGGGAATGCCTCCAAAGTTATCCAACACTTCCACAATATTTTTAAAAACGATTTATTGATCCCCCTTATTACAAGATTTTCTCCTTCTTATTCTCTTTTCAACCGCTCCCTTTTTTCTAGACAACTCCCTCTATTCTGATTGGTCGTGTACATTCTCATGATTTCCGATGTAATTGTCAACAACGATTTGACCCCAAGTTCTCAATTCACACATCACTTAACACTTCGAACCGACATTATCAAAATGGCTTAACTATTGTCACGCAACCGACACGATTCTGACACCCTCCCCCCATATATCTCCGAAAAAGATATATGTCAATCACCGAATCTTAATCACTTTTAATCACGAAAATAAACAAAGTCTCTATATAGTTCCGAGCTCTTATAAGCCTAGCTCTAGCGTTAGACTAAACAATAATGATCATTGTTCCGCCTGCCGCAGTTAGCGTTGTTTTAGCTCACTGCTCATCCTGAGCAAGGTCATGTATACGTGTTCTGGCCACAGCCGCAGCATTACGCCTTGACCTGAAGGCCGGCGCCCTTGGATCGAGATCAACGTTAGGTCCCCCAGGTGGTCTCTCACTGGACAGCTCCAGAGGATACAAAAGCTGTACTGGCCTCTCTAGGATTGACTTGCCCGCTCTCAGCTTGGCCCCTCTCACTACTCCATCTTGTCCGGTGATGAGCTCTTCTATGATGCCCAACTTCCATTGCCCTCTGTTCTTTTCTTCAGACTTTATGATGACCACATCTCCCCTAGCCGCGTGAACGTCTCCGCTCTTGTGTTTAAGTTTGTGTCTTTCTCTAAGCCCACGCAAATACTCTGATGTCCTGCGGGACCATAACGCATCCTTGCATCGCTTCAGATACCTGGCTCTCTTACGGAGGTCACGGTCCTCACTATGATGAGGCTGAAGTTCTGGCAGCGTGTTCGGTTGGGCGAACATGAGAGAATTTGTCGTGAGGAGTGGAAGCTGAACGTCGTCATCAGCGTAAGACAAAGGCCTGTTATTGAGCGCCACTTCCACATCCAATAGGATTTCTTCTAGCTCGGCCCAGGTGAGGAGACTGTTTCCAACAGTCTTGTTGAGAGCTGATTTGACCAACCCAACCATTCTTTCGAATTGGCCACCCCACCAGGGCGCGCGGCTGAGGTTGAATTTCCACTTGATCTGCTGAACCGCCAGAAAGTCATGGAACTTCTCGTCACTCATTACTTTGCTGATCCATTTCGCCGCCCCAACGAAGGACTTTCCGTTGTCAGAGTACACTGTTTTAGGTCGGCCACGTCGAGCGATAAAGCGTTTGAAACTCCTCAGGAACTCTTTGGTTTCTAGGCTGGGCAACAGATCCAGGTGTAAGGCACGGGTCAAACTACAGGAGTACAATGATATATATGCCTTCCCTTCCATCTTTGCTTTCACACGGTACTTTAAGGGGCCTGCATAATCAACTCCAATGACCTGGAACGGGGTTTTTCCCTCAGTTCGTTCTCTCGGAAGGTTGCCTGGTGGAGGGCTTGAGTAGGCCTTGGCTTGAAACCTTCGACATCCGTGGCATGTCTTGGTGATACGTTTGGCTAGTTTCCTCAGACGCGGTACCCAATAGCGCTCTCGTAATTTCGCCATGGTGAGTCCTACTCCCCCATGGAGTGTGCTTTGGTGGGCATGTTCAACCAGCTTCTTTGTGTATTGTTGGCTGTCTGGTAGGTACACTGGATAGTGGCCCTGTATCCTGCCTCGGCACTCCAGTACACCATCTGAGTTAGGCTGAAGATTAAGTTGCAGCCGGTCTTCTTGATAACGCTCGTCTTCTCTGCCTCTGTCCTGCACCCTCTTCTCCCAGAACAGTTTAACAAGGTTCAGTTCTTGCGTAGTCAAAGGTCCAGTCATTCTGCTGGTTTTCCTCGTGCGGACGTTGAAAAGGAACCGCTTGATCCATGCGCACACCCTGATAGCTTTCCAGTAGCAGAACTTGTCAAGTAGAGCATCTAGTTCATCAGTTGCAGTTGCTGCTAATGCCACAGCAAAGATTTCACGAGTTGCTTTGGCTTCCGCCATTGTCTCCGGAGAAGCACTTGTCACAAGATCTGGTGGCCACTCCTCTTTCCTTGTGAGCCACTGCGGTCCTTGCCACCACAACGGGTCGTCGGTCACTTGTCTTCCTCGACTCCCCAAATCGGCGGGATTCTCCAGCGTGGGAACGTGGCGCCAAGTACTCTCGGGGTGGGCTTGTATTTTCCTTACTCGGTTCATAACGAATTGTTTGTATTCTCCACCTCCTTTGACCCAATGGAGCGCAACTGTACTGTCCAGCCATCCAAAGGATTGTTTCACAGGAAATCCTTCAAGTGCACAGCGTACATTGTTGATCAGGTTCGTCGCCATATGGGCTGACACAAGCTCTAAGCGTGGTATCGTGAGCCCTTGTTTGGCTAGTCGTGCTTTCGCTGCAACCAATCCTGTGTTTACACCTGATCTCTGCTTTACCACTGCATGTACGGTCGCGGACACGCCATTTACGCTTGCATCACCAAAGGCGTGAAGCTCGATTTCCTCTATCTCTTCTCCCTGAAGTGTCAAGGCTCTTGGTGTTGTCACCTTTGGTGGTAGCTCCCTCTCTAGGCACGACCATCGGCTAGCCAGTTGTGAAGGCAGCGGTGCATCCCACGCTAGTTTTGCTTTGCATGCATCTCGGTAAATTAGCTTCCCTTTCAGAGTTAAGGGTGCTGCAAGGCCCAATGGGTCGTAGATCTTCGCGAGCTTGCGCAAGATTCCTCTCTTAGACGTGATTACATTTTCTTGTGGCACAGCTACGCTGATCTCATCTTTCCTTTTGTCCCAAGAAAGTCCAAGGAGGCTGCCGTCTCTTCCACCCGGTTGTCTGAGTTGCTGCTTGGCAAACGATTCTTCGTCTTCCACTTTGGTCCCGTTCTGTTCTAATTCAGCTGCATTGGAATGCCACTTATGGAGTGTGAACTTCGCATCTTCGAACACCTCGATTGCCCCCTGTTTCAGCTGCTCCGCCTCTTTCACCGTCGGTTTTCCACTGATGAGATCATCCACATAGAGACTCTTGCGCAGTTCAGCGACTAGCTCTGGCCTTCGCGGTTCCCAGGATTCGAGGTGGCTCTCGATCACTCCCCCCAGCAGGAAGGGCGACGGCACTAGACCGAACAACGCTCGCGTGAATCTTAGAGTTTCTACTTCCGAGTGTTCATTTGCTTTCCAGTGAAACCGAAGCGCGTCTCTTTCTTGTTTCTTGATGCGAACCTGGAGGAAGGCTTGCTTGAGGTCCCCTGTGATGAGCACTGGGTGAAAGCGCATGTGCACCAACACATTCCACAGACGGTTCTGAAGAGGCGGTCCGGCGTATAAACAGTCATTCAGACTGGGTGCTTGTGGGTTGGACCGAGCTGATGCGTCATAAACCACACGTAACTGCGTTGATTCGGCTCCTATTGGCACGACAGGCTTGTGAGGAATGTAAAACTCCTTCTCCTGTGGAAATTCATTCGCTTCTTCTACTATCCCCTCCGACTTCT
>OX421452.1:16619740-16644740 GCA_949126865.1 Montipora capitata
GTTGTGGTAACATATTCGCTGATGATACCCTTTTTCCTTCAGGGAATCAAAGTGGCAAGGCCCCATCTTTCTGTTTGTGCTCTCATTCCCAACATTCAGTTGGCGTACTGGCCTAGGTTACTCGAAGCAAATCATACAAAATACTATTGACATGTTTAAAAAAATCGATAGGCGGTTAACCCCATTCAGACCCTTACCCAAGGCAAGTATTCACATAACAGCAAATACTTCAACTATGAACAGGGACGAGGGGGATCTCAACTATTTCATATCTGGACCCAAGTAATCCCCACCCCCAACACGAGAGAAGGGGGTGGTGGTTAGAGGGGGCAAAACAACGTGACAAGGATCACAATGATTGCGTGCTTTGTTTGATGTATTCACAACTTACATCCAATTACATTTTATTATGCGTCAATTTCGCTACATAAGGTCATAATTTAACATTCCATAACATTTGCTAACTAGGGCTGATAGTCATCGACACTGCCAACACTAAAAATCTTTCACTTTTTTGGCTACAACGCTTTATCAGACTCACATAACTTCACTACTTCCATTCCGTCCATTTCTTTGAGTTTGCCAACTGGTGACCGACCAAATACTTCGATTTCTTCTGTGCTGATTATGGATGATTTTTTCTTTAAATTAATGTTATTTTTAGATACTATATTCGATATAATGCCATAAAATGAGGCCACTTGCTCTAGTTGACAAACATAAAGCAAACGTTTCCGAGTAAGTCACCGCCCAGACTGAAAAAGCGTATTATTTTCTTTTTCTCATGAGGCGCTTCCCTGCTAGCAGAGATTTCCTTCCTTTTGCATTCCCTGGGTGAAGAGTAAGAGACCTGTGTTGTGCGGGCTCACTTAACAAAGGCGGAATTACTGTAAAAGTATGTGCGCGACACAGCTGGCCCAAGTCACATTCAGCAAACATATCATGAGACATGCAGTTTGAAAAGTCCCGTCCAAGGTCGTGGATGGCGATTGTATCAAAGTGAGTTTCGACTCATGGCAGAGGTCTCTTTTCCCATACACGTCAGCCAGGCCAAAACGCAAAAAGAAAAGAGACCTCTGCTAGCAGGGAATTAATGTGTTTTACCTAACTGGAAATGGTGGTTTTAGGGAGATTGTGGCATCACGTTATGGCACACGGCGGACGCGAGACTGAAACAGCAGAGTAAAGCTCGAAATAAATGTAAAAATATTTACTACAAAATAGGACGAAAGTAGGAAGTACACCCTATGAGACCCGAAATACAACAAGAGCTCTTAAAGACTTTGAACGCGTCACAGTTTTTCAAAGCCATCTCTTTAAAAAATAAATCTGATTAGTCAACATAACGGCGACCGAAGCAAGCCCAACGAAAGTTGTTCAGGGAACTGAATTTAAGCCCAGTTGAAATCCCGTTATTCGTGTAATTACCACACTGCATAAAAAGCCGAGTAATTGTAACTCTAAAAAATGAGTAAAGTTTATCCTTTACTCAACAAGTTGAGTATAAGTACTCAAAATATGAGTTACAATATTTAACCAACATGGTGAGTTCCGCAACTCAACTAATTGAGTAAATGGAAAACAGGCCAAATTTACTCAAACACAAGAGTAAACAGTTACTCACAAATTGAGTTGAGTGATTTGGACTTAAAGCCAAAAATGAACTACCATACATCTTTTTATCTAATTGCGCGTAACATTTTCACAATTTTATTTTTTCCTGACTCAAATGCACAAGTAAACATACTTGACTACAAAGTGAACATCGCCTGTATGCAAACTCATATCGGTCTGAAAGGCATCATCAACACTGTATGTCACAAGTCCGTTATTAAAATAATGACATTCTTTTAATCATAAAATCAAAATTAGGAAACTATCTCACATTTTCTAAATCTAGTCGTTTTAATTAACAGATGTGTAGTACCTAAATGTTACAAAAAAATGAATTCATTTTACAAAGTTCAATAATAGTTACTGTTATTGCACAATTTTAACATCAATAGCTGATTGAAACCACCTGTGTGAAAAAAACTAGCGACTTTGTCATCCCTTTGCTCCACAAACAGCACAAAAAAGCGCGGTATTTGTACACTCCAGTTCACAATGATGTTTTTACAAATAGCCTACCCTGTACCTCAAAATGGAAAACAAATGCTGAGCAAACCTACCAAAGCCCTTGTACAGACTTAAGGGGTGAAAATCTTGCAGTTGCTTTTGTTTTACACAAGCCATTTCATTTTCTTCTAAAACTTTGTAAGCATTCAAATGGCTGACATACTATACTCCAAATTTCTTAATTTCTTGTGTCTTAAACTGACAATTTTGCCATCAACTACCAATACTTGATCAACCTTCCCAAAATTGGAACTCCATGGCATAGAGAAACAACAACCACACATCGTCGTGCATACTTTGTTCCATACACCTTAGCCCACGAAGTCCTGCAAAAGATATCCAGAATATATATTAACTGTGTTGCTAAGTGGAGGTTGGGAGAAATACAGGAGTTTCTGCACCCTAAATTTAAATGGAGACTGCATGCACCCATGGCTGGCAAATCCTAGCAACCCAATCATTAAGACAACAGTGGAAAGTGGAAGGGGGGTGACCAACTAAGAGCCTAGAACAGGCTACCCCAATGCTCACCAGTCATTTAATTTGTATTGCCAGATAATTGCACAATTTGAAAGAATCTTTAGTTTTGGGAACAAGTGTTCTCAGCACCTTTAAGGCAAACTTTCATCAAGTTGTTGACCCAATTCTTCATGTGGCCAAAACAAAAAAGGGGAAGGTGGCTTAAGAAGTCAAGAATTACCTTTTATTGTTGGAGGATAATGATGGAGATGACATAAAGCCCACTGCAGGTAAATATTGTGATAACTTGTACTGCACCACATTATCTAGTACAGTCAAACCAAATCTTGCGATTCCCCAAGATTCTATAAATTATTTGTTGATATTAGTGGTTTTGAAATATTATCACGGCATTTGTGTGTAAAGCGTCACAAGGTATCAGCAGGTGTAAGGAGTAAAATTTGCTGATTTGGACTTGAAAATGAAGGTAAAGCTGAACAGTCAGGACTGAAATTCAGTCACAAATGTTAGTGATCAATCCTTATTACTTCTTTTAGATGCTTACGAGTGTGTTGGTTATTTTTTAGGTGAAAAGGCTGAAGTTGCAATGGCAGTATTGCCATTTCTATTGCAGGGAAAGTCTGGATTGTGTAAGCACACAGATTTTGTGGAATTCATCCTGCCTGTAAGTGTAATGTTGTTATGTTTCATCTCAGAGTTTATAATGCGTGTGATTTTTAAGTCCAACGCAGTTTCCAGATTAAAATTAGACTGTAGTTCATTGCACTATGGTTGGCTGTATGGTCATTATCACAAATGACCTAACTACTCCTTTGAGCTACAGGAGACATGTCGGCAGCCAGGCCATCAAACTAGGTTTCTGTGACAAACACCCTACACAAGTGCACTGCATTTGAAATAGTAATCAGAAGCCTCATAGGTTCAATTCTTGTTAGAAGCACTGGGATTTTTTTCCGGGTGCGCCGGCATTGATCATCAATAGATCATTCATTTAGCTGGCTAAAAACCTCCCATCCCATTGCTAATTTTCCGTAATCATTTCCATAGGAGAGAGCAAACCCAAGAAGAATTGCAGAAAATAAAGTAAAGATTTTTCCTTTTCTCATCTTCACCGGGAATTTAGACAGTTGTGAAGTGGTGCACTTGGCAGCTGACAAGCGTGTCATTTGTAATTTCCAGGCATCTCTTGTGGAGGCAACTGTTACATTACTAGCAACATAGTATGTTTTTATGTTCAATTATCCTCCTGGACTAACAAACGTTTTTTTTATATCTGCAAAAATGTATTTTACACATTCAGGATGGTAAAAAATTGCCATCTTCTGTAATTTCTTTCTTTATTTTTTTCCATGAGCTTCAGTCAGTCCATAGTTAATCTAGGGACTGGTTATGAAACCCTGGGAATTTTAAAAGCAGGAACAATACAGTCGCAATTAAATGTTGAACCGACCGTGACCCTGCACATTCTTTTGTTTTTGGTTCGCAAGTTAATTTCGAATAAATTAGTCGAAGCTTTTGATTGGTTATCCTGCCGAAAAAAAGCGTGTTTTTGTAGGGTTTTGTGCAGGGTCAAGGCCAAAAAAACGAATAAAAACATGAAACAAAGAAACTTGTCAAGTTTCATAACCAGCCTACATCTATTAACTATGGTCAGTCTCGGTTACCTCTTTATAGGTTAAAACAGCATTGAAAGGGAAACTCCAACACTTAGGTTTTTCTCTATAAGTATGTACAGAGTGGGCGTTTCTGTTTAGTGTTGAGAGTTACAATAGAATTCTCGGCAAATGCCATCTGTTTGTCAAAACATTATTTCATTAGCCAACATTTTTTCTTTGTAACATTCTACAGGAAAACTACTCTATACACATCTAAAAAAATGCCCATAATAGTATTGTAGTAAACTGTACGTTGAACAATATTGTAGTATTACTGGCCCTTTATAGTTCAAAGGGTGAATAGCACTATCCACCGGATAAATCACTATCCAGTGGATAACTCAATTGGTTTTGCTAGTGTTTATCTGTTGGAAAGTGATTTCTGCGGTGGCAAGCGTGATCCACCTTTTGAACAACCGAGGCCAGGTCCATGCTAAAGAGGCTTGCATATAAGAGTGGTCCCATAGATACTATAATGTTTACAGTTGTGAAATAATTTGGGAATTTGTTGTATATATATATGTATATATTAGTCAATTGTAATTTCAAAGTTAAACTTTTATTTATTTTCACTGGATACAAACTTCAGCTTCTGCTGTTTGAGGTAGATTTTAAAGTCGTTGTAGAATTCTAATAGCTATTTTTACTCGTTATTATGATTTTAGTTCAAAGTCACTTTGAGAGTATTGATCTTTGGTTAACTCAAAAAAAAGAGTTTGTTTTACTCAATCTGTGAGTAGGTGATCGGTTTACTCAAAATAAAGGGTCAGTATGGATACATTTCCCTTGAGTAATATTACCCTTAAATTTGGGTTAATTTTACTCGTTAACTTGAGTAGATTTACTCACTGCTGAGTCAAATTTTACTCATGAATGTGCATAGAATTACTCACTGCTGAGTTAAACAAACTCAAACCCTTGTGTAAATTTTACTCAGCATTACTGCTACAGTTTACGCACTTATATGGTTCAGCATGGATGCATCGATTTACTCAATATTTTGGGTTAAATTTACTTAGCTTTTTTTGCTGTGTAGTTAGTTATACAAAGAACATTGATCATGTAACTCTAAGTGTTGAAGAGCTTAAACTGGCTGCCAGTCAAAACTAATTTATACTTCAGGGATGCCGTTATGGCTTTTAAATGTATGACTGGAATGGCCCCAGAATACTTAGTAATAAATTTATTTTAAGAGGTAGCGTAAGTAGGCGGGCGTTTAGAGGTTCGCAGCTATTGAATATTCCATTATTTAAAACTAAATGATGGCAGAGATCCTTTTCTTATAGAATTGTTAATATGTGGAATAATCTGCCATCTAAAATTAAGCTTAGCTAGTGTTTGAATAGTTTTAAACGTAATTTGAGAAAGTATCTTCTAAAAGATTTTTTTACGATGAGCTACTCCGTCACCTGTTTTTACCCTGTCATTGAAATTTTGAATTATCTTTTTTAAAAATTTATCTATGTATAGTTTTTATGTTAATTATGTTAATTGTCACTGAAAAACCCCCTTGGGAAGTGTCAATAAAGTATTGTATTGTATTGCTTACGGTTATTTTTCTAAAAAGTCCTTGTTTTTCATGCTTTTTTTTATTATTGAAAAGCCTGTTTTATAACCTTTACAATGAGATAATGTAAGCCACTGTGTTAGAAAAATACATAAGTTCAGAAAAGTTAATTACCTTTATGGGTCTTTTAGGACCCATGTTTTCAACAGGCCGAAAATGAGTTAACGAAACTGTTCCCTGTTTTTCTTGTTTCCAACTTTTTTTGTCTCGATCGCACCTCTAGACACCATATTGGTTTTCGTACTGAAGGCTCGATTTTGCCCGTTGCGTTGTCAAAGTATGATGCACGCGCTGCCTAAGCCGGTTTGACCGGAGTTACCAGCCCAGAAACTTGGGCTGCGGAGACTTAAGGCGTTGTTACACTGTGAAATGTTTCGTGCAACTTGTCTCGCAATGTTTTGGCGACATTGTGGCGGGACAAGTTGCTCGAAACATTTCACTGTGTAACATACCCTGCAACGGCTAAAATCGTTGCGAGATAAGTTGCAAGAGTCGTTGCCGAAAGTAGAATTAAGTTCTACTTTTCGTGCAACTTGTCTCGCAACGATTTTGGCCGTTTCAGGGTATGTTACACTGTGAAATGTTTCGTGCAACGTGTCCCGCCACAATGTCGCCAACACATTGCGAGACTAGATGCTTCCGTGAAGCATACACTGGGTTGCCTGTGGTACATGTTACAGAAAATCAGAAGGCACTGAATTGTGTGGTATTAAAGCCCGCCGCACACTTGAGGAAAGAGCTGAGCAAACTGCCTCGCGAGGCGGTTTGCTCAGCCGTTTCCTCACGTGTGCGGGGAAATTGTGGTGAGAAATTCGCCTCGCGAGGCCGTGAGGATAAAATCAAACATATCGTAAATACTTTTTTTCTTGGGCCATCGTAGTTTGATCAAAAATAAGACACAAACAGCAGTGATAAACATATTGAACTTGTTCATTTTCATTATGACTTGACGTTTCGTATGTGCTCTACATACATTTTCAAAAGTAACCGTTGAAATTTAAAACAGCTATTTATATATAACAAAGCGGATGAGGGGACTGGAACCTAGATTAAGCAAATACTTAACAGTAAAATATATAATAATAATAATAATAAAAACAGAAAAGATTAATAAAGCATCAGCTTTTCACTTCCGACGTTGACGTTGAAAGCCGGCTCAAGTTCTTGAATAAAGAAGGTCTCTTTTATTTTACAATGATAGTCTGTTTTGCCCTTCGCTGGGATCATTTTGATATTTTAGCGAAGGGCAAAACAGACTATCATTGTAAAATAAAAGAGACCTTCTTTATTCAAGAACTTGAGCCAGCTTTCAACGTCAACGTCGGAAGTGAAAAGCTGATGCTTTATTAATCTTTTCTGTTTTTATTATTATTATTATTATATATTTTACTGTTAAGTATTTGCTTAATCTAGGTTCCAGTCCCCTCATCCGCTTTGTTATATATAAATAGCTGTTTTAAATTTCAACGGTTACTTTTGAAAATGTATGTAGAGCACATACGAAACGTCAAGTCATAATGAAAATGAACAAGTTCAATATGTTTATCACTGCTGTTTGTGTCTTATTTTTGATCAAAATCAAACATGTTTGATATTTTTGGCCTCGCGAGACAAATTCCTCAATGTGTGCGACCATCGTGAGAATCGAGCTGAGCTTGGTTTAATCAAGCATCCAATAAAAATACATGGCATACTCACGTGACTCCAGCGGTTCAGGATGGTGTCGGAGGAAGAAATTCCGACGTCACTGAAGTCACGTGAGAATGCCATGTATTTTTATTGGATGCTTCATTGACCAAGCTCAACTCGATTCTCACGATGGCCGCACACAATGAGGAATTTGCCTCGCGAGGCGAAAAATATCAAACATGTTTGATTTTTTCCTCACGGCATCGCGAGGCCAATTTCTCACCAAAAGTTCCCCGCACACGGTGAGAAAACGGCTGAGCAAACCGCCTCGCGAGGCAGTTTGCTCAGCTCTTTCCTCACCGTGTGCGGCGGGCTTGAACTACGGCATTCCAGTCTCTGAAGAATAACAAATAAAAGAGGAGCGAGAAACATTGGCTTCTGGGCTGACGTGTTGATAATTTTCAAGTTCCCTCACAACTTCTTTTCACCACAAGTTTAAGCGTGCCCTCTGAGCATCTGACAGCTACAATAGTTCGCTGAAGTTAACCCCTCCCTATTCGGCGGGGTTAGTATCTGGATGGGAGACCAGAAACAATATACCCCTCAAAACAGAAGCATTGGACCGAAAATTCTATTTTAACGCTAACAAATGCGGACCAAGCAAGGAACTGATTTTGTTAGCTTGCTTTATGCGAAACAAATATTGATGCAAAAGTAAATAGTGGTACAAAGTTTTTGGGAAGAGCAGAAGGAAGTTTTCTGGACGGTCGATCGAGAATAAAATATTTTGACATCAGCAACAACATTTATGACACGAAAGCAACATTAATTTTTAACCCTGAATATAAAAAGTTACGATCACCGACAAACATTCTGGGAGATTTTTGCTATTGTACTATTGGCTGCACAAGTAAAAGCGCCAAATCGAAAGTTACATCGGATTCAGAGGGCGCCCTGATGAAGTTACCGCGGTGTGTTTACTCGCGAAACAGTGTCAAATCATCATTTGACACAGATACCGGGTTTTTGTTTTTGTAAGTTTTCTTTTTCTTTCAAGTGTTATAAAGTTTGACAAGAAATGTGCGAATTCAACACAAAGATCACAATCGCCCAATTCTTCAGGTCGACAGTCAAAACTTTACTCTCCAAGACGAGGTTATTTATCGCCAGGTAATTCCATCATTTTGAGGATAGCAGCTACTTTATTATTCATCAGTGTCAGATTTTTTTTGCCGATTTTGGGGGTCATTTTGTTGAAACTCAAGCAGGCTTCCAACAGACCTGTTTATTTTCGTTACACTATAGATCGTTTTCACTGTCACGCAATAAAAAAATAATCGAAAACCATCCAGTGGAAAAAGTCAAGAATTCGTGATGTTGTAGAAGATAAATGAAGAAGGCACTTCTCCAAGTTTTTGGCCTGTGCGTTTCCCCAAAACTTCAGATATTCGTCGAAATGTTTCGCAGAAATTTACAGAGCCCAGTATGAAAACGCCATGTTGGTGTACATCTGTGGTGCACCAATATTGGCGGCCGGAAAATAGTGTCAACATCTGTTACTTACTTTGGCTATCTAGGCGAGTGATCATCTGTACTGAACAAACAGCTATTTACCTAAGCACCTTTCCTAATGCTTTAAATTCTAAAAAGGCTCAAAACCATGAGATAAATATATATTTATCAAAAAACTCGATCGTCGCCTCGTGTCACGCACCGCTATAACTTAGAAATTCAAAATGCCCTGGTTTCGAAACGAAGCACGCTATTGAGCTTTAAAATTGCAAATGGATACAAATTTACCGCCTCTTATGCCTGATGAGGATAAAACTTTCGTGGCTCTTTAGTTTTGGATTTTCGAAAATGATGACGTCACGTGAAAACGATCCATACCACAAAAATGCTCCCGTATCACATTTCAACACACGTATGCAAATTTGTTAAGCTCGAAAATTACACAACATGATATTAAAGTTCACAAAGGCTGGAAATATCTCGGCAAAATCCTTTTCCAGCGAAAAATGAATCGAAACAAACAACATATTTACTATTAGAGGCAAAAATACCTTCCTATTTCAATTGCGTGCGTGCAAACAAGAGATGCAATTAAATACATTTTTGACAGTTCACATCAAAACCCTTTTCGACTCGGAACCCTGACCGTAAATAATGAAGCACAAAACGTGTCTTACTCAGTTAATTTGGCAAAGACTTGCGATGCACTTAGATGTAATTTGCATAACGTGCTCATCGAAGCTTAGGGTTGAGTCCATAAAAACCCCTAAATCCTTAGCAAAAGGTACTGGTGAAAGTTCTTTACCAAGTAGAGATAACTCGAAATTACTAGATACATTAGACAACATTTGTCTTGTGCCAAACACAAGTAATTTAGTCTTATCAGGATTTATAAGGAGACTGTTTGAACAGAACCAGGTAGCAACGGTTTTGAGATCTTCACACATGGTTTCCATAGCCAGATCGGCATCCTTTGATTGAAAGGTTAAATAAAGCTTTGAATCATCTACGTACGATTCAACAGAGCATGCCTTAGGGACGGTGGGTAAGTCATTGATATAGACATTAAGCAATAACGGACCTAGTATGGACCCTTGTGGGACCCCATGCGATAAAGGAAGAGTATCAGACAGATAGGATTCGATTAGAACAGCTTGTGTCCGGTTGTGTAAATAACTTCGGGACTACTTTAGAGCTGGCTGTGATACACCAAGGGCGCGAATCTCTCGTAACAGAATAGTATGGTCAATTCATTATCACCTTCCTTAACCAAAGGAATTACCTCAGACTTTTTCCACTTATCAGGAAACACAGACGTTAATAAAAAAGAGTTTACGAGGTCGGATAGGACTGGTAAAATGCTACACAAACTGTCCTTGATGATAGACATAGAGACTTTGTCCCATCCGGGTGCTTTGTTGGAGGGAAACGATTGTATTACATGTACCTCATGTACCTTGCGTAGATCACATGAGGTTACGCGTTGAAAATAAAATTCCTCTGAAGCGTGACATGTTGGCAGTAAAGTAAGTTCTATTTGAGAAAGGCAATTATCTTCAGCGAGTTTCTTGGAGGCAATTGAAGCATTAGCACCTACTGATGTAAAGAATTCATTGAATTCAATAGCTAGATGTTTAACATCCTCAGTATACACTGGGTTTGGCTGTTCTTTACGAGAAAGGCAGCCCCTAATAGTTTTCCACAATGACTGCTTGTTGGTGTTGGTCTTAATCTCTTTCTGGACGTGATCTCTCTCAGCCTCTTTGAACTTTGACTTCACTTCCCCACGAAATGATCGATAATGCTCCCAGTCCAGAATATCATTACTTCTACGTGCAATCTTATGTAAGGTATCTCTACTAGACAGGAGGGCTTTTATTTCTTTGTTGACAAACGGACTCCGACGATGTCTTATCCTCATGTTCTTTATCGGCGCGTGAACTTCTAAAATGTTCAAAAATCTACCATTAAAGAAAATCCAGTTTCTCATTGACGTCATCGATTAAATACATTTGTTCGCAATGCACTAGTGATAAATCTTCATTGAACACTGCAGGATTATAATGCCTGTAGGATCTAGTCGGGAAAAAAGTCGGGAAAAATGTCGAGAAAAAAGTTGAGAAAAAAGCCGGGAAAAAAGTCGAGCAAAAAATCGAGAAAAAAGTTGATGATACCAAATTGTACATGTTGTTTGACGTACATGATTGCAAAAATGCCGTTGCTGCTATGAATGAAGACCTCTTAAGATTTCGCGACTGGTGTTTTGACAACTGCTTGTTAATTAATTGGTATAAGACCAAACTAATCACATATGACAGCAGACAGATGACAGAAAGACTTCCACAATTCCATCTCTCGCTCTTAGGTAAAGAACTTGTACCAACACATTCTGTTATTGACCTTTACAAACATTAGGAAGTTGTAGGGTGTTCAAAATTTTGCTGCCCGCATAGTTAGTTATACAAAGAAATTTGATCATGTAACTCTAGTGTTGAAGAGCTTAAACTGGCTGCCAGTTAAAACTAATTTATATTTCAGGGATGCCGTTATGGCTTTTAAGTGTATGACTGGAATGGCCCTAGGAATACTTAGTAATAAATTTATTTTTAGAGGTAGCGTAAGTAGGCGGGCGTTTAGAGGTTCACAGCTATTGAATATTCCATTATTTAAAACTAAAACATGGCAGAGATCCTTTTCTTATAGAATTGTTAATATGTGGAATAATCTACCATCTGAAATTAAGCTTAGCCTAGTGTTTGAATAGTTTTAAACGTAATTTAAGAAAGTATCTGCTAAAAGATTTTTTTACGATGAGCTACTCCGTCACCTGTTTTTACCCAGTCATTTAAATTTTGAATTAACGTTTTTAAAAATTAATCTATGCACAGTTTTTATGTTAATTATGTTAATTGTCACTGAAAAACCCCCTTAGGAAGTGTCAATATAGTATTGTATTGTATTGCTTACGGTTATTTTTCTAAAAAGTCCTTGTTTTTCATGCTTTTTTTTTCTTTTTTTATTGAAAAACCTGTTTTATAACCTTTACAATGAGATATTGTAAGCCACTGTGTTATAAATACATAAGATCAGAAAAGGTTAATTACCTTTATGGGTCTTTGAGGACCCATGTTTTCAACAGGCCGAAAATGAGTTAAGGCGCTGTTACACTGTGAAATGTTTCGTGCAACTTGTCTCGCAATGTTTTGGCGACATTGTGGCGGGACAAGTTGCTCGAAACATTTCACTGTGTAACATAACCTGCAACGGCTAAAATCGTTGCGAGACAAGTTGCAAGAGTCGTTGCCGAAACTAGAATTAAGTTCTACTTTGCAACTTGTCTCGCAACGATTTTGGCCGTTTCAGGGTATGTTACACTGTGAAATGTTTCGTGCAACGTGTCCCGCCACAATGTCGCCAACACATTGCGAGACAAGTTGCACGAAACATTTCACAGCGTAACAGCGCCTTTAGGGTGCGTTCGATTGACCGTATTACGGAATAGGAATACATGGAATAGAAGTTAGAAATACTTCGTTTGTACGGAGATTCAAATGAAAATTGTCAAACACAAGCTAAAATGCTATTTTAAACATATCTTTATTATTTTTGCTGCTTCAAAACGCCGGGACATACCGTTTTGAATCATCACTCCACGTATTCTTATTCTGGAATAGGGTCAATCGAACGCACCATTAAAAGACTTGACATGATTTCTGCAGAGCCTCTCTTGCTCGCCCTCTGGTGAGTTTTAGAGAGGCTCTGCTCGCAGGATGGTTTTCCCATTGAATGCTCTTGAAATTTCTCAGTCGTTTTAATTATCTTGATTCAAAACAAAAGTTAATAGTGCATGCAGACATCTTAGATATGTTGCTAACTGCAATAAAGGCCTTTAATTTGGAAAACAAACCCTCAGGCTCTGTTGACACGAGACGACAAAAAATCGTATCACTCCTCGCCCTGCTTCAAACATGAGAGGATGTGACTTTTCCGTCCATGGCTTGGCCATTCTCTTTTGGCTTTGGTTGGCTTGTGTTAAAAACAAGACATACGCTGTTCGAGGTTAGAAAAATTTAGTTTGGTCTCTAACTTAAGTAAAGATAGAAAAGGTTGTGAGACATTCCTTGACCGATTAATATGCAAAATTGCACCGATTCGCGAGCGATCTCGATTTGGTTTTCTGCTTTTTTTTCCTTTTCATTGGCTTCGTCGATCCAGGTTCAGTTCGAGTTCCCTTTGTCTCACAGTTTACAACTTAAAAATAACATATAAGTTCTTCTGCTCATACATAACATCAAACTGGAAATTTACTTTGATTATTAGAAACCATAAGTTACCAGGAAGTCTCGCTAAAGAAAGATTATAAAACTGAAGCTAAGACTTGCATTGTAAGGGGTTTCTTCACCTCGGGTGTGAACTAACATCAAGTCCCAATGTCATTTTAAACCTTACCAAAAGTCCCTATACAATGCATCTCGTCGATCGCTTGAAGCAAAGCCTAACTATTTAAGATAATTTTAATAGCAGAAAATTAACAAAAGTTCTTGTGGGACGACATTGACGCCCTATACAATTTACAAAAAAAGACAGTGCACCAAGTAATAACCAAATCTTTTTCTGCCTCTGGAATTAAACGCTATTCCTTTCGGGGCCGGTACTACGGTTTATGGCAAAAATTTCATCGAAGCGTATATTCTAGCTAGGTGAAGGTTCCCGAGTTACTGTTCCGTTCCAAAAGCGATACGGCTCGGACATAATTTCAATGCAAGTAATGAACTGCCCATTAGTTTTTTAGGGGTTCAAAAAATACCAAAACAAAATCAAAATTCTCTCTTGAGTAATATGCGAAAGAAGTTTGTGATTGCGCAAAAGAGCTATAAATTATCAGATTTATAGATGCTGAAAAATGTGTATACAATGTTCAGAAGAAATCAAATACACACTCGTGAATTAATCGGACTGTCCCCAAGCTATTGAATATTGCATCAGAGTAATTCATCAACTTCTCCATCATTTGAAAGTGTGCATGGCGACTATTGCCAAATTTCAATCAAGCGCTGTCGAAAAAGTTCCTTTTTTCCCGGCTCAGTTAAACGATCCAAAACCATACGTTTTATCTTTTGCTTAAGGAGAAACAAAAAAACTAGTTTCAGCGCATTAATAAGAATTTCACGGCAAATGTACAATCAAATGTTGGCAAAGGTCTATTTCCTTTGGCCTACTTCCTTTGGAGTGCAAGTTTAGGGAATTTTTGTCATGAGGTCTCACGTAACTTCAGTGAAGGCAAGATGTAAAGCTGTTCTAAAAAATTGCTAAACAGTTTAGGAAACTGTAAAGGGTGTTCCCAGTAAATGATTAATGAGGATCGCTATCAGTAAAACTGAAATTGTGTTGGGAGACGACAGAATTGAACTATTCTGTTGAAATTAAAACATCTACAAAAAAGCCAACCAAATCACTGAAATGTAGAAACGCATTCTTTATATCTTTAGGCTTCAATTTTTTCGCTTGCAACTCTATTCATCTTAAATACCGCCTGATATATCTTCAAATGAAACCTGTGGCGTTTTTCTCCGAGTTACACTGTGCAAGGGTCAAACCCTTTCAGATATCATAAATTTCAGGTTTTCGCTATCTGTTTTCAAATTTCGTTTCCTTTTAAAAAGGATTTTCTTGTTTTTTTCTTTCTTTTTTTGGGAGACGGATGGGATACTGCTCGAAGTTAAACGGTCTATGAAAAAAAAAAAAAAAAAAAAAAAAAAAGAACAGCTTTTACCAATTATCTAACTTTGCGTGAGAAAAACGGCTAAATATACAATGGACAGTTACTGTTTCCAATTTGCAAAATGTTTTGCAATACAAACTTTTTATCCTTAAACTGCACTCTATGAGTTGACCAGCAGACAACGCTGACATTTTCGAAGCAAGTACCCTTGAAAATGACGCAAACATCCTTCATTTTAATGCCCTCTAGAAATAGCTTTATATCAAGTTCCACGGCCCTTTTTTCCTGGAAGGAATTGCTTGCAGATTTTTAAAAACACAGTGACAGCTTATGCAGGAGTAATAGCAGAATTTCCTTGTCTAAGGTTTGATTGAATACTGCTTTTCAATTTTTGATCAGCTTAAACACTGATGAATAACATTAATTATTTCATGGTGGGCACATTTTCTTTTGTCATTCAACAACTTTAACTTACACACCTAATAAACCGGGGACGGTTTAATTGATAAAATGGTTAGGAAGAGCGGGGCTGATAAATTAAATCGAAAGGGATTTATACAGATAAATCCCTCCAGCGAGGGCCTTATACAGACAAATCCCCCGAATGAGGAACCAAACCCAAAAACGAATGAATGCAAATGAATTTTCATTGTTAGTTTTCCTTACAAGAATCAAAACAACCAAAGAAACGAAAATAAAAGTTAAGTCCCTTGAGGACGTCATAAATGACTCAAAGTCTGTTGTTGTTTCTCAAGAACATGTGAAAATCACGTCTTTATGCTATGAAATTTGTCAAAAGTCTATTTTTCAAAACCGTGTGAAAATCACACAGTTATGTCAACTCTATTGTCTTCGTTTCGATCGCACGAAGGTGTGAGTCTCCCAATTAGCCAGTACTTGTTCCCCCGAAGAAAAGATCTTAATTATTTATCACAGTAGTATGGGTGGCACAACAGCGGCAGAAAATTCAGTTTAATTTTTACGATATTAAGACAGATTTGTGTATTTTACAATTTATAAAGACCCATCAGAAATAAAATCATGAAAAACCATGAAATAAGTCAGATAAATACCTCGAACGTCGGCCCTCGGAATGTATATGGATTAATACTTCAGTCCGTTTGCGGTATTTATGTTTTACTTAAACAAATGTGTCAGTCAGGTTTTCCAATAGACCATTTTACAGTTGTGGCTAAGTTACCAGGCCTAACAATGGAAGCGAGGCTGCCGGTGACCCTGTTTTGATACAAACCTTCATGCTTTTGTAATGTTAATATGGACTAATTAGCGTTACAACAACACAATTTACATGATAAAAGCAGTGAGGTCTGTATCAATGCAAGGTCACCGGCAGCCTCTCAGCCATTCATAGGCTTGGTCGCTGAGCAAACAACTGTAAAATGGCCTATTGACCAAGGCTACCGTTAGTGTTATCTCATGGTTTACCTCGCCCATCTGACGAAAGTGGAACTGACACAACATTGGCTGGTTTACATTGAATATGAAATATAAAACGTAAACGCACTTCAAACTAAAACAATAAATTCCTTGAAACTTGAGAGTGAGAAATGA
Source organism: Montipora capitata (assembly GCA_949126865.1). Lineage (NCBI taxonomy): Eukaryota > Metazoa > Cnidaria > Anthozoa > Scleractinia > Acroporidae > Montipora > Montipora capitata. The sequence goes on from OX421452.1 coordinate 16,635,996, forward strand.
CTAGCTTTTCTGTAAAAAGTTCATAACAACCGTGAATTTTAACCACATTCCATGCAATTCCAAGTGTCACCAGCAAAATGATATTGTAGATAGTCATAATGAGAAATGGAAAGCGATCCTCCATCACATTCAAGACCTCTAGACGTATCGTGTATATTATTATTGTTATTATTATTATTATTATTATTATTATTATTATTATTATTATTATTATTATTATTGTTATTGTGTGTGTAATTATTATATTGTAATGTTATACATGTAATGAAATGAAAAAAAAAAAAAAAAAAAAAAAAAGGTACTATATCTAAGCGACAGTGAAAGGACAGCAAATAGCGAGAACGAGCTTAGAAAGGTACATAAACAATATGTCAAAAGTGTAAGCCCGAATTCTTCTTTTAAAGGTCATTTGCAAAGGGTCCGTGGGAATACTATGCAACCAGAAAATATATAAAACACGAACGAGGTTGCCAGGGATTCTTTAACTTTGTCTCAAAAATGCAGATACGAGGGCATCGAAAAGTGTGACAGGAAACTTGAAGCAAGCACGAGATATTCTAATCTTGAGGTTTTAGGGGAAGATACCTGGCGAAGCTGCACAGATTCCAATGAATCGAGTTCGAGAAATAAACAGAAACAGCGATTACCGAGTCCGAATGATGGCAGCGAGGATGATGCAACAAGTGACATTGAAGACCTACGTGGCAGGCTCGAAAAGGCGGCTGGGAAGTCCATGCCAAGCCAGCCGAGTTTTCAAAGTATTGCCAGCAGTTTTTCTGGTACAAAACCTCCGGTCACTACCCCCAACAGAAAGTCCAGAGGATCGTCCGTAGGAACGCTTGTTTATGAAAACCGCAAAGGCGATAAAAGTGTTAACCTCAATGGAACATCGTTTAGGCTAGAACCCTCAGCGTGGCAAGCAGAACAGAATCACTGTCCCCACGGCCTTGCACAATTTCATTCATGTTTCCCACATCTTAAAGCGAGTTCTCTTCCTTCCAGCCCCACGAGACAAAGATGGAGTGAAACGGCAACTCCTCCGTGGCAACAATACAGAGTTCTCTGCGATGCATTTCGACCAAACAACTCGCCCCAGATCGTCGTGTGCCGGAAACGGTACCCCAATGGGTATAAAAGACCAAAGTTTGCGTCCACCACAGAGCTTGAGTACTATATTCATGTTGTATCCGAAGCGTATGTGTGAATAAGCTATGTATGTGTGAATAAACAAAAAAAAAAAAACAAAACAAAAAACAAAGTGTCACCAGTAGTCCTACACTGAACAACATATGCTATAAAAGTTACTGCACCTGCACATTTTAAAATACTCTTTTTGACACGTACGTCGGACAAGAAGACAAGGTATACGTTCATATTTTGTTGTCATAAATTAAAAAGCAGCGCTAGCACGAATATAAACGAAAGTTGTACTTCCATTTTTGCAAACTTTTAATTTCACGTTTGCCGTTTATTTTAGTTTATATTCCTCTTCTACAATGTTTCTTGTTATTTATTCGTGGGATACTCTTCTGACCTTTTGCTGTCGCAATATACATTTAATCAACCAAACCTGAGGGCTGCAATGTAAATTAGTGTCCGAGTATAATTTATAGCCCGAAAGAAAAGCAATGAACTTGGAAATGTAAGGAGCTGTAATTAAGAGTACGAACCGAGAAAATGAGGTAATTAACATACATATCATATTATTACATAACTAGGCCTTTAAATGAAGCAACAAGAGCAAACTTTGAAACAGGCCATTTTCGAAATATCAAATATTCAGCTAGAGAGTGAGGCAGTGAGGGCAAAAACAATCACAGCGTTCTGATGTTCTATCCAAAAGATATGGTAAAACTAATTACTCTTCCGTTCGTATTGTTAGCACAGAACACCAAAAGTATAAATTGAGGAAGCAAATTATGAGGGTTGTCAAATTCAATGATATGCCTGTCTTATAATGCAAAAACAACGCTTTAACCACTGTAAAGAAATCTCAAAACAAGACTTCCTGTATTCATGCGTGATCATTGCTCAATCCAAATGACACACAGTAGTCTTCAGTCGTCTCTTAGATTTCTTGCATTCTAAATAATCTCAAAAACGGCCGAAAAACGTTCTCTGGCTAAGAATGTCAAAAGAAACATTTTTTAGACCACCTGAACTGCAGTTTTCATCCTGGCTGCGGCCTCTTGACATTTACTTTTCCGGCTTCGGGTGCCAATGTTTTTCAAGCTAAGATCTGCATGCAAATTTCTGGCTTATGAATAATTGATCATCATAGCACCTTTTTCGTGACATCTTAGTCATGATATGTGCCCGACTAAAATTACGTTCTATTTACAGTAATTTTCTGCTGAAACCCAACTGGGGCTCGGATGATTATGCTTAATATCTTTCATGTATTTCTCACATTACTCGTTTGGATGGTTGGTTGGTTGCATCTCTGATATGCCTTAAAGTGACTGCGTGACGCATGCGCGATGCAGTTAAGGCGGGCAACACCTAAAGCCATTTTCACGCCGCTTAATTGGTTTAATGGGAATATCTCGTTCGCGTTTCAAGCAATACAAAAACCCTAAGTTTATAACACAAATCAATGTTTTGAGGTGTTTTGTAAATTTGTTGGTGATTTTTAGGTATATTTGGGAGCAGGTAGTTCTTCTTAAAAGAGTAGTAAAACTTTGAGAAACAAGAAATAGTTCAGATTTGATGCAGTTTAAAAATTAGAATCTGAAGTTAAAAATTTGTATATGGACACCCAAACAGTCCCCTACGAACCTGGTGTGCTCTTGGGTTGGGTGCAACTTCGCAACTGTCTGTTGGTGTTCTTTTATCCCTTCTTAAACCTCTTAAAATGCCATTCAAATTCACGTGTACCCCCACCTTAAGAGCCATATATGGTTAAAATTAGACTAAATGAGTGCGTGATGCAGTCGCGTCGTAGTCTATACTCACTTTTCACCCCTGCTCACTACAGTAGCTCAGTGGTTAAAACATCCGTACTCGCTCGATCACGGAGGGTCGTGGGTTTAAATCCCATCTGGGGCTCGGATTTTTCCGAGTTCACAGTTGATGATGATGCTAAATATCTCTCATGTGTTTCTCTTATTACTCCCTTGGGTGATTATTATTAGTATTGTTTTATTACTACGAGCTTGTAAACAGCGCACTTGAGTATGTACATAGATACTTTCGCTTTACAAGTCAATGCTACTCCTACTAAGAATAATACGGTCATAGAATGATGATCTTAATTAATTCTAGTAAACGAAAAAAGTTCATCAATTTAGTAAGACTTTCAAGCAATCAACATTCTATTTAACAAAGAAAAACTCGAAATATGCTTCGTCGTCGTCGTCTTCTTCTTCTTCTTCTTCTTCTTCTTCTTCTTCTTCTTCTTCCTTCTTCTTCCTTCTTCTCCTTCTTCTTCCTTCTTCTTTTTCTTCTTCTTCTTCTTCTTCTTCTTCTTCTTCTTCTTCTTCTTCTTCTCAAGGAAACGGGACTCATTATTGTGTAGACGGAGTGGACAACTTTCAATGCGTTTGTTTATCAATAATAGCAATTTCTAAGTTTAATTGAAAATATTCAATAAAATGTAAACGTAATTGCACGCAAACGATTGAAATGACAACTTAACAGAGGGGATGAAGGGTTTTTTTCTGAAACCCACCTGGATTCAGTGTTCAAGGGAAGAAAGACAAATAAAAAAAGAAAACTGCGCAGAAAATAAGTTTTGGGCCAAAAACTTGTTTTAAAATTCATCTTCCAATTATGTCACTTTTACTATTGGTTTGTAGATCTTACTCACAGTGACTGCAAACGATCTGTGAAGTTTTTTCCACCATGGGAAGGTCACCGCTTAAAAGGTCACGTTTTTAGGACTTTCACCATGGACAAATACGCTACATCCTGTGAACAAGAATGCGTTATGGATCGCAAATGTGTTTCCATCAACATTGGCCCAACAATGGAGGACAAAACTATCTGTGAGCTAAGTGATTCAGATCATAACCAGCACTCAAAAGATGTTAAGTCAAGTTCCAGGTGGAAATACAGATTCACTGAGGTATGAAAATGTTAAGATTAAACGAGTTTAACGATGTTGGGTAAATATTTAACCCTTTCGACAGTGGTAACCATCGATGTCAGTTCTTCTTTTCGTAAAGGTATCCCTCAGTTTTAAATGCACATGCCAACATTTTGCGTGCTTATTCCGACTTATCCAGCTTAGAGCACAAGTTCTTTACACGACAACTAAGCTAGCTAAGATCTACTTGCAATTAGGAATCCTTTAAGCATTTCAATCAACATTTTGAGTGATTTTATAACTCTGACAATACCAAAGCAACACGGGATTTTTTTTTTCTGTTTACTCGCCAAAATTGCAAAGCTAATGATCTCTTAACATGTTACAGATACCTACCAAAAATAGCATGACATAGCTTACCTATAGCCACTGACTCTCACTTTACAACAGAATGTGTTAATGACCATGCCGGCACTGTTTCTGGTGGTCCCTCCCTTATTGCTACCGCAGCGAGTGAGCCTTAAGCGAAAGAACGAGGCAGCTCTCTAATCGGGAGAAGAACACATTTTTCTTCGAAACGCAAGAAACTGTGGTTATGCGCGAATGGAGGAATTAAGGTGCGCGGTAAGATCTTGGTACACAGAGGATTAGAACAGTTCCCGGTCCTGCTAGCAGAGGTCTCTGTTTTCTTTTGCGTTCACTGGGATGACGCTACGCTAAAAGGAAAGAGGCCTCTGCTAACAGGCAATTAGAACATTAACATAAGTTTGCAGCCTCTCTGTTTTTGTGTTCTGGTTCATTTTCGTTTATTTGATGCTTCCTTTATCCGTTTATATAAACTTCATCGCAGCTTCGTGAAATAGTATTTTAGTTGCACGAAAAGTAGAATTAATAACCACAGCACTTTGCGCTTCGAAAAGAATTTGAAGTGAACTCGGAAATGATCAACATGCTCTATGATCTATGCCAATGTTACTCTATTCCTTTTTTTCCTTCAATCTTTCTGGGTTTGATATTTTACTCTAGTAACCACATGTCCTCTTAGGGGACTGACTATATACGTTGTATAGTGTCCTCAGAAAGGATGAGAAACATGATTAATTTTACCAACTTACCTTTTTAAAGCAAACAGATCGCCGCTGCACCTTTTGCAAAAGCGAGAAGCCCCCTCTTAGTCTCTTGCAACAAAACGGCCTTCTTCTGGATTCAGTTTCAAATTTGGTGGTATGAAAAAACACAAGAACAGATCTTGTTAAATTCAAGTAAAGTCGTATGCGGTTGCTACGTTAGGTCGACTAATGGGCAGGCACTAAATTGCTGTATTCTTGCAGCAAAATAGTATATTTTTTTGCGCTGGTGGGGGGATGAGCTTTGTTTCCGGACTTTTCCTTTGCAGCTGCATCAAAGACTTGTCATTCTAAAAGAGATTGCTACTGCTAAAAATTCTCTAACAATGTTTTTTCGAAAGTGGGCTTTTCTTCTCTAAGGAGTTTCTTTATTTTTTATTTGTTCTATCTCTGTTTTCTTTCTCTTCCATAAGCATTGTAACATATACACCACGCAGAGAAGCGACGTAATCTGCAGATTGTAATCTTGCGTCTGTAAACACCATTATGGGTACTTCATGTTATTCTTGTCATTCTGTATATTTGTGTTAAACAAAAAAAAACAACAACAACAACGAAAAAATCATTATCTTCCTGCATGATTAAATCAGCTACGATGAGAAAGACTAAGAGTAGCTTCACAAAATGAATAAAACCTTTGCCTCACTTTAGGCGCCATGTTAAGAAAAAAACAAACAAACAAACAGATCGCACTTACTTACGATTCGGAGTCTTCTCAAGAGCAGAGTATATAGTTTCAATCAGACACATGAATCATAGTTCTTGGCGCTTATTAAAACCATCTCAAGAATTACACGTTTGTTTTATTTATTTTCTCGAGAGAGGTCCAGTTTGGGGGTCCACGTTTCGTAAGGCGTTTAAAAAAAACCTCCCTTCAATAGACCTTTTCACGGTTTCTGACGCCATCTTGATTCGGGGCCAAACGCAGCAGTGACTGTATGAGATTTTGGCCGAATTCAAACCTCTATAACTCCGCTGCAAAGAGGCAGGATTTCAAAAGTTTTAAATATTTTTAGTCGTTTTATTAACATCATTCACTCAACGGAAAATTAGATCGTTGCACAAGGCACATCGTTTGAAAACTGGATATTAGAAATCTTCTCCTGTCGCTTCAAATTTCGGGAGAATTTACCTAATTTTCTTTACAAGGATTTATGTGAATTTACAAATTTCGTTTACGGTCGTTATTTAGCTCTTATTAACCGAGCAGGAGGTCTGTATGGGAGAATCTTGACCGAGGTCGTGAGTACAGACCGAACGCAGTGAGGTCTGTACACACGACCGAGGTCAAGATTCTCCCATACAGACTGACTAAGCTCGGTTAATAAGATGTTTATTATATGGCAAACAAGAACAATTTAATTCGTTTAATGTAACTGGTTTGTACTTAGTCTAACTGACATTTTGCTTGCGAACGGCGATGAGTGGCGATGAGCTGAACTTAATTCTGTCAAAGTTTGCTCGTCATCCTCTCTTTTGTCATCATGCTGTTTGGCACTTCCATAAAATAAATATTGGTAGAAGAAAATACTCAATATTTTTGCATTTTAGTTTGCATCGTTTCACCGCAAAACATTACCGGTCTAGATGCCGGTCTAGATGGGAAAATCTAGACCGCGGTCAGTATCGATTTTAGCCAATCAAATTCGTGAATTCTGTAGTTCCCAGTCATCGTGAAACAGAGCCATATAATAAAGCTTGATACTGATCATCATACTTCACGAAAATATTTTCAAAAGAAGTGATTTTTGAGAGGTATTCTCGCTATCCACAATCGTCAGACCTTAAAGGATTTATAATAGTTCAAATTTGGCAAAATTCCCATACATTCACTGTTACACTAATCTCAGCCGCGTTTGCTTCCCCAATAATTGAAAATCTCCCTTCCCCTCGGGAGCATTTCTACCATTTAGGTAAACCAGTCTATTTGGTTTCCCCAATTAGGAATAGACAAGGTTATGTGGTGGGTAGACGTATCGATTTGCTTCGTCCGTATTTACTTTTCCATATTTTCTCCCTCAGAATCCTTGCAACAGTAGTCTTTGCCTCAACGGCGGAAAGTGTTTTATGGGTTATACCGACAAGAAGTACGTATGTGATTGTTTGCCAGGATCTACAGGAGAACACTGTGAAAAAGGTAGACATGAGAAACGTTTTGCTTCTATTTGCTGTTCGTTGTTATGGGAGGGTACGGTAGATTAAAAACAGTCGAGAGGATACAAATATGCTCAAACAGAGTCGACTTTGAGTGGATAATAAAAACACAGCTTGTGACTTCTAAAAGGACTTCGATAGAAATTCCTTATACCCAGAAAGGTCAGATCTTTGATCTAATGTATCCTTTGCCCAATTTCCCCGCAGAGGACCGCTTTCGGTAGAAGACAATCCAAATAAGAGAAGTGTATCCAAAATGGTGAATTTTCCAAAGTATTATTAGCTAACACCGTGGCCCCAATTTTAAAAAATTAAAACAAAAATTGAAAAAACGTGGCCCCAAAACATTGTCTCTCACGCCTTGCCCTAACATGGTTTTTGTACTGGAAGATCGTGCGTTACCAACCTGCTCGAGGCTCTTGACCACATTGGTTCACTTTTAGATATTGGCAGCCAGGTTGACACCATCTACCTTGACATGTCAAAAGCTTTCGACAAAGTCAGTCATAGGCGCCTCGTCCGTAAGCTGATTCAGGTCGGTTTCGGTGGCAACCTGCTTAACTGGTTCTGTTCCTACCTGTCAGGCCGATACCAACGCGTTACGGTACTCGGCGCCACTTCAGACAATCTTCCTGTTACCTCTGGAGTACCTCAGGGTTCCATACTTGGACCAGCCCTCTTCCTTTTATGCGTCAATGACCTTCCCGAAGTCGTCAGTTCTAGCAGTCCAGTTTTGATGTTCGCTGACGACACCAAAATATTAAGAGAGATAAAGACTTTGGATGATGGCTTCTCTCTCCAGAAAGACCTTGGGAGGCTTGCAACTTGGTCTTATTCATCCGGTCTCTTCTTTAACGAAGCTAAATGTAAGGCGCAGCGCATAACAAGAAAAAAAAAAACTCGATCTTATCTTCTTACAAACTCAACAACACCGCACTTGAATTATATGCTGCAGAAAAAGATCTGGGCGTATGGATTAGTAAGGATCTGACATGGTCCAAACAAGTACACGAACAATCTTCGCTTACTAATAAACTACTTGGCTACTTAAAGAGGAACACGAGGTTCATACTTAGAACCGAAGTACGACGTACGCTATACCTAGCCCTAGTTAGGCCACATTTGGGATACGCCACCCAAATTTGGGCCCCGCAGTCCATCGAGCTCATTGTTAAGCTTGAGCGTATCCAATGACGCGCCACTAAGTTTATCTTAAAACTGCCTTATTCTTCTAATATAAGTTATACGTCTCGTTTAGAAACTCTAAACCTAATACCTATTTGTTACTGGCATGAACTTTTAGATCTCACCTATTTTTTTAAATTGACACACGGTCTTGTTAACGTGAATGTCTCTGTTCTACCTGAAGTTCGCAAATACGGTAGACGTATACTAGATCCTCAACCAGCAACGTTAACAAAATACATAATTAAGAAA
>OX421452.1:16659740-16672240 GCA_949126865.1 Montipora capitata
GCGGCGTGAGAATCTTCGTTTCTTCGGAATTAAAGAAGAAAAGGATGTAAACGAATATACGAGGGAGGTTTTGGTTGATTTTTTAAAAACGGGACTCAGCGTGGAAGATGCTGATAATATAGAATTTCACAGGGTGCACCGAGTTGGGAAGCGGACTTCCTCTGTTGGAAAGCCTACACAAATAATTGCGCGTTTTTAAGATACCCTGATCGTGAGGAGGTCATGTCAAAGGCGAAGAAATTGAAAGGTAAAAACTTCGGAATCTCACCGGACCTTCCAAAAGAAATTCTAGAGCGTAGAAAGAAGAAGATGCATCGTTTTAAAAAGGCAAAAGAAGAGGGTAAGACCGTCTATTTTAGTAGGGCGGAGCCTTATAAGTTGTTTATTGACGGTGTTCAAATATAAAAACGTAAAATCTAAAACTTCAGGTCATGTATAAAACTATTTCTTTACCAAATTTGCATGATTTTTTTTCCAAGAACTGGGTTTTTTTGTTTGCATTGTTACTAGGTGTTATGAGGATTGCAAGACCCTTTGTGTTAGTAGCTCTATATTTAACAGCTTTCGCTGGCTACTTTTTTAACTATGTAATTGTGTGTCGTAGTTTTGCTTTGTGCCTTTTGTTTTCTTTTTCGCATTTTAGCGGGCTAACTTTATATTGTTCTTGTGTGAGGGACATGCAGTGCACCCATAGCTTGAGCTTCATGTATGCAGATGCCTCTTGACGTATTTATTGTTCCGTTCTCTTCACTGAAATGACTCTTTGAATTCTTCACAAAACGGAATTTAAATTTTAGAATTCTTAATGTTCGGGGGATTCGCTCTTTTGACAAAAGAAAGGCACTTTTTTACGGATTAACGAAAGAGAGATCCGATATTATCTTTTTACAAGAAACTTACAGCACTCCAGACGTCCAAAAGTTTTGGAAGTCGCAGTGGAGGGGCGACATTTTCTTTAGTCACGGTTCGGAGCACAGTAGGGGGATTATGATTCTGGTTAAGGAGAAATTCGATTGTGATATTGAAGAACACCAAGAAGATGAACAAGGAAGATTTATTATTTTGAAAGGTGTCATTCAGGGATATAATAATTTTGTTTTTGTCAATATTTATTCCCCAAATAAGGCCAAAGATCAATGCCTCTTCTTTGAGGAAATTAAAAAACAACTCGATAAATTAGAATTAGAAGATAATTGTGAAGTTATTATTGGAGGCGATTTCAATGTTATTTTCGATGCTGAGTTGGATGGAACTGGAGGCAAACCTAAAGTAAGAGAATCCTGTAAAAAAATTGAAGATTTGTGTTCATCTTATGATCTGACTGATATCTGGAGAATAAGAAATCCAGATACTAAGCGCTTTACATGGAGGCAAAAAAACCCCACAATTCAACGCCGTTTAATTTGGACTTTTGACTGATAAGCAGTAGTGTTCAATTAAATTAAGAAGAGGTAGAAGATGTAGATATTATTCCTGCAATAAGAACGGATCCCTCCGCTATTACAATGCATATAAACGGAATTGAAGAAACGGGACGGGGACCTTCCTTTTGGAAATTTAATTCTAGTCTTTTAGAAGATGATGAATATATCTCTTTTATAACTGAGAATTACAGTGATTGGTTGGAAGATGGAAAAGAGATTCAGGATCCAAGGGTCCTTTGGGACTTCATTAAGTATAAAATCCGTTATGAAACTATTACCTATAGCAAACAGAGGGCTAGAATTAGAAGGGAGAAATTATTAGACTTGGAACAAAAAATTAAAGAGTGCACAGCAAAATGCGATGAACAGCCCAGTCAAGAAAACTTAAGTGATCTGGAAATTTTACAAACCGAATATGATAGTCAATATGATTATATAGCGCAAGGAGCAATAATTCGCTCGAGAGTAAATTGGTACGAATACGGAGAGAAAAGTAATAAGTACTTTTTGAACTTAGAAAATTCCAAGAAGTTGTATTAGGAAGTTAGTGGGGTTTAATGATGAATGCATAATGGATCCAAAACAAGTAATGACAGAGATTCATAGCTTTTATGCCAATCTTTATGATAAAGACTCTTGTCAACAGGGTGGCTTGTCGATTGATGAATTCCTTAAGAATGTAAATACTAACATGTTAACAGACGAGCAGCAGGAATATTTGGAGTAAAAAGTTACAACAAACGAATATTTTAGAAGCGTGGAAGAGTTTTATCTTGGCCGCTTCTGGCATCTCATAGAGAAATGTCTCGTCAATTCCTTGAATTTCGCTCACGAAGACGGACAACTGTCAAATTCGCAAAAACAAGCTATGATTACGTTGTTGGAGAAGAAAGACAAAGACATACGTTTTATCAAAAATTGGAGACCGATCTCACTGATTAATGTCGATGTTAAAATCGCATCAAAGGCGATTGCAAGAAAGTTAGAATTGCTTTTGCCTGAGCTTATTCATTCAAATCAAAATGGTTTTATAAAGGGAGGATCATTACTTGACGGAGTTCGAACAATTGAAGATGTACTTGAATGCTAAATTTACGGATAGTTCAGGTATTCTTTTAGCAGTTGATTTTGAGAAAGCGTTCGACTCTTTGATCATCCTTTCCTTTTTAAAATCTTGGAAAAATTTAACTTTGGAAGGCAATTTATAAAGTGGATCAAAACCTTCTACACTAACGTATCTAGTTGTGTCTTAAATAATGGTTTTATTACTGATTTGTTTGATATTCGTTGTGGCGTTAGGCAGGGTGATCCCTTGTCACCTTTGTTATTTATTTTGGCCATTGAAGTGCTTGCTTGCAGAATTCGGGATGATAAGGGAATTAAAGGTATTTTAATCAATGAGGAAGAAATCAAACTAACACTTTTTGCTGACGATATGACTTGTTTTCTCAGAGATATCGCATCATATCATCGTTTATTGGCAACTCTGCAGATTAGAGTTAAAAGTACGAAAATCAATTAAAATCCTGGGAATTCTATTTGATTATCATATAGCATCAAGGATGAGAGCCAACTTTGACTTAGTTCTTAAGTCTATCAAAGATATATTTATTGAACATGTGGAAGTGGAGAGGACTTACACTACTAGGAAGAATTCAGATTGTTAAATCCTTTATTCTACCAAAACTTTTGAGTAAAGCGGCGTTGATTGCAGTTTCAGAGGAGTTGATTAAAGAGGTCAACAGTTTGATTTACCGTTTCATTTGGAAAGGTAATGATAAAATCAAGCGTTCTGCTCTCATCAACGACATCGAAGATGGTGGACTTAGGATGCTAGACATTCAATCGATGATTCAAGCTCAGAGGATGATGTTAGTAAAAAGATTTGTAGATGAAGAAAACAGGAGTTTTTGGAAGATAATACTAGACTATTTTCTTTCTCCAATAGGTGGAAAATTCATTCGTAAGTGTAATTTTGATACAAGAAAGTTGCCTGTCTACCTTCCAGCGTTTTATAAAGAATGTCTTTTCTATTCTCTTTCGCTTCGCTCAGCCGAATAGAAAACATTTCTATTATAAGTAATAACGCAAAGACAACAGTTAGTGGAGGGAGCCGCCAGCAATTATCGAGTTTATTACAAAATTCTGAATAGTGTTAAATACAAGAGTCGTGATAAATAGTAGAAAATACAATACAGTGAAAATAAACGTATGATAAACAATCAAGAAAATAACAAAATAAATGGAATGAAAAATAGCCTCGAGTAAACTGGTCGGCGTCAAGTGGTGTGATATTAACAAGGAGTGGTTTATAAAGGGCCTGATTGCCCCCCTATGGGAGTAGCTAACAATACAAGCTCATTAACAACTAAAAGAAATACATAATGCTTGGTCGGCACTTAATGAATCTCCTATAAATACGTACAGAGACGTCGTGCATCAAGTTATTTGGAATAATAAATACATAATTGTTCAAAAGCTATCAACCTTCGAAAAAAATTTCTATTCTAATGGAATTATTACGGTCGGTGACCTCCTGTCTGATGCGGGAGTCTTTTTAAAGGGTGCAAATGTGTTAAATGCAAATCTTTCTCCATTAGAGCGTTTTAAATTAATGGGTATTGTCGATGCAATCCCTCGTGAATGGAGGCAGATCATTAGACAAAGTGCACAACATCTCTCGCCCTTACACATCGGTGACACAATTTATTTAAAGTTGGAAAACTCTCAGGTAGCCTTGTTAAAGGTCTCATCCAAATTGCTTTACACTGCTTTTAAAAGCAGAAAACAAGCTCCTCCCAAAGCTCAAAAGAAATTTCTGGAGAATTTCTCCAGCTTCAAATTGATTGGAGGAAAATATACTTCTTACCGTTTATAGTTACAATTGAAACTAAAATTCGTGAATTGCAATATAAAATATTGAATGATATAGTCTTTACAAATGAAAAGATGTTTAGGTTAAAAATGATTGATTCGCCTTTATGTACATTTTGCAAACGAGATATTGAATCCATTGAACATCTATTTTTTTACTGCAATGTGACGAAGACTTTTTGGGAAGCTTTTTGTTCTTGGCTTAGTAATTGTAACATTAACATACAATCCTTCAAAATAATAGAAATTTTGTTTGGAATATTCAATATAGGAGACGACTTTATTATATTAAACCATCTGATATTGACAGCTAAATTGTATATTTATAGATGTAAGTTAAATAGTGTACATCCGATTTTACGAGTTTATAAGGCCAAGATTAAAGCTGTATACCAAGTGGAGAAAAAGATAGCAAGCATGGCCAGTATGCCAGTATGGCAAACCCAGTCGAGGTCTGCGTTTAGTTTGCTTGTTTTATTATTTTTAATTTTTTTAGTTATTTTTTTTCCGTGTCGGTAAAAGTATTGCCTGTCACTCCCCTGGTAAGTGGTGTCTTTGTGCATAGAGCCTTCTGCGCGTATTTTCTTAGGATCGAGAGGGTAGTGGAACTGCGTAGATTTCTCTGGTGGACACAGTAGAATCATTAACTTAGCCTGCAATGGCGTCGAAAGTCATGTAACACGAATGGCGTTTTAGTGGACCCTTAAACAAAATATACCCTTATGGAGCTCAATAATGGAAAGTCAGTTGGATAAACTAGGCAGGCGATGAAAAACAAACACCTGGAATCTTAAAAGCGACGAGTAATGGACTTCGACAACAATCTATCGCCCGTCGAGCCGAAATCAAAGTGAGCTGTATTTACCTGAAGTACATGGTAATTTGACACGATTGAGTTTCTTGTCTTCACGCAGGCAATGAAATAGGAAGAGGTTTTCGCCTCTAAGAGCAAATATGTTGTTTGTTTCAATAAATTTTTCGCTGGAAAAGGATTCTGTGGTATTTTCTGCCTTTGTGAATTATAATATCATGTTAATGTTGTGTATTGAATTTTCGAGCTTAAGGTTGAAATGTGATAAGGGAGAAGTTTTTTTAGTATTGCTCTGTAAGCAGAAAGGGTTCACAGGCCTGTTGGAAGCGTGCTTGAGTTTCAACAAAATGAGCCCCAAAATCAGTGAAAAATTGTGACGCAGATGAATAATAAAGTAGCTGCTATTTCCAAAATGATGGAATTACCTGGTGATAAATAACGTCGTACGCGTCTTGGAGAGTAAATTTTGACTTTGCATAAACAAGAGTTGGGCGATTGTGATCTTTGTTTTGACTTCGCTCATTTCATTGTCAAACTCTATAACAATTGACAGAAAAAGAAACTTACAAAAACCCGGTATCTTGCCATCATTTGACACAGATGCTTCACTGTTTGGCGAGTAAACATGCCGCGGTAACTTAATCACGGCGCCGGCTGAATTCCGGCCATGTCACTTTCGATTTTGCGATTTATTTGAACGTAGCAAAAATCTCCCAAAATGTTTGTCGCTGATCGAAACTTTTTATATTCTATATTCACGGTTCAAAATTAATGTTGTCGTAAATATTTTATTCTCGATCGACCGTCCCGGAAACTTCCTTCTGCTCTTTCTAAAAACTGTGTATCAATAGTTATTTGCTTTTGCATCAATATTTGTTTTGCAGAAAGCAAGCTAACAAAATCTGTACCTTGCTGAGTTCGCATTTGTTAGCGTTAATAGTATTTTCGGTCAGATGCTTCTGTTTTATGAGGGGTTTATTGTTTTGGTCTCCCATCCTGACACTAGCCCCGCAGGACAGGGCTAACTTCAATGAACTTTAGTATTACAAAGCTGTCTGATGCTCAGAGGGCACACTTGTGGAGAAAAGAAGTTGTGAGGGAACTTGAAAATTATCAACATGTCATCCCAGAAGCCAATGTTCTCGCTTCTCTTTTATTTGTTATTCTTCAGAGACTGGAATTCTGTATTTCAATACCACACAATTCAGTGCCTTCTGATTTTCTGTAACACGTAACACAGTCAACCCAGTATATGCTTCACGGAAGCATCTCGTTATTATTATTCTTTGATAATAATGATGATGATGAGAATTATTAGTGCTAGTTTTTTTAATTTTATTTTTAATTTTTATTTTTATTATTATTGTTGTTCAAATTATTGTAAGAGTGTAATTGTAATAGTGTTTTGTTGTAGTTGTTATTTACTGAGTTGTAATTAGTAGTCTATTTTGTTTTGATGTTGTAATTAATAGAGTGATTTGTATTTTAGTAATTCATAATCCTTGTATGTGTTTAGGTGTAACAAAATAATAAAAAGTTTTAAATTACAAAAAAAAAAAAAAGTAATGGCCTTCCTCGGGGCGACGCCCTGTGTCCGAGGCTATTGACGCTGTGTACAAATCCGTTGGCGTGGAAGTTGCGAGCGTCTGAAGGTCAGGGATCTTCTGTATATCGACGATGTAAAGACAAACGTATCTTCACAAGACAAACTTAAAGTTGTGACAAGTGACGAGAGAAGTCGAACGAGCGAATTTGCGCTATGGCTCACGTGAAGCGTGGCAAGCTTGAGACGTCGAACGAGCCAAGTATCAGGGAAGCAGATGTGATTGAAAGTCTGAAGGAAGGATCGCAGCATAAATTCCTGGGAGTACTGGAGAATGTTAATCATGAGGACAGTCTGGTTCTTCAGAATGCAGAGAATGTGTACGTGGAAAGACTATCAGTCCGTTTTCAGACCACAACAAAGTGTTGGCGACCAATCAGTTTGCACTTCTGGCTTTAAAATACTTCATGTGGACCCAGGTATGGACTATTGCGGATTTGCAGAGGCTTGAAAGAGAGACTTGCAAGGTCATGGTTGCTAATGGAGCTAAGCATCCTTTGGGCTTCACAGATCTACTGTACCTTCTTAGGAAATTAGTCCATCGAGAGAGAGAGAGAGAGAGAGAGAGAGAGAGAGAGAGAGAGAGAGAGAGAGAGAGAGAGAGAGAGAGAGAGAGAGAGAGAGCAACAAACATTAGTAGTATCTTAATCCTCAATCTCATCATCATTAAATTCTTCAGATTGTGCTTCTTTCCAAAACAACACCCTGAGAAGTCCTGGATATCCTAACAACTATCCAAGCTACCTGGATTGTGTTTATGAGGTCCCTATTCCTTTTGACCAGGAGTTGGTCATTTACTTCAACTTTTTTCACTTGGAAAGCCATCCGACTTGCGGGTAAGTACGAAAAGATTAGCCGCTTGAATTTGCCTTGCAAATAATTTCTCTGCTCTCTACCTATTAAAGTTGTATCTTCTGCGTGGAAGCAAAAATGCAGATCTTAACTCAGTCTGCTGATCTGACACAGTTTGGCTATGAATGAAGAGGAAATCTTAATGACTTGCCTGTTGTCAGTTGGATGAGAGTAAACAATGACTTAAGGTGTTCACCTCTGTAAACTACTCTAGGGTCTTTAAAAGATGTTAAGGCGCATGTCTGTAGGAAACATCAGCATCAATTTGTGCGGTGTACCGACTAGTAAAAATGTCGACCCCCTAACAGCTGATTTTCTTCCAGGATCTTAATAGCTTGCTCGTTACTTTTAATTGAGAAGGACCGTAATACTCTCAGGAGAATCATCCAGATAAAATTCAAGTCGACAGTTTACGGGATTCTCATTAAATATCGTACAATTTGCAATCAGAATTTGTCGGCCTAGTTGGAGATGAGTGTCATGTATTTTGGTTTATTCCTGTTTTGCCATTTTTATGATAGGTATGACTATTTAAGAATCGCCAACAGTAGCAACCATACAATCGGAACATACTGCGGCTTTCAAACTGGACGAGGAGTGCTGATTACCGGTAGCGCTGCTGTGCTGTACTTTCATACGGACGTCAGTATTGAATATAGTGGATTTGACCTATCTTTCTCCTTTTATCCATGTGGTAAGTTCGCAACAACATACCCGGTCATGAAGTAATGCAGTCAAGTGAAGTGCAATGCAGGGTATGGTAAAGTAGTGTAGGGTGGTGTAGTCTAGTGTAGTTAGGGTCACTGGTGGTAACAAGCGTGTTATCGGTACTTACTGCGGTCAGCAACCTGGAAGAAGCGTGCTTTCTGACGACACGGTTGGTTTGCTGCTTTTTTATAAGTACGGGAGTGGTCAATACAGAGGATTTCCATTATCTTTCTCATTTCTTTCATCTTGGTGAGTGGGTCTACTTTTTCTTATTAGTTACCCTAACTGGAAATCTTTGGTCATCAACTTCCATTTAATTCCTCTAAACCCGTTCTGTGTAAGACTCAAACCATCGATATGAGAAGAGGCAGATTTATTGATATGAGAAAAGGAAGATTTATTGATTGATTGATTAATTGTTAAATCAGTGTTTAATACAATGATTTTGGGTTCTATGGCATTCTAACCCGTAGAAGAAATGATGGAAGTACCCAGCTGCATTCATCAATAGGGTCTCCTTCCCCTTCTGCTGGGAACATTACATGTGTACTTTCCTTTTCTTTGTTATTATTCTCTACAGGGAACGCCACATTGCCTCCTTACACGCTGTTAGGATCATCCACAACACAACGACCAATCACGACTCCGGCATCCAGTAAGTATTTATCCTTTTACATTCGCCTTGGTTGCTTAACTCGTTAAGGAATTCCTTATTCCCAGCATTAAAGCTGTCGATTATGAAAAAATCGAGTTGTGAACCATCGTTAGTGCCAGCGCGTTTACGATTAAAAAAAAAAAAAAAAAAACAGAGTGCCTAATATTAATTACACATAAAAATGAACAACGAAATAGACTAACTATCCCTCCTTGTTTTCCACAGTGCAGTATTGCAAGGAGATTAGAAAGAAGTATTAGGGTTCGCTTTTTACAACGCAAAAATATTCTTAAACAAATATCCTGACGACAAAGAGTCCTAAAAGCCCCTTCCATCCCTTCTCGAAAAGCATCACGTCTTTTAAGCCTCTGTCAAAGTAGCGGACATGTCAGACCTTGCAGTTGCAGGAAAAAAGGGGTTTTCTTTTAATATTCATTCAATTTCGTTCTTTGGGGCTTAATTTCAGTGCCGGAAATTGTTGATGTTGACTGTTCTGTGTCCAGGATAAAGTGGGAAAAAGGAGAAGAGAGAGAGAGAGAGAGAGAGAGAGAGAGAGAGAGAGAGAGAGAGAGAGAGAGAGAGAGAGAGAGAGATCGTTTCCCTTATTTCTTGGTTCCTCTTCAGTTATAGCTTGAGAGAGAATGGTAACAAGAATATCAATAACTATCACACTGAAAAGTACTGGACTATTAAACTGAAAAGAACTGGGTGAAACTATCAATATCCGATCAATATCCGGAGAATGGTAACAAGAATAACAAACACTATCAAACTGAAAAGTACTGGACTATTAAACTGAAAAGAGCTGGGTGAAACTATCAATATCTGGTCAATATCCGGAAAATGGTAACAAGAATATCAATAACTATCAAACTGAAAAGTACTGGGCTATTAAACTGAAAAGAACTGGGTGAAACTATCAATATCCGATCAATATCCGGAAAATGGTAACAAGAATATCAATAACTATCAAACTGAAAAGTACTGGGCTATTAAACTGAAAAGAACTGGGTGAAACTATCAATATCCGATCAATATCCGGAAAATGGTAACAAGAATATCAATAACTATCAAACTGAAAAGTACTGGGCTATTAAACTGAAAAGAACTGGGTGAAACTATCAATATCTGGTCAATATCCGAAGAATGGTAACAAGAATAACAATAACTGTCAAACTGAAAAGTACTAGACTATTCAAAGGAAAGTTTAAACAGAACATAACTAAACTGACTAAACTGTTTACAAACAGACTGAGAGGCACTAAAGGAAAAAAAAAGGAAAACAAAACAAGAACAAGAACGGCAAAAACTGCAAATTTCCCGCAAAATCCGCGCAATCCACCCTTTCCACCATGATTAGGAAAAAAGCTGGAGGAATACTTCCAGTGCTGAAATTCCAACATATAATTTAATAATAATAATAATAATAATAATAATAATAATAATAATAATAATAATAATAATAATTATTATTATTATTATTATTATTATTATTATTATTATATTTATATATATGTTGAAATTTCCGCGAAATTCGCGAAATCCGCCGTTTCCGCTATCATTAGGAAAATCCTTCATTCGACTGTCTAGCAGCACTGGAAGTATTCCTCTAGCTTTTTTTCCTATTCATGGTGGAAAGGGTGGATTGCGCGGATTTTGCGGAAATTTTCAGCTTTTTCCGTTGTTGTTCGTGTTCTTGTTTTGTTTGTTTTTTTTTTTCCTTTTTCCACTTGCCCCTCTCAGTCTGTTTGTGAGCACTTTAGTCAGTTTAGTGACATTCAGTATAAAATTTCCTCCAAAAAGAACAACGGTTTTGCTTCTTTAGGAGTGGGGTCATTATTTGTAAGCATCCCTTTCTTTGTTTTGTATCAATCCGTTTTGATTGTTTCTTGACAAAAGTATCCCACTGCAAGTTGATATCAACAATTGCTAAATGCGATCTCACACTAGTTCGGAAAAACCATTTCTCAAATTCCTCTCAAACTTGTGTATCGTTATTGTGGCTTAGTAATCAAGTTTATTGTTCGACCAAAATAGCTGTTGATTGCAGTAGGTTGGTTGACTGAGATCTTCCGATCATTCTGAATACTAGCAAGAGAACATTTTCTTAACGAAGGAGAACTTTTACATCGTTATCGTGGCTTAGTGATGAAGTTTATTGTTCGATTAAAATAGCTGTTGATTGCAGTAGGCTAGGTGACTGACCCTTTCGTTTTGTATCAATCCGTTTTGTTTGCTTCTTGACAAAAGTATCCCACTCCAAGTCGATATCAACAATTGGTAAATGCGACCTCACACTAGTTCGGTAAAACCATTTCTCAAATTCCTCTCAAACTTTTGTTTCGTTATTGTGGCTTAGTAATCAAGATTACTTTTTGACCAAAATAGCTGTTGATTGCAGTAGGTTGGTTGACTGACGATCTTCTGATCATTCTGAATACTAGCAAGAGAACGTTTTCTTAACGAAGGAGAACTTTTACATCGTTATTGTGGCTTAGTGATGGAGTTTATTGTTCGATTAAAATAGCTGTTGATTGCAGTAGGCTAGGTGACTGACCCTTTCGTTTTGTATCAATCCGTTTTGTTTGTTTCTTGACAAAAGTATCCCACTCCAAGTCGATATCAACAATTGGTAAATGCGACCTCACACTAGTTCGGAAAAAAACATTTCTCAAATTCCTCTCAAACTTTTGTATCGTTCTTGTGGCTTAGTAATCAAGTTTATTTTTCGACCAAAATAGCTGTTGATTGCAGTAGGTTGCTTGACTGTCGATCTTCTGATCATTCTGAATACTAGCAAGAGAACATTTTCTTAACGAAGGAGAATTTTTACATCGTTATTGTTGCTTAGTGATGGAGTTTATTGTTCGATTAAAATAGCCGTTGATTGCAGTAGGATAGTTGACTGATGATCTGCTGATCATTCTGAATACTAGCGAGAACATTTTTACATGAAGGAGAACGTTTACGTCGTTATCGTGGCTAAGGGATGGAGTTAATTGTTCGATTAAAATTATGGCTGATGATCTATCATGTATACTAGCAAGAACAATTGTTTAAAGTATCACAGAATGGCATTTGGGAACTGATGCTATGTCACAGTTTGCTATCGAAACGTCACTTTTGTCAGCATTGAATTCCTATATTTTTTTGTTTGTTTTACCTTTAATTAAAGTCTCCTTGCATTATTCACGAGGATTTCACAAGTCTGCTGTCTAGAAAATCTGAATGCGTTTTTCAAAGCCACACATCATCTTTGAAGATGCAGAGGGCCCGTTACCCATGTAGACAGCTCAATAGCAAGACCATCAGAAGTGCAGCTTTATGCTACCTAAGTCCGGTCTTTTTAGGAAAATGTAGTGTCGTAAGTGTAAAATGTGTTTGCGTTGTCCAGGAGGAGGGTTTCGAAAATGCTTGGAACAACGTATGTAGGAACAGAGATGCTTGCGATAGGGCTCTTCACGGTTTGTTTGTCAAAATTTTACCATTTGAAACATGTTTTGGTCTTGTTTAGTCTTACTTTTTATTTTGAAATAAACTGATGTGGATGCAGTAATTTTCCAAAAACACAAT
>OX421452.1:16677240-16679650 GCA_949126865.1 Montipora capitata
TCTTTTATTGAGAAAGTAAGCGAGATGTGTATGCTGTGCTTTTGTTATGTATCTACACAAACCAGCCGGTTGGTAGCGCAAATATATAGCTAAAAGTACAATGGGAAAGACAGGGAGCCAATGAGGTAAAGATGATGTCATCATGGACCAATGAGACACCATTGACGTAAGCTTATATTAACTTAGTTGGAAAAAAACAAGGCAACATCGATTTTGCTCGGCAACAACTCCAAATTGCGTATGACTGCAATAACTTTTTGGGCTTGGGTTCACCCACCTACAAAGAGGAGTGAGAACCCTATCGTTTTGAAGCGAGTCAAACAGAATTTTAACACACACACACACACACACACACACACACACACACACACACACACACACACACACACAACACCCACACAATAGGCTTTACACGCCTGGACAAGTCCACAAACGCTTTGTTCTTTTTTACTTAAATTTGCATAGAGCCGACCGAAGCGTGAAGAAGGAAGAATATAGACCAAAAAAGTTGTTTTGTGTGGAAAAGAGAAGCATTCTCCACTCTTTCAACTCTGTTATTACAACCTTTTAAAGAAAAGTTAACCTCGCGCTTGAATGAAGCACGGATAAATGCAATCTTTTTTGCAAGAATACACAAAGCTATCCTTCAGTGCACAGATACAAAGAAAGCCTACTCAACAGATTTGAATAACGCCTTTTCTGAAAACGCTTGAAAAAAATTTTGGATTTTGAGAAGCGTTTGAGACCGTTGTATGGTGAAGGGGGAGTTGGTTTCATATCGTATTTCAAAACACTTTTTACAATATTTGATGCAGTGAGCAAACAACAATATACATTTGAAAAGTTTTATTAAAAGATACTCTAGTGACAAGTTGATATAAACGTTTGTTATTCGACTATTCGACTATCGTAATCTTAATCCAAACATGTTGCTTTGCGCTCAAACAAATACTATGACTCTGATAATGCAGTTCTGTCCAGTCATACAGAATATGAAACATTCGAGACCGGACTAACTCGATGGATTTTATTTGCAGAACGCTATCGTTAAGTTAATAAAAAGATACCAATAAACATTTCAACGTTTCACTGAATTAACGGAGAACGCTTATTACCATCTGATATTTGCGAGAGATAGTTCTCTTTATAAAATTTTAGTTTCTAAAGAAACTTTGGTGTTGCGTCGGTGGGAGATTGAAACAGAAATTGATTTTTTCAAACGACTTGATAAAGGTCGAATTACCACCGTGAAAGATGTGGAATGCTGACGTTTCGAGTGTTAGCCCTTCGTCGGAGCGAATAGAGGAATTGTGGTTGTTATTGGTAGAAATAGGATGACGTGAATTTGTGAATAGATTAATGCAATGAGTGGCGTTTAATGATTCTGTGTGGATAAAGTGTGCCCAGTTGAAAAATAAATTTTTGTTCGAGATTTTTACGGCTTTCTGTGTTTCCGTGGTGTAAGGATAGGCCGCAAATAGCCATGTTGTGCTGGGAGTGATTTGGATGATTAAAATGTCGCGCAACTGGTTTTGAGGCATCTGTGTCGTTTTTTTCTACATCTCGTAGGTGTTCGCGAAAGCGGTCAGCCAATCTTCTCCCTGTTTCGCCTATGTAGATATTTTTGCATAGTGTGCAGGTTATGCAGTAGATGACGTTGGCGGAAATGCATGTGAAGTGGTCAGTGATTTTAGCAGATCAATTAGGTCCTGAGGTCTTGACCATGTTAGAAATAAAGGGACATGTTTTGCATCGAGCGTGTACATTTGAAAGTTCTTGGTTAGTTGTCTGACTTGAAAGCGCTTCTAACTAGAGAGTTGCCTATGTTTTTTGTCGCGTTTGAATGAAATAAGTGGTGGTAGAGAAAAGATGTGTTTAGTTTCGGGATCCTTGCGGAGAATTTTGAAGTTTTTGAGAATTACATTTTTGACTGCAAGGTTTTGTGGATGGTAGGTGAGAGTGAATGGAATTCTGTTGGTTTCTTCGTTGTGTGGTCAGAAAATTTCCTTCAAATTCATGGACAGCCATGGGACCTAAAAATGCTTGCAGCTATGCCGATTTAGCTATGGGAATTATCGATCAGAAGGCCTTGTCAGGTAATATTAAGCCTAATCTATGGTGGAGGTATAGAGATGATATCTTCGATCTTTGGACACTAGGACATGATAAACTACTTCAATTCACGCAATTCATCAACTCTCTTTATCCCACTAGTAAATTCACCCTTGTTCACTCCCCTACTTCACTCGATGTTTTGGATCTCACGCTGAGCCTTGTTGACGGTTTTATTCAAACTGATGTATACTCCAAGCCGACAGATAACCATATATATTTGTTCCGCAATAGTGCCCATCCTGTCCATTGCTCCAAAGCTATCCCCTATGGTGTAGCCACCAGAGTCAGAAGAAAC
>OX421452.1:16684850-16689850 GCA_949126865.1 Montipora capitata
AGCACAATTACTTATTTCTAGTTTAAGATCAAGATTCTGCCTTTTCTGCCTTGGCTTGAAAACCATAAATTTAGACTTTGAATAGTTAATTGATAATTCATCGGCGTGGCACCTATCAGTTAGTTTCAATAGCTCCCCATTCAGGGTCCTTTCAAGAAAATCGATATTATTCTGGGAAAAGAATATGTTTGTACCGTTGGAAAAAGGAATAAAATCCAAAACCCTCGAGACATCACATAAATCACTGATATAAATCAGAAAAAGCAAAGGCCCTAGTATCGAGCCTTGAGGAACACCACCTTTTATGAGATGGAGAGAAGAGGAGGTGTCATTGAATTGAAAAAATTGATGCCTCTTACTTAAGTAATTGCCAACCAGTTGTGAGCTACCCCCCTGATACCATAATGGAATAACTTATCTGATAAAATGTTGTGGTCAACTGTATCAAAAGCTTTGGAAAGATCAATAAAAAGACCTACAATAACATTATGGTTATCAATAGCATCAGATATCTTGTCATACAAAAGAGTTAAGACATATTCGGTTAAATGATGTTTGCGAAAGCCAAACTGATTATCAGAGAGTATTTTATGCTAATTAAAATAGTCCAATAAACGTATATAGATTACTCTTTCTAGGATTTTAGAAAATGGGGGAAGGACAGAAAGAGGCCTATAATTTGAAAAAAATGTAAGATCGCCAGATTTAAATAAAGGTGTAACACGAGCAACCTTCAATTGATCAGGAACAATTCCAAAGGTCAAAGACAGGTTAATAATATGAGCAGATGAGATGGGCACAATCTTTAAGTAAGTCCACCGAAACATGGCCATATCCCACAGCGAAAACTAAGACAAATTTCAATGATTTCATGTTTAGATGCTGTGTCAAAAAATATTGAATTTGCAAAATTCCCTGATAAAAAGGAATGATGAGATTTTGAGGATGGTGGAATATTAGCAGCTAGATTTGGGCCAATGTTAGTAAAGAACTAACAAAAATGTTTAGCTATCTGGCTTGAATCAGATAGATCTTGGTTGTTAAACTTAATGTTGGACGGGATCTTTTTAGCACTTTGTCTCTTGTTTAAAACTTCATTTATGAATTGCCACGTGCGTTTAGCATTAGATTTAACCAGTTCTAGTTTTTCCTGATAGTACTTCATCATGTTAGAGTAAATCCAGAGGAACATACAGGCATTACAGAGGAATAAACAGGCATTATTTTCTAGCTTTCTGATTGGCTGTTCTAATGGTGGATTAGCCATGGCCTGCTTGGTAGGATTTTAATGGTTGCTAGATGCTAATAATAATAATAATAATAATAATAATAATAATAATAATAATAATAATAATAATAATAATAATAATAAAGCAGTTTGAGGAGAAGGCACAAGTTATACGTGGAAAGCTTTCCACTAAAATCTAAGACTAAAATCAAATGGGAAAGTCACAAAAAAAAGGAAGAGGAATCGCGTACAGTTGATAAAGGAATGCGGAACACTTCTCGGTTACATGACTAGTATCTTTTATGGAGAAGGAGAAATCAAAACTGAGAAAATTAAAGCGAGGTTACCAGGGCAAGGTAAAACAGGAAGAGGCAAGAAAACTGATCAAACAGTTTCATTTGGATGTTGGTCGAGTTTACTCGAAGTTTAAAGTGCCCATGAAACAAAAAATAACTAAGGCTTATTTGAAAGATCTTTTGAAGAAATGAAACATGGTGTTCTCATTTTAAAAATATCTCATATCATCGCCCTTTGCTAGTGCGCATTTTTTCGCGCATGTCATGCACAAGTCATGCATCGCAGACCACGAAGAAAAACACGATGCTAAAGGCGCAAACATTTCCACAAGAATGGAAAGTTAAATCGTGTGGCATCATGGGATAGCTGTGGACCCAGGTCTTCTCGGAAATATAACGCAATGACATGGCAGTGCGAACATACCATCGCTTTGAGAACTTTGCAGCGATTTTACTCTCTTGAATGCTCGGTGACCCCTATTTTTCTATCCGTAGATCACTTCCTTTTCTGATTTTGTCCATTTTAACAAAAAAAAACCCAAAAATTTTGTGCGTGAGAAGTTACAAATATTTCGCCTTTTTTGCTTTCGTGCGACCGAAGTTTTCTTTCTTAGACTAATATGTATCGTTTTTCAAGGTCTATTTCACCTCAGAAAAAGACATCAGTGGCAAAGGTTAATTTAGTCATGTTAGTTATGTTGAATTGAGTACGTTTACCTGATCTAAATTTCACTAATGTAGCTTTTTTATTGCTGACAGTTGTAAGCTAAGATCGTCTTAAAGTAAGCAATCTTCTAAAAGTGCACCTCATGATCTCGAAAGCGAGCACGGTGACCCCCCCTCCCCCCATTTTTTTTGCCTTTTTGGCAAAAGTAGATCATTACCTTTCTTCGTGGCAAGTTTAAAAACAAAATGTACATGGAAACATTTTGGGCGCGAACGTCTTAAGGTTTTTGTGTTAAAACTGATGACGTCATCAGTGGTTCCAAGGGAAAAACAAATCACAAAATCTAAAATACCCTTGGAAATAGTCTGCAATTCTCTTCAAACTTGGCACTAATAGTGTTTGTCAGTCAGCACATAAAATGACACCCATTGAACAGTTGCCATGGCAACCGTTTTGCTTCCAGATCAAGATTGTGCGGAACTGATGTTTCCACTTTTTGTCTCAACCAAACATCATTCACACTCAATGAGTTGATTACGAGACCTACAGCAACATGGGCAAACTTGGCACTAATAGTGTTTGTCAGTCAGCACATAAAATGACACCCATTGAACAGTTGCCATGGCAACCGTTTTGCTTCCAGATCAAGATTGTGCGGAACTGATGTTTCCACTTTTTGTCTCAACCAAACATCATTCACACTCAATGAGTTGATTACGAGACCTACAGCAACATGGGCTCTTTGTGTGTTTTGAGCAGGACTGTCTGTCCTGCTTGATTTGAGAGGAAATTGAAAAAATTCATTTATAACCAAAAGGGACTGCAGCCAAAAGTGTTCCCATAATTACGTCATACTCTGCACCATCTTTCGCCTTACTTAAGGGTTTTTACTCATGCCAAGTTTGAATCATATCGCTGTCACACTTTGAGAGATATTCTTGATTTTGTGATTCATCTTCCAGCGGAACCACTGATGACGTCATCAATTTGCTAATTTGCATAACACAAAAACTCAAATATCTCTGAAACAAACAAAAAAAATTCAAAACTGTAAAGGCCCTTAGTCATTATTTTGAAAACTCTTTCAAATAGGCATAAATTAATTTTTTACTTCATAGGCAATAGAAGATCATTGAGAAACAGGAGGGGTGTGAGAATCCTATATATGATGCGGGCATAAGGTATGATTGTAATGGTGAGACGCTGTTTGGAAGTGTGGAAGAGGCGAGGGAGTTTTGGAAGTCTTTATGGGAGTCTGAAGGGACTGGAGACATTTCAGCGAAGTAGCTTGAGGAAATTGGAAGCGCAATAAATGAAAGGGTTCCTGAGTACAGAGCAGGCGAACATTGTGATGACGAAGAAACGGAATTGGAGCGCGCCAGGCCCAGACCAAATTGTGGGAAAAGGTGAACTGTGTTCAAGAGGGTGTTGCTAAGTGTTTCCAGGCTATAGCGCGAAGTGATCAGGAGGTTCCGTTTTGGTTTTATACAGAGTGGAAAACATTGCTGATTCCAAAAGCGGGCGAATTTTCTAGTAAAAACCAAAGGCCAATCACCATATACAAGTGGTTCACGTCCTGTCTCTTGAAACCAAGGAGAGCAGTGCGGCGCCAAGGAGCATTGTAGTGGGACTCATAGCCCCGTATGATCTGTCAGGACAGCAAGAGAGGACGTCGCAATCTGTTTATGGCATGGATAAACGTGATAAAAGCGTACGATTCCGTGGATCACCTTTGGTTGGACCAAATGTTGTCTTTGATTCTTTTTCCCAGGTGGATAGGCGATGTGATTATGAGACTAAGCGCCAAGTGGACACAAGGATTGCCGTGAGAACTGTAAATCGGCTGGAGACGTCAGAGCGAATAAGGTTAAGAAAAGGCCTTCCCCAGGGTGACGCCCTGTGTCAGAGGCTTTTGAGTATAAATCCCCTGGCGTGGACGTTGCGAGCGACTGCAGGCAATCGACTCTCAAGACCTATTCGCCAAAAGGTCACGGATCGTCTGTATATTGACGATCTAAAGATAAACGCATCTTCACAAGGCAAGCTTAAAGTTGTCACAACTGACGCGAGAATAGCGATGAAAGATATCGGGCTAGAGTAGAACTAGCGAAAGTGCGCGATGGCTCAGGTGAAGCTAGGGAAGCTTGAGAAGTCAGACGAGTCGACTAGAAGCAGATGTGATTCAAAGTCTGAAGGAAGGATCGCAGTATAAATTCCTGGGAGTACTGGAGAATGTTAATCATGAAGACAGTCTGGTTCTTCAGAATGCAGAGAATGTGCACGTGGAAAGGCTATCAGTGATATAGGTCGTGTCCTTTATCAGACTACAACAGTGTTGGCGACCAATCAGTTTGCACTTCCGGCTTTAACATACTTCATGTGGACCCAGGTGTGGACTATTGCGGATTTGCAGAGGCTTGACTGAGAGACTTGCATGGTTATGATTTCTAATGGAGCTAAGCATCCTTTGGGCTCCCCAGATCTACTGTACCTCCTTAGGAAGTTAGGAGGGCGGGGCCTTGAGTCCATCGAGATAAAGTACAAGACCATCAAGATAAAGGCAGCTGTGAACTTGTATTCCAACAATCATCCAACTATGCACCTGGTGAAGCCGTTCGACGAGAATGCGGCTCGTACAGGGCGCAGATCTCTGATAAAGGATGCTGAGAGCTATGCATAACAGCTGGGACTATGATTAGAGTTGCAGTACCCACAGCCAGTTGGGGTTACAGAAACTGGGGGAAGTATTTGACAGAAAGAAGATCAGTGGATGGATAAAGAAAGTCAGCGAGAGCAGAGTCTTTGCAGA
>OX421452.1:16694850-16699850 GCA_949126865.1 Montipora capitata
TAAAACGTAAACTTTTCAGGAACAGTTATTGATGTCGTAATTTGAGCTTAATTGAGAAACCAGCACTATGTAAAACACCATACCTCTATTCCTCCCTCTTCCCCCTCCCCCACCCCACCCTACAAGAAATTCTGATCAGTAACGTTCTTTTCGTCTCTGGCTTCTATCGATATGATCAAAGTTAAATCCTGGTAGTGGTGAACGGTTACACCCTTTTGCATTCTTGCGGTGAGCCGAGAGAACATAATGGAGATGGCACTCGCGCCACGCCCTATTGGTTTAGTTTCTGGTTAATGACATTGAGTGGCTATATTTGTGCTAATTGCGCGGGTTCTCCGATTTCCTTCTCTTACAGAAAAAAATCAGCAAGTGGCCTTCTTCTATATGTGAAGGACATTTAGGAGATACACAAAAGTTGTAAATAATTCTTCTTCTTTTTCTTACCACAACGGTTTACGATTATAAAGACAAGAAGTGTGGTAAGATTTTAGTGCTGTTACAATTACCCAAGAAACAAGAAAAATGAAGCGTAAAAAATTCTGGTCCAAACGAGAGTTAACCCATGATCACTTTGATCGAACTGTAAGAATGAAAGAAAACGACAAGTTTGATACTAATTTTATCAGCCACGGACGGACGACCCCAGAAACGACTGAATGAGTGCCTTTATCATATCTCTCAGTTAGTACGCGCGCTATGATTGGCAAATTTAGCGGGCCGTATTCCACAATACGGCCCACTGTCTTTCCCGCTACATTTGAATTTTTAATGCAACATTTCGAATGTTTTTTTTGTGTGTGCGTGTGTGTGTGTGGGTGTGTGTGTGTGTGTAGTTTATGTGAAAAAAACAAACAAACAAACAAAACAAGACAAAAGAAACAAACTTGCGAAAGTCTTAGAATCTTGCAAGCAACTATGTCAAAAAGCCAATAAGATTTATTCCTTTTCCAGAGTTTCAGTAATGCCAATCATTTGTGGCAGTTGAACGTTCTGCTCAACTAGTTTCCTTTCCCGTGTGCCTTGTTAACACAAAGAAGTAATAAATATCTTCCTAACCTCATTTTCTCGGTCCGTGCTACAATTAAAAGTTACAGATCCTCGTTTCTTTCCTATTAATTTTTGGGCCAAGCACGAAAGGAAAAACAATTGAGCTCGGTTAGTAAGACGTATAACGCGTTTAAGCTTAGTAAAGAATAACTCGGGTAAACCGTTCTTGTCCAGGAAAGCTTGTTTTGAGTTCAAGCAAAGAGTGGATTTTCTTGGTTTCTATCATATATATTGGCACGTTTCCTTCCAACTTTTAGTTGATCTGCCTTACTAGCAGAGGCCTATTTTCTGTTACCTGGGAGATAATTATATGACTCCTAGACTGGGTTTTCTTGGTTCATTGGAAGAGAAAATATTTTGAGGAGTCTAAAGAACCGCGATTCTTCAGCCTTGTTCAGTTGGTCAGTAAAATGTGAAAGATGCGTTGATACGGTTTGGACCATGATGTGAATGAACTGGTTGCAATAACGAGGTCATAAATGCAACTTAACGAACAAATATAGCTCTCAAAAACAATCTGCCCAGCTGAGGACAATTGCAGTGGTGAACTAACGTGCCCTACATTTGTCTACAAATACCGCGACGTGAATACATGGCAACTGGGTGGCTTTTGCGTTTTATCGATCGAGTGTTGAGTAAAGTAAATTAACCCCCAGAGGAAAGATTTGTAAGGGTTTAGGGTTAGGGTTAGCTGACGTTTCTATTATTCTATTATTAGCATAATTGAATTTCCATGCCGATCAAGGTTTCTTCTCTCTCTTCCATTCTCTCTCCCTCCCCCTCTCTCCCTCCCACTCTCTCCCTCCCCCTCTCTTCCTCTCTCGGATGATGACGATATTAATCTTTATGTAGACACGTATTTATTACATTTACAAATGAAGGTAAAATGAAGGTAAAATGAAGGTAAAATTAGAGGATTTTTTTGGGTATCACTAACATTAACAATTCTAAAAAGAAAAAAACAAGAAGACAACCATGCTTTCAGGGATGATTTAAAGGAAATGAGACTAGTTTGATTTCTTTGCTTGAGTGAAACATTGCACCTCGATAATGAAAAGCACGTTCCCATGCTTCAGAAAGCGGCCGCTGAGAATGAACAAATTATGGGAACGAACTTGCCAAGTATTCTTAAAGGTGTCGCATAGGCAATCTGGAAAAAGACTATTAATTGCCTTGTACATGGTCACTACTAATTGACTGGTACGCCTTTGTAAAAGTGTATCTAGCCAAGGTCGTACAGTAATAACCTAGAGGAAGGTGTCCAATAGTCAGAGTTTGTGACTATGCGAGCAGCCCTATTCATGATCAGTTGTAACTTTTGCAGTCTTTCAGATTGACATTTGCCAATGCAGCCCCACAAAAGGCTACAATAGCCAAAATATGGTACAAAAAGAGCATTATACATACTAAGTAAGGGATCCCTCTCTCTTAAAGCCTTAGCTCGCCTCAAGACTGCAAGGCCTGATGAGACTTTTTGAAATTATGTGGTCAATAAGGGAATGCTACGTTAGAGTGTCATCTATTTCGATCCTCAGAAATTTGTGAGTTTTGACTCTATTGGGAGACTCATCTATTTTATGTCATGTTGATTTTCCAAACAGTTGATCTTCTATTTATTGGCAACTATAGAATATTTAGTTTTTTAACGTCTGGATTAAGTTTGCTAGCTTGTAGCCAAGACTGAAATTAATATCGATCATTATTTAGGGCTGGACTTTGATTGAAGTTCGATAGAATCACGAGACGTAAGGGTGAGACATGTATCATCAGCATACATTTGACACTAGACCACGTGCAGGAGGATCGTTTATGTTAATAAGGAGAAATAATGGTCCCAGAATGGATCCTTGAGGGACACCAAACACCTGAATGGGGCAGTAATTAGAAAAAAAAAAAACACCATTAAGTTCTTTGCTTGCGACCAGTGTCAACTATTTTAAGCTTTCATGGTCAACCCAACATAGTTTAAGCCTTTGGAGAAGAACTTCGTGGTCCACAGCGTCAAAAGCCTTCTTAAGATCAAGAAAAAGAACACCATTCATACCAATTCGTACCAATCCGTTGGTTAAGCCTTGGTCAAACGGCGCATGATAGAAGAAACACTCGCTATCGTTTGACCACTAACTTTCATACTGTATCATCACGTATCATCAACTGTCATTCACTTTGAACCTGCATTTTTCCTGTGCAGCAAAATGCACAATAGAAAAACGTGGGATGTTTGATTGGGCAATGCACACTAGAAAGCACGTGGCGGTGTTTTGATTGGATAATGCAAAATAGAAGCCACGTGTCGCTGTTTACAATGGTTATTTAAAGCAAACTAGGTAATCCAAGGTTATGAAAAGCACTGTGATGCGTTGTTTGGTATTACTGAAGATCGACGTTGCTTTGGCTTGATCGATTTCTTTTTGGGGCGCTCAAAACACATACAAAGAAAGGCATAGGCTTTTCGCGGTAGACCCACACTAGCTCACACTAAAATATGTCAAGCGTCAGCTTCGATACGGGTCGTTCCGCGAACTGAATGAAACGAGAATATACTCGAATGTTACTGAAATGGAAGCAACTATTGAAAGTGATACAAGTCAAAATACTATTTTTTTTACTAAGCAGCGGGCACCTTATTGAGAGCTACTCTGATGACAGCGACAAAGAAAAATAACTCCACAAACAAACGGACGCCATATTGGAATCTTCTGAAGACAAAGTAAAACATTGGCACAGCGAACAAATGCCCTAACGCTTGTACCATTTGGCACCGCGAACAAACAGCCTCCCGTTAAGTGCACCATTGACTACGGAGATAACTTTTTTGCCTATTGCGTTTTTTTCTTTTGCTTTTGTTTTTTATTGTTAAGTAGTTTGTTTCTTGTAGTGGTCTAGCTTATATCCTTTGTTCAACTTGCCATATTAGCGATCGTCAGCAAAAGTATGTTTCCTTTAGTTGTGATTTGCGTGTGCATTGACAGACGTGCCCGAGAACCGAGCAGAATTACAGAGACAAGGCTGAGACGTCTATTTTATAAAAGCAGAAAAAGGAGGAAACTTGCTGGAACGTATTTGGTTAACAATGTACCGAGGTCATCCACATTTCATCGTATTACAAGCCAAGGCTAGTAACTAGCCAAGGCTCGTAAACACAACTATAGGAGCTACCTCAGGTATGCGTTTAAATCTAAGCACGTGGTATGTAACACTTTTCCAAAAGCGTGGATGAACAGGTAAATGCAAAATGATGTTCGAAACATCGAAGCATGTTCCTTAAACTTAAAAGTGTGTTTGTATTTTTAAAAATATTAGTAACACTTGTGCTATCCACACCATTTGGAAAATGAAAGTTAAATTTAATACAGAAATCAGGAAAAACCGGTACGATTTGTAAAAGAATGTTGTTCTTTCGTTTTCTCAGAAACGGAACGTATTTGTTTTGCATTCAGGGTTAACTATTTACACAGTGAGTTAGAGTGACCAATCAAAACAGAGTTTTTAATTGGAAATCTAAACATCTTAGAGATACAACAACACGTAATCCTGAAATATTGC
This sequence comes from Montipora capitata, assembly GCA_949126865.1. Classification (NCBI taxonomy): domain Eukaryota; kingdom Metazoa; phylum Cnidaria; class Anthozoa; order Scleractinia; family Acroporidae; genus Montipora; species Montipora capitata. Next base: position 16,699,444 of record OX421452.1, read on the forward strand.
AAAGCATAATGCTGACAACACCAAAAGCGAAGGAAATGGATCATGCATAGGACGTTTTGGATATCCGAATGATTTTGGGTTAGATTAAAGCGATATATTGTTAAAATTCCCAAGTTATCCCTTTTCGTGTTAATTAGTAATGCAAACAAGGATTAACGAGGAACCAGTGATTGTAAAGCTAGTAATTTGCCATGGTTCGTATGTAATGCATCTGATCATGAGAAGATTCACGGAAAACGGAATTGAAATGTTATGCAGGGGTAAGTATTTGAAAGTAAAATAGGTATTTGTAGACTTTATGCTTCGATGTATTGTGCACATCAACAAGTATCTGTTCTTATCTTTAAATGAGATTTTACTGCCCTATCAGTAAAATACGGTTAATGGAACGTGACCATACTAAAAGG
>OX421452.1:16704850-16727350 GCA_949126865.1 Montipora capitata
AAGTTGTCCTCGTGCGTGTGTTTTAATCGCCATGTTGTTGAAATGTTGAGACTAACGAAAGGGAATTTCAGCCCTCGAAGGTTTGTTTATTGGTATTTTTTCGTGACAGTTTTTCTGGTCTTTTGAGCCGGATAGTGAGGCAGTGGAGAGATTCGTGGTAATGGTTGACATTTTGTGGAAATGGATGGAAATTTGATGGAATTTGGCGATCATGCCGAGCAGCCGTCGCAACGTTTTGAAAATTTGGAAAACGTGCACTCAATGGAGGTGAGTCATCCAGAGATATCTATGCATTCTACATTGAAGAACAAGAGATCAACTGTTAAAAGAAAGATTACCCTTCATTTGAAGAAATTGGCAACTTTGGTAGAACAATACGGTTACAAAACTCGAATCAATCGAATTATAGCTGACTTGAGGTTATGTTTACAACAAGCTGAAGAACTTAATGTTGAACATTTATCGTTTGTGCCTGAAACTGAATACGATAAAGTACTTGAATGGTATGATGTGGAGGTTTTTCGAGTTAACGAAGCATTAGATGAAGCACTAGTCCATTTGGAGGAGCGTGCGAACGAGGAAGAGTCGGTATCGAGTTCGAGAAATCAGTGAAATCCATAGCTTCGCGCAAGAGTGGGAAGGGTTCAGCCGCTCAAGTGCATACGCCAGAAAACAAAAGGAAGTTGAAAAAGAAAAATTGCGAGAGTTTGAAAGTCAGGCTGAGCTGCAAAGGAAATTGTTGAAAGCTAAGGAAGATGCAGAGGGAGTGCGGTTGGAAGCAGAGCTTGAATTCATCTCTGAAGAAGCACACAAAACAAGGCTACTGGAAGCGGAAGCAATTCGTCTGGAAGTTGAGGATCAAGCTTAAGAATTTGAAGAATGTGGCCAAGAAAGTCTGAAACAACGCCTAAAGGATTTCGAAGAAGAGACCGATCCTGTCCCCCTGGACAATGGAACTGTTTTACCTGCCAAAGGAAGTCCTCATGCATACACATCAACACCCAAACAACCAACTGAGCCTCAGCAGCTAAAAGTCAAGTTTGGTAACCAAAAGGTAGCCACGAATGGGGGTCCATCAGCTGAGCAAACTGTCAGTACTATTGTTTTGAGGTCGTCTTTGGATTCGTTACCAAAGTTGAAGCTTGACACCTTTGATGGCGATCCGATCAAGTGGAGTGATTGGATTTCAATGTTTCGGTCAATCATGGATGACGCAGGAATCTCTAACAACGCTAAGATGCAACACCTACAGATTGCGGTTTCTGATAGAGCAAAGGATATAATAGCAGGCTATGGTTACAGTGGAGAACTATATGCAGAAGCTCTTCAGAAATTGGAATCGAGGTTTGGAAAGCCTCATGTTGTGGTAAAAGCTCATTTGAACAGTCTACAGAAATGGAGTAAGCTGAGCGACGAGCGTTTACAATAATTCCGGCGTTTTGCGATTTTTGTATCAACTGGTGCTAAAAACTTTCAGCGTCTTGGTTATGTTGAAGATTTACATGCTGGAAACAATCTGAATATGGTTGTTGAAAAGTTGTCTCCTTCTCTCTGTGTCAAGTGGAAAGAGTATAAGAGGGACAAAGGGTTAACTAAGGCTAACCTTTTAAACTTTCAGAAGTGGATTGAAGTCCAAGATGCTGTTCGTGAAGATTGTGGTGCCCGAGGAAAAAAGCCGCCAAGAGTCACATCTGACTTCAAATTTAGATGCAGGACTGCCAAAAGTCCATTGATCTACAGTACATTTGCACCACCTAATGGGATTCAATACTCACCAAGAGAACACCCTCTTCCTAAACCAAGTGATGGATCACCATTGGTGTTATGAGTCATGGGAGATAAAGGGCATCACCAGCTACCAAGTTGCCCCAAGTTCAAAGCACTGTCTGTCCAAGAAAGATTGGAAAAGGCTTTCCACTGGAAGCTCTGGGAAACTGCGTTGTTCCGGTGGTATTTCAGGGTGGGGAGGAGGAGAAGCAGAACTGCGGTTGTCAGCGACAAGTCTGTGGAACAGTTCATTGTGCAGTTTAGTACAGCCATTGATGCCACACTGTTTAGTGGACCCACACCTGTTGGCCCAATGCCTTCCAAAATAACGAAAGCACAAATCTTATTAAAAGTCTTATTACAAGTGATCCCAATTACGCTCTATGGGCCTGGCGGACAAGTCCCTGATTACAACGTATATCTCCGATCAACTCAGTTTTGGCGGCCCACCTGAATCCCTCAATTTGTTTGGTATTCCAGAAACTTCACATCTCAAAACGAAAAGAGTGTCCTTCGACATAGGTAATGTTAATGTACACGCCGCCCGATACCCCGTTGAAAATGCATTGGTTGCTGAAGTACTGAACTTACCCTCTGTGACAGTTAACACGGAAAGTGCTGAGTCTCAGTGAACTAAAGGATATGGTCAAGCAGAGATAGAGGTTGTGCTTGATATTGATGTCACAGAAATCATCATCCCAAGGGAGGTACGCGAAGGTCCTAAAGGTTCACCCTTTGGCATTAAAACTAAACTTGGTTGGGTGGTCACTGGCCATCTCCCAGGATATGCTCGCAATTGGGAGTCTGCTTGCTTTGTTCATGTCAATTGACCTGAAGAGGAACTGTACAAAGTTGTGAAAACTTGGTGGAAAACTGAATCATTTGGTTGCAAGTATGACAGCAAGGAACAACACTCTAGAGAGGATGAAATGGTTTTGGAGGCTCTGAGTAGGACTATCCGCAAGGTTGATGGCAGGTACGAAGTTGGCCTCGTTTGGAAGGATGCAGCTAAGTCTTTGCCAGACAACAGAGCCCTAGCCAGAAAGCGCTTAGAATTGTTGTAGAAACGCCTTAAAAGGGATCCACAACTGAAAGCCAAGTACACAGAAACCATAGAAAACGACCTGCACAAAGGGTACATCAAGAAGATGAAGGACCGACAACTGGCACAACCTGTTGCACATGAATGGTACCTCCCACACCATGCTGTGATACACCCCATAAACCCGGAAAGAGTTGGAGCTGAAGCAGCCCGGTATCAAGGATCTTCTTTGAATGATTGCTTATTGTCTGGACCAGACCTGTTGAATTCATTGGTTGGCATACTAATGAGTTTTCGTCCAGAGTTGATAGCGGTGTCTGATATCGAAGCCATGTTTTGCCAGGCTGAAGTCCCTGAAGAGGACCAACCTGTCTTACATTTCGAGTGGAGAAACAGTCTAACAGATAAAGTAGAGGTCTATTAGTACGTTAGACACATCTTTGGTGCCAAATGTTCACCTACATGCGCCAATTTCGCATTCAGGACAATAAAAACCCCTTCCCTTTGGAAGCTGAAGCTGTAGTAAGGAACTTTTACATGGATGATCTGTTTAAGTCTGTACCGTCCTTTTTGGAGGCATGTAATCTACAAGTTGGGTTGGTGAAGTTGCTCTCACTTGGTGGACTCAATTTGACTAAGTGGATATCGAATGGCAAAGATTTTCTCAATGCAGTCCCCGAGAAAGAACGAGCGCAGTCCGTGCGAAGTATTGGAGATGGAAATACTCTGCTTACTGAGAGATCTCTGGGATTCCCCTGGGATGTGCAAAATAACACTTTCATTTTCCGGATCGAGCCAAAGGCACTAGCAGACACCCGGAGGAAAGTTGTTTGTCTCTCAGCGTCTCTCTTCGACCCTTTTGGTTTTGTAGCTCCATATGTTGTCAGGGCGAAAATATTTCTTGTCTCTGTGGAAACTTTGTCAAGGCTGGGGTGAGAGAATCCCAGAAGAATTTCTACAACAATGGTCTGACCGGCAGAAGGAACTCGCGAAGTTGGTCGAGTTTTCCGTACCAAGGTTTTATCGCAGAGTCACACCCTATCCTATGTCAATTCAGCTACACTTCTTTGGCGATGCCAGCGAAACAGAATTTTGTGCTGTTGCCTTCTTTCGGTTTTTGTATCGTGGTGGTTCGGCACAGTGCGCATTTGCGGCACCCAAGACTCGCGTCGCACCTGTTAGGTCGTTGAGCATTCCAAAACTGGACTTCAGGCAGCAGTACTTAGTTTACGATTGGGCAACATGATCAAGAAGGAACACGATTTTGATATTTCCGCTGTCTACTTTTGGAGTGATAGCAGTGCTGTACTTGGACCGTCGAAACGTCATCCCGCTTTCATTGCCAACAGACTCTCTGAAATCTTAGACACTTCTGAACCAAATCAGTCACGCCACTGCCCTGGCAAACTTAACCCAGCATATGATGGCAGTCGTGGCCTAAGAGCGGATGCAATCACTTCTGAAAGCCGCTGGTTAAATGAGCCGGCATTCCTTGTACTGCCAGAGGACAAATGGCCAGAAGATGTTGCGCAGACAAAACCTACCCTTGATCTAGTTGCTGATGCACCAGCAGAAGTTGTCCAGCTAGTTGAAGTTGCTTCGAGATTAAGCCCTCAGTTGCTGGACTTGTCAAGATACTCTTCATTCATTAGAGCGGTTTTCAATTGAGTGTCGCAAGTAATAAGCGAATTGCTTTGGTTTTGCATTACTTCACTCAGTAATTGGTTCAAAGGTCTCGCGCCACTTTTTCAACCAATCAGAAGCGAAACCAAAACCAATCGTGGCTCGCCCGTGCACACTTTCCCGCGCTTTGTGTCGTCTGCGTGTGATTACTTCGAGTTTTGATTGGTTTACTGGATTGTCTCCCTCTTTGATTGGCCAAAGTAATTACTTTGGCTTTGGTTTTACGACACTCGATTGAAAGTCGCTCTAAAGCTTGCCGAATCACCGAAGATTCATTCAGAATTGCAGAAGCAAACCAAAGGGCCAAGCGAAAACCGGTCCACTGGATTTTTGAGATATTAAGGAAGCAGAGCTAATGTGGATCAAGGCTGTCCAAAGAGAAGCGAACATTGGAATTGGGAAACCAATTGGAGTCAAAACTCGCTTCATAACCTTAACCCCTTTTGTAGATGAGAATCAAATTCTCCGAGTTGGCGGGAAAATTTCTAATGCAGCCATTGCGTAGATGTCAAACATCCAGTTATTGTCCCTCAAGACCATCACCTAAGCCGTCTTCTTATTTTGGATTGCCATAAGAAGCTTAACCATGAGGGTACAGGGCACGTTCAAAACGAATTGAGGTTGATGTACTGGATCCCTCATTTCAGATCCACTGTAAGGAGAGTCTTCCACAATTGTTCACTGTGCAAGCGAAGACAAATCAAGCCGCAACCCCCTTTAATGGCAAGCCTTCCAAAAGACCTTTTGTAAGTGGCTCCACCTTTGACAAAAGTTGGGATAGACTATTTTGGACCTATAATGGTCAAGCATTCCCGCAAGTACGAGAAGCGTTATAGGTGTGTTTTTACCTGTTTGGTAACAAAAGCGGTACACCTTGACGTGGCAAGGTCATTAGAGACTGACTCATTCATTAATGCTCTTAGAAGATTTGTCAACTAGGCGAGGCCCACCGTCTGACCTATATTCCGATAACGGTACCAATTTTTTAGAAGCTGACCGCGAGATCAAGCAAAGTTTGCAGGAATAGAACCAGTCACAAATTGGGGACTTCCTGTCTCAGAAGCAGATTCAATGGCACTTTAACCCCTCGGGGTCGCCTCACTTTAGTGGCATATGGGAGCGATTAGTTCAATCATGCAAGAAAGCTCTCAAAGTTGCATTTCATGGTCAAGTGGTTACAGATGAAGTCTTAGAAACAGCATTTGCAGAAACAGAGGTGCATGTTAATAGCAGACCCCTTACCAAGGTTACTTCCTGTAGCAGTGACTTGGAAGCCATCGCGCCGAACCACTTCCTCATATCTCGTGCAAATCCTGTGTTTTTGCCGACAAAGAAATTTCCAGTAAGAAGCGATGGAGACAAGTGCAAGTCCTCATAAGTCAATTCTGGGCCAGGTGGTTACTCGAATGCCTACCCACACTTATTGCTCGAAAGAAGTGGAATCAGAGCACACGCAATGTCAGAGTTGGAGATTTAGTCCTGATCGTTGATGAGTGGACTCAGAGAGAAGATTGGCTCCTTGCTCGCGTCATGAAGACCTTTGCTGGGAAAGAGGATACCGTTCGCGTTTGTAAAGTGAAAACGAAAGCTGGGCTATACAAGAAACCAGTCGCTAAGCTGCCACTGTTGGAAGAGTGTTCTACTTGGTACCTGAACACTGGCGGGAGAATGTCGCGACTGACTTTGTTTTATGTTTTAATTTGCATTGCGGACCTATTTCGGATCACTTAAAAGTTGTCCTCGTGCGTGTGTTTTAATCGCTTTGTTGCTGAAATGTTGAGATTAAAGAAAGGGAATTTCAGTCCTCGAAGTTTTGTTTATTGGGCGTTTTACGTGACAGACAGGTTTAAAAGGTAGATCAAGGTTAATATTCAAGAGGGTCTCGTCCGCTTGCCGATTCTCAGTTGAAATTTAATCACTTTTTCGGTTGTCAGTTATAATTTTCGATCTTTGTCGTTTGCCGGTAAATCTCAGTTTTAGTTTATGGGTAAAAATGCAAATTTATTATTCACATCCGTGATTATTCATATCATTAATCCTTTTTCGGATCATCCCAAACGAACCACCCTTAGACTACTTACCGTCACAAGTCGAGACGTACAAATGCACGAAAAGCCCTGCCGGATCGTGTAACACACGCTCTGTAATTTTGAGCGCGCTCTGTAAGCTAACGATGCCTATATTCAGCAGCCTTTAGGCTATTTTTCCATAGATTATAAGATTTTGTGGCAAATTTGCTTTCAGATTCGAATCAGTAATAATGCAGATAAAAATTGGGATCTTTGTATTATTTGCCAATGCACTACGTATACTCGTGACGCTTTAAGATGTCCCATGAAATCCCACTCATTCGACAGCAATGTTTACAGTAACTTTCTTACCAAAGTGACCCACTTTAAGGACCTGAATTCTCTGCCAGTGGAACTGAAGTTTAATACAAATACCACAACAACTGATGACCTTATAAAGGATAACGCCACTTAAAGTTTAGCTCGTCCAAGCTGAGAAAAGCTCAAAAAAAAAAAAGGCCACCATCCGATGGCCATGAAAACCCACATCTTATATCTAATAAACGTCGTAAAGTGGTAGAAAGTGATGAAAATAGGTATTTATTTTGTGGTGAGGGAAACAAACTTGGTGTACTTCATGGCTTCTGCACAATTGAAGCGGACAGAAATCTTCGCCGAATTGTCACAGATTTGCAAGACTTCGAACTGTTGGCAAAAATATCTGCGGAAGACCTGATTGCCTCCCAGTTTTCCATGCTTTTAGTGCCGGACTGCGACACAAAGTATGTATTCATTGGTAAAGGCAAGCGGTCGGCCTGGCAAGCATGGGAACGTTGCAGCCATACTGTGACACGTACCATCGTTAGAGTTCTTATCCACCCATCCTTTCCAGCAGCTTGATGAAGACTCAGAACATTTTCGTAATCTAGAGCGGCTTGTCATCATTATGTTTGACAAGTCAAGCCCACTGGATTCTGTCAACGAGGCCAGAATGAATCTGTTTTGTAAACATAGCAGAGCAATCGAAAATCTACCTCCCATTCAGGTAAATTCAAAAAAATATAATTAAATAAGGATTTATTATAGCGATATAGAGAGTACGTTTTAAAATGCTCTTTTGTGTTAGAATGCTCTTCTGAAGCACGTTGTGAGGGCGGTCCTACAAGCAGGAATCTGGACAAGAAGTGATACAAGTAACCAGGATATTCCTTATCCAAGATCGATTTGGATGCAAGAAGATTGGGGACACGTGGAAACCAGTTTGGATAACCATTCCAGAGGTCTCAAAGGCTTGTCAAGAGCTGATCAACTGTTCATGCAAACAGGAATGAACTCGATGTAAATGTGTCAAGTATAGCTTGCAGTGCACACCGCTCTGCAAATGCAATGTAACCCCGACCAGCAGTGATGTTCAATACAATCTGAGTCAGTCTGAACCTCAATGAAATTGTGAACTTTTTACGCTGTTGTTGGAGTTAGCCTTACAAATTACGAAATTGAAAAGTGAGACGCAGAACAAAGCAGTCATGCAGCACTTAGTTTAAGGTTCTGATTTTTGGTGTTTAACTAGGTCCGCATTAGGTGAACAGTTTTGTGAGCTTTAACTTCACTTGTAGATCTATGCAACCCAGAAACAATTATAGCACGACAAGTACTCTAATGTTTTCATTTGCTCGAATTGGAGTTTAAACCAGTCAGAGAGTGAGTAAAAATCTAGAGCTTGTCAGCATCATGTCAAAAAAAAAATGAATTTTTATCGGTTTTGAATACCTAAGAAGCAAAGCGATTAGGAAACTGGTCAAAACTACTATACTCGAACAGGACCCACCTTTGGGGAAGGAGGGTTCTCAAAGACACCACCTATCTTCGAACTTATCACATGAACATTACCGACAAAATTTTATTGGCTTTTAAATTTGAGTTGACACAGGAATATTCAGCTTGCAAGAGTCGGCATTACTAGACAAACAAGAAAAGTGAGGTTTGAATCTCACTGTAATTTTTTACTGCTGGATAGAGGGGTGGCTATGCAATATAGACACCATCTTTTGACGTTAAGCAAGGGGGTGCAGGCAGACATCACCATCTATTTTATGGTTTGGTGGGTCCTGTTCGAGTGTAGGAGTTTTGACCACTCCCCTTAGAAAAAATGGCTCCCAATCAGGCTTGTAAAGCATCATGGAACTTCATTTTACTGAAAATAAATATCAAATCCGGCATCAACGCTGCTTGAGTTATTTTTCTTGCGTGTAAGTAGTTTTGACGAGCTTTCAATAATCCTTTTGCCTGAAACCACATTTTCCCTAATATGGTTGGTAACCAGGCAATGTCAATTTTGGTTATATCTAATTTATTTGCTGCACCAGCTAAGGAAAAAAAGATTCAGTTGGGCACCGGTCCTAAAAATGTTCAGTATACTCTAAGCCGGCTGTGTGCCATATTTGGTGCTTTTGTCCGCTCTGTATAGATCCGGTCAATTTTTTGCACTTAGCCACCCGACTATTACAAGTCAACGCTTTTCGTGTTCAGGTGGAAAACGGTTTGGAAGATGTTTTCTTTCTGCATTTTTCGCTGGTTTCAATCCAGTTTCACATATCATGATATCTGTGGTCCACACTGGTGGCTACGAAGTTATTCAAGTCAAGCATCGGCGGGATGTAAACTTAGTTGAGTGTTTATTTTTAATTTACTTAGAGCTGCTTTTTTCTCTGTATTGCAATTTTTGGCATATCTATAGAAGCTCTGGTATTAAGGTTACATGATGCCTGGAGGACCTATGTCTAGAACAGAAACGAAAGGAGAGCGAAAGAGAACGACAACGACAAAACAGAACACCAGTAATAGCTCATACTTAGCGGAAGACGTTACTCCACAAATTCTTTCCTTGGGCACTAAATCGTTACTTTGTTATGGTTTAAGCGGTTCTTCCTTTGTTCAGGAATAAATATCGAATTTTTATTGTTAACTGGAATTAAATAACAATAATTATCTGTGCTCTTTTGTACATAAAGAAAAAGTTGCAATTTTGATTTGTTTGTTTGTTTTCCTCTAAAATGCGATCAAACAAATGCTTTTTTAATCCTTTTGCCCAAATGGTTTTCGTTGTGCCTCGACAGTGACAAGAGAATTTTGCCCTTATGTTATAAACACGTATTCGCAATGAGTTCTCGTAAAATTAGAGGGAAATCTCACTAGCTTGTGTTTTCAGAAGTTTGTTTAAAGCACCCAAACGTTATTTAAGTGTTGGAGAAGATCGTGTTTGAAGTTCGTCCTTTCTTGGTTGCATTGCCGTATTTTGGCGATTCTTGTACCAAGCCAACCTAGGGTGTTTCAATGAAATACATCAGAATGTGAATGTTTTCAGCGATAAAGTGGAATAAAGTACATCAGTAAAACTCTTCTTTGACCTTGAACTGACAATGGCTTCTAATGATAGCGTGATTCCTATTCGCTGGCTATTGACAGTTGACTCTGAAATGGCTTTTGTTCCTTTTCCATTCGCTGGCTGAGGGTCTGCTTGTTTTCTTTTAAATCTCATGTGGTTCAAGAAAAAATTATTGCAAAACTGGTGAATTGCAAAGTACATTTCACTGGAAAAACCGATGTCGCACTCATCTTTTCGTGATTCATGCAATATCGGTTTTTAGCGTAAAATTTACCGTGGATTTCACTAGTTAGGCAATGAATATTTCTATGGAAGAAAGCAAAGAAATGGTTTAATTATTAAAGCAGCAACCAGAAACATCAAAACGCGGACAATTCGAAACCTTTTATTTTCATAAACCCTACAGGCAGTAAGAATAAATAAACAGAGAGCTCCGCCAATCCGTCAATGGATTTAGCGCTAGAGCACTAATTGGGGAAACTGATAAAATTAACTAAAATCAAATCAAATCAAATCAAATATGTTTTTTGTGGAGGGGGTAAAACCAGAGTACCCGGAGAAAAACCTTTCAGAGTAGAGAAAAGAACCAACAAATTCAACCTACACATGACGCTGAGTTTGGGAAATGAATCCAGACCACATTGGTGGGAGGCGAGTGCTCTCACCACTGTGCCACCCCTGCTCCCTGACTGACTGGATCAAATCTATGTATTTGCACCCAGTCGTCAATTTACTCTGTAATTATTGTTTGATTGCCATTAATTTCCTTTGTATTTTAAACCTATTGATGATAAATAATGATGTTGGGGGACAAATTTTAGGTACATGCAGGATGAAGTCGTTTAAGTGACCTGAATTTCACTTAAATATTAATGTGTTTACATATTTTTAGAAAATATATATCATTGGACACCTTGTTCTTACATCTTGGCACTGGCAAAACTGAGGAACTATATCACTCTTTTTGCACAGCTTCTTGCACTGGTCGTTGATATCCTTAAGGATAACTGCCTTAAGTGCATCTCCTAAAACCATGTCTTCCATCAAAATGTTTCAAAATATACTGAAGTTTTGCCCCACTATTCATAATTGTTGACAGTTATTTGATATATTCACTGTTTTATTCAGTTAACAAATGATATAAAATACCAATAATATTTTTAATGTGAAGTTTTACAATGATTGGGTACAAATAAATTATTATTCATGGTCTTCATCTTCAGTTTGTTGGTTTCATCAAAATTATTGAAAGTAATAAGATAAATGACAAACTTTGTTGTTCTAAGAGTTATCATATTATTATTATTATTGACAATAATAATAATAATAATAATAATAAAGACTTTTTTATACAGGGTAGAACGTACAGGCCACAGGCTAATAAACTTGTGGCCCTGATTTAATCAACTAATTAAAAATAGAACATCACTTAAAATTATGATAAAAACATGCAATTTAAATAATCGAAAAAATTATCACATAAAACTCGATTAATAAATATGAAAATGATGTAAAAATTGCTGGTCCCTAAAAATCTTACTCCACATTTTTCGGGACCAGCAATTTTTACATCATTTTCATTTTTATATGATCATTTTTCGATTATTTAAATTGCATGTTTTTATTCATAATTTTAAGTGATGTTCTATTTTTAACTTGTAATTAGTGGATTAAATCAGGGCCACAGGTACACTGTATTTTGCATGTGAATATCAATGCACAATAAATTATAAAATAATTATAATCGTACATGCACTCAAATTGGTCAATAGCTGTGTTTAGATGAGCATATGTAAACACAGCTGTGACATCACACGAATTTTGATTGGTTATGTGTTGTCAGATGTATGTTTTGATTGGCCAGTTGGAAATATGGGTGTGTATGTTTTGGAAACCCTCGACTGTGTCTGGGGTTTGCATAACTGTCGAGAATTCTCCCAACTGTGCTTCGCATTTGGATGAGGCTATGTAAACATGGAAAACGTCCTCTATTGCTTAAATAACACAACAAAATATAACTTTTTGATTGGTTGCTTTATCTCAAGAGAAGCACTTCCGGAAGGCAGTTTTCTATTAAGCAGTAGCCATTGAAGCAGATTCAACCACGCCTTTGCCTGTTGGGTGCATCTGGCAAATAGTCCAAAACGCATGTGGGCTTCTTTTTTCTGGTGCAAACAGGGACAGTCTGAATTATGTTGATCTCTTTTCAGCTGACTAAACATTCGAAGAAATCGAGCGACCATCAGGACCTGTGGACATTTTAATCGGTTACGAATATGCAGCCTATCACCTGGCAAGAGAACAAAACACCAGTTATCTTGTGCTCCTAAGGAATCGTTTCGAGCGATGCATTGGAGGAACGCACTCGTTACTCAAAGAATCCCAGCTGTCTCACGATTTCATCAATGCCAGAGTCAACACAATTGTAGGCAAAATCAACATCAAAGACTTTTACAAAATCGAGAACCTTGGAGTAGAATGCAAACCCAAATGTGGAGGCTGTAAATGTGGAAAATAATCCTTAGGCGCAAAAGGATACACTATTCAAGAAGAGCGAAAGAACGAAATCTGAAGTTTGACAAAGAGTAATATCGCTGGATCGCTGAGTATCCCTGGATCAAGGATCCTCCGAATCTTCTTGACAACCGGAAGGAAGGTCGCTTTCGCGAAACTGATAACGACCGAGAAACGGAACACGCAAAAGTGTATGACAACCAGATAAAAGACATGTTAGCAAGAGAAGTTGCAAGGAAACTCTCCAAAAAAGAAACTAACACTCTATAAAGGACCGGTACATTATATAGGACATCATGAAGTTCTCAAGCTTGATTCCAAATCTACCCCAGTGTGCATAGTTTTCAATAGCAGCGCCAATTACATGGGTCATATCTGGAACGAGTATTGGGCTAAAGGTCCTGACCTACTCAATAACTTGTTGGGAGTCCTTATAAGTTTCCGGGAGAATAAAGTAGCCTTCATTGGTGATATTAAAAAGATGTACCGATTTCTGTGGAGGGATATAGATAGTACGAGAGAACCCGACACATACATAATGCTCAGAGTTTCATTCTGTGACAAGCGGTCAGCTACGATTGCAACCGTTGCTTTGAGAAAATCCGCAGAGATATCACGAGAGAAATACCCAGAAGCAGCAGATATAATCCAAAGAAACACGTACATGGACGACATAATCGAAAGTACAGACGATCGCAAACAAGCCATTAGACTGACGCAAGATATCGAGAAGTCTATTATCAAAGGGGGATTTGAAGTCAAGGAGTACAGTGGATGTTCTCAAGCGATATTAATAGGCAAGAAAAAACAAACATACCAATAGAGGAACAAACAGAAAGGATACTTGGAGTCAAATAGAGTCAGTCAGAAGATCAATTGTGTTTCGAAATCAAGTTTAACTTTACTACCAAGCGAAAACATGGTTCAAAGTCAAAGAGCGATATCATCCCCACCCAAATCACAAAGCGTATAATATTGTCACAGATCAACAGAGTGTATGATCCCTAGGGTTGGCAGGACCATGTACAGTAAGAGCGAAAATTATTTTACGCCTTTTGTGGGGAACTGAACAGAAACTTGACTGGGACCCTATACCCAAGGAAAACCAACAGAACTGGTCTATTTTCTTCAATGATTTGAGAGACATGAATCAAATCAGATTCACGAGATGCCTTAAACCAATGGATGCTATTGGCGATCCAATTCTCATTGTGTTCAGTGACGCATCCAAAGATGCATACGCCGCATGTGCATATGTACGGTGGCAAAGAAAGAATAACCAATTTGAGAGCAATTTAATACTGTCCAAAAATCGTCTTGCACCAATCAAAAAGATGTCCATTAACCGTATAGGACTGTGTGGAGCGGTACTGTACAAACGTCTAAAAGTGTTTATAGAAAATGAATGTAGGTCTCGCTTTGAAAAGATGTACCACATCGTAGACTCTCAGATTGTACACGCTATGATACAGAAAAGTTCATACGGGTTCAACACGTTCGCCGCCACTAGAATAGGTGAAATACAGGAAGGAATCGAACAAACCCTGAAAACTGGTATTGGGTAGAGAGTAAATATAACATAATTAACTGAAGAGAGTGTAGTGTAAATATAACATAGCTAACTGTTTGACAAGAGGTAGGAAGCCCGATGACATCGGACTTGAAAGCACATTTCAAAGGGGTCCAGATTTTCTGAAACAAGCAAAAGACAAGTGGCCAATCACTCGTGATTACTTGGAACCAAAACTATCCGAACGAATCAAGATTACAATGATTAAGGACCTCATGACACCCTAGCGTCACGAATTGACATGGACAATATTCAAGTTACGGCAAACTACTACTTGTCACTGTAAGAATTTTGAAATTTTACAGCAAATTCCCCAAACCGTCATTTAAAAGCGCAACTCTAGAACTGACACCCGAAGACATTAAAAAGACAGAGATTTTCTGGATCAAAGAAATTCAGCAGAACATGAGAAATGATATTGAGGATGGCAAGTACGACCGTTTGTGTCCTACCACACGCAAAGACGGCATCTATGTAGTAAGCAGTCGTATTGCAAAATTATAAACAAATTACAGTGACAACGAGATCATACTACTACCATATGATCATCCGTTCTCACGTCTCTATGTAGCGCAAAGCCATGCAAGAGGACATCATGGCATTCTAACTACTGCCAGCAAAATGCACACCAAATACTGGATACCCAAACTCCTTAAGTTGGTTAAATTGATTAAGTTCACATGCATTATCTGCAAAAAAAACTTGATAAGAAAACAAGTCAGCAGGTGATCAGGGGTGATGGGCCAATTACCTGAACAGATTTAAGCCAGCCCCACCATGGGACAGTACAGCCGGACGCCGGACGTCGTACAGCCGCGACGCTTTACCGGACCTGCCGCCCTCTCGCCTTTAAAATTCGCGACGAGATAAAGGAGAGAACGTTTTCCAAAGCTTATGGAGTAACATTTAATTGTTTTGGAACAAGAGCTGTTTATCTGGATTTGGCAGCAGATTATAGCACAGACAAATTTCTGATGGTGCTCAGAAGATTTGTGTCCCTAAACGGATATCCATCCAAGCTATTGTCTTACAACGGTACTCAACAAGTAACAGCTGTAACAAAAACATGGGATTGGAAGAAATTTAAGCAATATGGCGTCATGGAAGGATTGCAATGGATATTCACCCAAAATGGAGTAACTGAAGCTCTCATAAGATCGGTCAAGCGAGCAATTGAGTTCTCATTTGGCAAGAACGCTTTAACCTTCTCTGAATTGCAACCAGTTTTATTCGAGATTGCCAACTTGCTAAATGAAAGGCTTATAGGGAGACACCGAACATCCCCTGAAGAGCCACAAGCAGGATACCAAATGGCCCATTTGATGAAAATGCGAATACCCGAAAACGTTTCACGTTCGTCCAGACAATTGTTAATACCAAGGAAAAGATGGCACACATCTCACCGAAATTTGAAAATCGGAGACGTAGTTCTGATACAAGATTCCAACTTAGTGAGAGGAAACTGGAAACTTGGAAAAGTGTCCAGTGTTTACCCAGGTGCAGATGGGAAAGTGCGAAGAGTAGACGTGCAATACAAGAAACTCAACGTAAGCGAATCTATGAAGCAATACCAAAGGATATGTCACGGTTCAACGCCCTGTACAGAGACTCGTATTACTTATACCGATTGATGAAAACTAAATGAACTTTTAAGTGAACTCTCAGATACTACTTACTTTAATTACTGTAACCCTTTCTTCTGGCGGGGGAGTGTATCGCCAAAAATTTGTCATTACTAGAATTTGTTAGGTGACGTCATAGACATGATTACGCAACTCGAGTCACTTGCTAGTCTGAGGAATTGCGAGAAACTGTGAGATACCTCTGGGTAAATATCTTTGTTTGATTGTAAAGGATAACTGTTTATCATATCACTAACACAATTTGCTGTAATTTAGATTTTGAACCCTATTCAACCTCCCCTGTGAGTTGTTTAGAACCTTGGTTAGTTAATCCTCGCTGCGCTAGCAGTACAAATTGTAAACAACCGAGAACGTGGGAAAGATTTGTAGGTGACAAGCCGGGGAAAACGTCAGCACAAATATTGTGGAATATTTGTACTCGTTTCGTGTGTTTTCTGTGCGATAACTAATACAGTTTGATAGACTTGTTATTTCAGTCGGTAATTACTGTAAGATTAAACACATTGCCAACATTTTCATTAAACCATAACACGCAAAATATGGGGACCTGATACACAAAAAATAGAACAGTTATGGCAATCTTTTCGGCTCCTTTTAAGTGCTTGTCTCGTAGAATACCTCGACATCAGAGGGAGTGAAATAGGCCCTTCCTCCTCCTGCAAAAATGTACAGGAAAGACCTGATGAAGAATACCCTGGCGGAAGAGGGTAAGACCTGCCACAAGATGTTCCAGAAATTTGGTTGCTGGCAGCATTGTTTGATACGAAGACGTCGTTAACGCCAAAAATTGGTCCGTCAATGGAACATCTCCATATTGCTCGACTCTGCCCTTCTGACTTGACCTGCAACTTAACAGGAGCGTAGCCATTGATGTTATACAGTGAGTAGATAAATGATTTACTGGATGAGGCATAAGCACACGAACCTATAAAAGACAAATACAATATAATGATATGTATTCAAGGATATCACTTAGTTTATAAAAAAAAATCCTTAATTATTATTATTATTTCCTACTTTAGACGATAAATATACAAGTCTCTGTACAAGTTTCAGATAATTTGGCCCTATTTTTTCCTCTTCCTGCATATGTTACTCGTTCTTAGGGTTTGTAAAAATAAAATTCAAAATTTGAAATTTACAATTGACTTTGAGACATTTTCCAAAATATATCCTTGATGTTAATGGAGAATCTTATCAATTCCATTTTTATACAGGTTGCGAAGAGAATTTAGCTAAGAACGTTTGGTAGCTAAAAATAAGAACATCAGTTTTGCAGTTTTCATTGCATAGTATTAGTATTATTATTATTATTATTATTATTATTATTATTATTATTATTATTATTATTATTATTATTATGGGCAGTGTAAAACATCTGGATGCCAGATATCTAAGGTTCACTAAGCTAGGCGTAAAGACGTGGCTAGCTCAGTGTCAGATCTATAGATAATGCTAAAATCTAGTGTTCATATCGAATAATACTAGAAATCTAATGTTCATAATAAAGACAATGTAACTATATAACTGCTAAAAGAGTCAGTGTTCTATAAATATATGCTAAAGTCTAGTGTTCATAGCGAATAATACTAAAATCTAATGTTCATAATAAAAACTATATAACTATATAACTGCTAAAAGAGTCAAACATGAGCTTGAAAATCCTAACACATGATCTTGAATGTTCAGACTGTTGTTCAAGACTGAATGATCTTGACATAGCGGGCGATATGGAGAGTACTGGTAATAACTGACTTCTGCATCCTGCGAGCCACTTTACTACTTGCCTCTCCCACTAGATCTCGAAGCGCTTGACTCACGTCCCTTGAATACCCACCCAGGACGTCGATGACTATGTTGTATTGCTTGACACAACATCCCGGATAACACACTTGTAGTTCCCACCGAAGGGGACCATGCTTGCTTGTCTTTTCCGCGCTCTTCTTCTCGCGATTTTCCACCCACGGGCACATCATCTCGATCAGCAGCACCTCCTTCTTCACCTTACCCACCACTGTGACGTCTATCCTGTTTGCTGAAACAGTGGTCTGGTCAGCAAACAGGGGGACATCCCAGTATGCTACAGCCTGTTCATTCTCGTACACCGGTTTGGGCTTGATGGGTGAATACCACGGCGAGCTCTTCTCAGTAAGGTTTAGGGATCTTAGTACTTCGAAGAAGAGAATGTTGAGGGCATGGTTGAGTCGCTCTAGATACTTTGTCTGGGCCAATGCGCTGCACCCTGCCAAGATGTGTGAGACACTTTCAGCTTCATTTCCGCACAGCCGACATCTTTGGTCTCCACTAGAACTTGTGCCTGTCTTCCTGTTGTTATATACCTTTGTCGGGAGGAGCTGTTGGTAAAGCTCCTCAATTCCAGCAACTGTACGTGTGTGACGGTGCTGCCTTCCACTGAGAAAGCCACGCAAAGCAGTCCCGGTCTAATTTTTCATCTAGCCATCGACATGCTGTCAGTTTCCCTTGCCATTTCTGTTCTTCTGTTCTCTCTTGGTGCTCTTTCACCAGCGCCTTCTTAGTCCACACTCCCATCTTCTTCTTTTCTATCTCTTCGCCTTTTTTCGTTCTGCCTACTGGGTTAGGGTGCCTCAGTACCAGCATAGTTCTGCGCATCCTTTATCAACGATCGCCTCCCAGTTCGGACCGCTTTCTCCTCAAACTGCCGTACCAGTTCTATGGTCGAGTCCCTATTAGCATAGAGGATTATCGCTGCCTTAATCTTAGTTGCTTTATATTATTATCATCATCATCATCATCATCATCATCATCATCATCATCATCATCATCATCATCATCATCATCATCTTCATCATCATCTTCATCATCATCTTCATCATCATCATCATCATCATCATCATCATCATCATCATCATTATTATTATTATTATTATTATTATTATTATTATTATTATCTGTTGTATTGAATACCTTTCCAGTTTACAATTTGTTTTGAAACTTGCTGCGGACAGTGTCTAGTCAACAGTTCCTGGACTAAAAAAAATGTGTGTTTCATTCTCTTAAACTGTAGAATTTTTTGTTGATTTCACAGTTCTGTGATATAATCCACTTCTGACAGCTGTTTAGCACTTTAGTAACATCTTTCTTGTGGGCTAGATCAGAGAGTTCTTTCTTTTATTATTATTATTAATCTTATCAATTCCATTTTTATACAGGTTACGAAGAGAATTTAGCTAACAACGTTTGGTAGCTAAAAATAAGAACATCAGTTTTGCAGTTTTCATTGCATAGTATTATTATTATTATTATTATTATTATTATTATTATTATTATTGTCCTATAATTTTATTCTTTAGTCTGATTGCCCTAGCAACCATTAAAAGCCTACCCAGCGGTCCAGGGCTAATCCACCATTAGGAGAGCCAATCAGAACGCTAGAAAATACTGTAGGTGGTTGAAAGTTTCACAATAGTTGATGACTGTTTTCCTTGCATACGGAACCCGCGCCCGCAGTGCGCGCGGCAGTCAAAACCGTGCTATCCTGTCAATCATTTGCCCTTTCACCGGAAACAGTGCATTTCGCTTGTGCGTGTCGATCTACCCCGTCGAAAGGAAGCGATTAAAATCTTTCTTCGCGAAGTTAACTCAAATAAATACATTATCAATACGGTTTTGCCGTCTTCTTACACTTGATTCGAAAATACCAGCCTGAATTCGTCTTAGATTAGTTAGAAAAAGCACAAATAAAAGCCAAAGCACAACAGCTTACGTTCGAATTCTGCTCGCCGACAACCCAAGTTTGTTGACAAAAAAATTGCCACAAAATGTTTTAAATGGTTTTCTGGCCCTCTATTAATAGCGCTCATGTGCATTTTAAATGGAGTATCGGGAAAGAAAAATTGTCAAGCTGATATTTGTTTCGTATAAACATACCTTTTCAAGTAGCGAAAATTTGTATAAGCACTACAAAACTTTTACTAACCATTGCCCGAAGGAACACCTTTGAGAAGCTGCAAGGAAGCCGCTGATGAATTTTGCACAAAAACCTCGGCCCCTAACACCGGAAAGCCAGACTTTGAAAGTTTTTCAGCGGAATGCTCACTAAGGAAGAGTTTCTAGAGCTTGCCCTCCCGCAGGTCGCCAGAAAGGTGCAAACAAGCTGATTCATGTCTGAAAAGAGTAAGGTCTAGAAGGTGCAGTCAAATTTTGTTTCTTGTATTGAGCAAAAATTTATTCAAAGCTTTTCCCTCACTCCCAAATAAGAACTTGCTGTGTCTTGCAATTCTACAGTGAATTACTATTAGGCCAATATGAGAATCAACATTAAAGAGGCACTCCCAGGGGTTTGAGGGAAGAAGAGAACATGGCTTATTTGAACTGGGGAACAGAGTAACAATATCAAAATATTTTAGGGAACAAGGGAAGAAAACTAATATTTAAATTTTAGGGATCAAAAGGCTGGGAACAAGTTTCAAAGTAATTTGGGAAACAAGGAAACACAAGAAAATATCTAAAGGGAACAAGGACTCCTCTCCCCAGGAGGCCCTCATCAAATGTTCTGCCTCTATCCAACAGCTCAAACAAGCTATTCCAACAATTTTTGAATGACCAACAGGAAAAGAAGACTCTCTAAGATAAACAAATTATTTATAATAATTATCACTTTAGCATGCGAAACAATGCTCAGATGCTTACGAGCACCCTCATGCCCATGTTTGTAAAAAAGCACCATGAAGTATTCTTTGCGGCTGGTTTAGGCATTGTTTCATCTTTCAACATCGGGCAAAACCAAATCAACTCCATTCTCAGAGGGCACTGGGGAAAGAGGCTAGAAGAAAAAACTTGCATTAATCCAATTCTCCCAATGTAATCTTTACAGAATAAGATTGTTGAAGGAACACTTTTGAGTGCCAACCTTAAGTCTTTTAAAACAAGCACAAACAATATTAATAGTCTTTAAATTCACAAAATGTCAAACAGCATATTTTATTCTCATATTCAATTAGATTTGGCCGCAATATTCCTTAAAACTATGCAGAACTATTTACCATAAAATGTGGAACATTTCCTGCCTATCTAGATATGCTGCAAAAGGGCTCAAAAAAGCAACCAGTTAAGTTTTTAGATAAAGATACACAATACCTAAAAAATAAATTATTTGATGTGATCAAGACATTGAATGACCAAGCAATAAATAAATGGCAGCAATGTATGTTAGGTTCACAAAAAGGGGAAAAAGTATTCCTCAACTGATGTTTCAATATGCATATTTTAAATTAATTTTCTATCAACAATTCAAGAGACTGACTTTTCACTGGCATTGATTTACATTTCCATGATAAGTTTTAAAGTGAATCTGGCAACCACAGTGCCCTATGAAATTGGAAATAACTTAAACAAACTCTTTAAACTAACATTTTACAGGGGACACCATTGTTAATGCCCTGCGAAGAACAAAGATTAAATTGAAAAAAGAGTTGGTCTGGAGTTTATCCACAATGGACAGTTAGTGGCTGCATTCACCAATGTAGAAAACAAACACATCAAGTTTCCTCTCAAGCAACCTGGTGTTCAAGGAGCCATTCAATTTCCAAAGAACTATGGTAGTGTACAACAGTACCTGGGTGAATTCGGGTACGTGGCCTGAAACTGAAACTTGTGGAGCCAAACAACTTGTTGAGCTTAGTACTTAAACTGGGTAGATAATTATGTCTACAAATATTGTCTATTCAACCAACAGTTTCTCCTAATTTTGTGTACCATTCACTTGTTGGTTCCTTAATTTAAAAAATCGCTAATTCAATTAAGGATTCAAGTCCTTTCAAATCATCAAAGTTACTTAGCGCCACCATGAACAAACGAAAAAATACAAGCAATAAAGACAAACTGCTCAAAAATGCACGACTCCCTTTGAAACAGCAAAACGGTCTGGGGATCCTGAAGTCACTAAAAAGTGCTGCATGCTACGTGGATGTTTGCAGAACGACCGCAAGTTGTAATCACTGAAAGAAAACTCCACTCCAGATCTGATAGATGATGGTCGTGCAAGACTCGCCAAGCACGTGGAACACACAACAGGATTGTTTGTTGTTTGGCACAGCAGATGAACGAAAAATTGTTCCCCTCACTATTAAGTTCCAACCCGATAAGACCAATCTTGCCCAAATACAACAACAATTTGGGCAGCAGGCAAGCTCATCACAAGCCATCGCAGTCGGCATAAAGCAGCATAGCGCTTCACCTGAAGTTCGATCATGATGGACACAAACAAGAGCTGAAAAAACTTCATATGGTCAGACGGCCAAATGCGATTGATCCAACATTCATTAGAGCGGCTCAGTTATCGGACATCAAAGTGCTGAACAAACCAAGGGATTTCGTCGTAAAAATGTTCACTCAGCAACGTCTTCTTCTTCTACAGAATAAAGTTCAAAGGCGATCCTGGTTTTTAATCACATGCTAGACCAATTCATAAACTGGATTGGCAAATTGATTGCCAGAAATGCATCATGTTCAAAGAAGCGACGGTCAAGAGAGTCACAAGAGAAGGCTGAGCGAATGTCAACCGATCTAACCAATCCGAATGTAAACAATAGGCGTGATGTCGAATAGCACAAGGATAGCACAGTTTTTCCCGCTCGCTGAATTCTGATTGGTCAGTTTAAATTTCAGTAGCTCTCGCCGTATGCAAGGTTGTTCCTCTGGATTTACTGTAACATGATTTATCTCTGTTTCAAGGGGCATAGGGTATAGCTTGGTATATTTTTCGCAACGCCAGTCTATTAACATTTTCAAAAACATGCAAGGAAACAACATTCAACATTTCTATAAACAGAGTGCCGTTACATGGTTGAATCTGACAGTGATTAGGGACACGCGAAAAGATTTAACGTTCAGTGTTTACGACTTCT
>OX421452.1:16754850-16769850 GCA_949126865.1 Montipora capitata
TGTTTTTTCCCACTAAATATGCAAATTTGTGACGTTCTCGTTGTTAAAGCTCCCTAATTTGTTTCTTTTTAATTCTTAATACAGAACTCTAATAAACAAGTGAGAAGACAATAATTTCTTAGACTTCGACGTCTATGTAGTGATGACTCCGATTTTTCCAGCAAATGAGAGATGTGCCAGTTCTTCGAAAAACGTGGCTATCCTGTCTCTGTGGTCAAAGCGGGCCATCATCGCGCCCAACAATTTGATCGACAGTCATCACTACAAACGTCACAAAAAGATAAGAATGACAGAATTCCATTCACCCTCACTTTCCATCCTCATAATCACGCAGTCAAAAGCATCATTCTTAGTAATTTTAAATTACTCCAAAATGATCCCGAGACTGGTAGAATCTTTTCGCAACCTCCACTTATTTCATTCAAACGCGACAAAAACGTAGGCAACTTTTTAGTTAGAAGCGCGCTCAAAACTAACGAGCAACCCGGCACTTTCAAATGCGCGCGCTCACGATGCAAAACTTGTCTTTTCATTGTTAACACTAGCAAGATATCGGGACCTAAGCGATCTGTTAAGATCACCGATCGTTTCACATGTACCTCCGCAAATGTCATTTATTGCATAACCTGTACGTTATGCAATAAATTATACATTGGTGAGACAGGTAGACGACTAGGTGACCGATTCCGCGAACACCTTCGCGATGTTGAGAAGAATGACAAGGATGCATCTAAGCCAGTCGCTCGCCATTTTAATCTGCCTAACCACTCCAAAAAACACATGGCTATCTGCGGCCTTTCCCTACATCTAGGTACGACGGAAAGCCGCAAGAATCTGGAACAAAAATTCATCTTTTAAATCGGCACCCTTAATCCTCACGGTATTAACGAACGCTTTTCATTTAACTTATATATTCCTATTTTTCACGTTGCCATGTTACCACCAATAGCGTAGCTCCTACTCTACTATAAAAACTACACGTAACCCATAATCCCTCGATTCGCTCTGAAGAAGGGCTAACGCTCGAAACGTCAGCTTTTAGAATCTCTGTACGGTGTCCAATTTACATTATCAACTCCGTTGATAAAACCAAATTTTTGAGAAGACAATAGGCCATTTTACAGTTGTTTGCTCAGTGACCTAGCCTATGAATGGTTGCGAGGCTGCCGGTGACCTTGTATTGATACAGCCCCCACTGCTTTTATCATGTAAATTGTGTTGATGTAATTCTAATTGGTATGTATTAACATTACAAAAGCAAGGTTTTTATCAAAACAGGGTCACCGACAGCCTCGCTTCCATTCTTAGGCCAGGTAGCTTAGCTATATCTGTAAAATGGTCTATTGAGCGAGAATAATTTGGTCGCAGAGTCATAAAAGGGTAAAACTGTACGTGAAAAAAAATTGCACGTCATTAAAAAAACGTTCATTATGACAACCCTAAGAATGCCAATTACCAGATTAATCTAATTCTTGCTTTTACAGTCAAGACACGATTTATCGAAAAGTCATTCCAAATTATTCTAGCTATTTTTTTTCTTTCCATTGCTATAAAAGTTCAAATGCAAAAAAAATATATTCATATACATATAAATTTCTATTTCAATTCTTGCGCGCCCTTATCTCGTCTTGGACAAAGCTAAAGGCATCTGAACCTCTGGATTTACCTACAAATGAAAAAGCTGTCCCCTGACTTGGAGGTGGATGTGTCGACCGAACTCTAGAAATCCCGCTTAAAAAAGAAGGTTGAATTGATTGGAGAGGAATATTCTGAGAACCTGTCCGTAAGAGAACATTTTCAGGTAGCGTTACACGAGGCTCGGCATATGTGTTGCGTGACAAGTCGTCACAAAAAGTGAATGAACCACTCGAAGAGTTAATTGGTCCGGGGATGGAGCCTGTAAAAGTAGAACAGGCAGGTCTTGTAGCACTCACATCTTCCGGCTTCACTGCAGCAGAAATAAGACTGTCTGACGACTTTGCGCCTGTGTTGCACAAAGGGTCGAATAAATCGGTTACTCGGTCATTTGCGAGCTCTTGTCCCTTTACGTCAGAACTAGTGCTTCTGATTGTCTGCGTCAAACCGAACAATTCATCTATATCTGACTCTGGATTTCGATGTGATGTTGTTGAAGTATTATTATTTCTGGATATGTTATTCTCACTGACAATAGAGAGTCCTTGGAGAGCACCTAAAACTTCAGAAGAAACTTGCACTCCTTGAGCAGTAACTGGAGACTGTTTTAGGCTTGTGGAACTTTGTTCCTGCTATAAAAGGAAAAGTAAGAAAAAGGTGAAGGTGAGAACATCAAGCTTCTTACAAAGTGATTTTTGTCGCGTGGAACTTTGGACAAATCTTAATTGGAGCCACTACTGGGGCACAAGGGGATGGAAGACTCTCTCTAATAATATCCCTTATTTCGTCTCGATACAACAACAACAACAACTTTATTCTACCCTTACAATCACAAGAACGAATTTTACATACAACATGAAATGAGATTTAGAAAAGAGGGTGTCAACTTCCAAAAATGACAAGAGAGTTAAACAACTAGGTAGCCAAATTGCATAACATAAAATACAATACAGCAACTAAGGTCGAAAAACACACAAAAAAACTTACTTCAATATTTACCTAATAAAAAAAGACATCTAGCTTAAAGCTGCAGACAAACCACTCAAAGCAAAACAAAGGCACAGAAAAATAACTACCCAAATATACAAAAAATCAGAGAAAGAAACGACATTGATATTTGCCTTAAAATTGTTTAAATTTCCCGAAAGAGCTTAACTTGATAATATACACTATGACCGATATCTCTGATTCAGCAACCTCCCCTTTTAAACCGCTCATTTTAGCGCTTCGAAGCCTCAACAAGACATGGCAACATTCGGTAGTTGATTTAAGTGTGCAAGGAGACGGCGAAAGGGATGGGTGGAAGACTATTTTCCATCGGTACATTTTGCTTTTTGATCTTGGTTTTGCCACACGTCTCGCTAAAATAGTCTTAGCTTCTTACAGCCCGCGTGCCTTTTCAGAACATTTGACAACGCATAAGAGTTGGTATCTAAACTTTTTCGGTAGGAGTATCCTCAAAGGACCGACAGTCTCGGTCAAAAATGTTTTAGCACAGACGGAAATTTGTCCCCTCTCCCCCTTCAATGTCGATGTTTATGGGTTCGAGCGCAAAACCCAACCGGTAAACGCAACATTGAAGGGAGGGAAGATGAGGGGTATGTTCTAAATAGCTTGGATGCGATTTACGTGCTGTTCTAGCGAAGAATACAACTATTTATAACTGAAGTTGTAGTTCAATTTTTTCTTCGTCTTCGGTACTCAACAGATTTGAAAAATAAATGTAAGGGAACTTCTTGAAAGGATATAATAATAATCATCATCATCATCATCATCACTCGGATACCCCTCGGATTTCAGAGTAGCTAGTAGCTAACATCAGATTCTCCGAGCATTGCACATAAATAATTGTTAAGAATTCCAACTGGCGGGAGGCAAACCAGTTGGCTACTTTACCACTGTGCCAAGAAATTGAAGCAGGGACTACCTGAAACAAATTTAGTGAGGGGTCAGAACGCGGTCTCGAACCCGGGATCTCGGGATCTCGGGATCTCAACGCACGGGCCCTAACCACTCGGCCACACTGCCGCCACCGTTTCTGAAGCGTTTCTCCACCGTTTGAAGAGTTTCTAAAAACGCTGATAAACCTGTAAACTCACCATGTGGACACTCATTCCAGAGAACAATGTTGTTGAGTCATCAGCTTGAGCTCGTTGTGAGCCAAAACCACGATCTATCTGGAAATTATACAAAGAATCAATCGAACACATCGTTAGTAACTCTTTTTATTATATCTCTCAGGTAGTATGCGCGATGTGATTGGCTAAATTGGCGGGCCGTATTTTACGGTACGGTTCACTAAATTTGAAATTTCGATAAAACATTGTGTAGCAAGTTTTTCATGTCGTTTCTCATACATAAACTTGTAAAACTGTTTAAATCTTACAAGCAACTTTTTCAAACAGCCAAGAATAATTTCGTTTTTGGAATTTTGACACGGCAATCTTTGTGGCAATTGAACCTTCCGTCGTGACTTCAACTAGTTTCTTCTCCTGTGCGGCTGATTAACACAGATCTTGAGATATAATAAACCTCGTTTTCTCGGTCCATACTGTAAAATTACGGATTCTCGTTTTTTTATCGTCAATTTATGGCCCAAGCGCGAAAATTCGGTCCGTAATTTTACAGTACAGACCTCGAACTCGGTTAGTAAGAGGTATATAGAAACTCACTTATTCATTTCGTCATTTAGGGCCTGTTTACATGGAGGTGCATGGGCTAGCCGACCTACAATCTTCGACAAAAACCTTGAAACACTTTGAACATTCTCGCACCGTATTCGTTCCCCTCCCTTTTTCAATGTTGTTGCAGCCAGTCAAACAGTAAAATGTCATCTCAACACTGTGCAGGGGAAGGGGGTGTTTCAAGGATTTTTGGCCAGGATTGTAGGTGGGTAACCCGTCAAGGTAGGGTAACTCCCTTGTTCATAAAACTCTCATTTTTTCAGCCTCGCATTTAGATGATAGGTGAGGTAACCCGCCGAGGCAGGTTTCCCGGTCTGCCAGACCAAGTGACCCGCCAAGCCGGGGTCGGCTCGTGTCTCGATATACTGCCTTTGGCAGAGACGTTGCAGCATTAAAAGTGATAACAAACAAGAAGCCAAAGCACTGGAAAGTTGAAGCAAGAGTAGCTAGTGAGAGTCAAAGGGCATTAACCGCCAAAATACATCCTTCACACACCATTTTTCATGTTAAAGTACTTAGCACTCACCCAGTAGCCTCGAAAATGAATGAAGGGGGTAGTTTCTAAAGAAACTGTGGTGCTGCGTCGGTGGGGAAGTAGTATACAAAAATTTGGTTTTATCAACGGAGTTGATAATGTAAATTGGCCCCCATGCAGAGATTCTAAAAGCTGACGTTTCGAGCGTTAGCCCTTCGTCAGAGCGAATCGAGGAATTATGGGTTACGTGTAGTTTTTAGAGTAGAGTAGGAGCTACGATATTGGTGGTAACATGGCAACGTGAAAAATAGGAATATATAAGTTAAATGAAAAGCGTTCGTTAATACCGTGAGGATTAAGGGTGCCGATTTGGAAGATGAATTTACCAGTTTACATTATGAACTCCGTTGATAAAACCAAATAGCCGGGACCCCGGGGTAGTCAGATTGCATGTAAACGCGAACTATTTTTCGACCCCACCTTGGTAGGTTACCCCCTACTTCCATGTAAACGGGCCCTTAATAGGCATTCTTCAGTAGCAGGTATCAAAATCAATGAAAAACCTTTGTTGCGATTTCCACGCTCCACAGTTCGTGATCATTAAATTTTGAATCAATGGAAAATCCCTTACATTTTCTAAATCCAGTAGGGCATCACCATTTGAAATTCTTGATTTCTCAGACTGGGCAGCAGCGGAATCTACGAGAAAAAAGTTTGAAAAATCTTCATTGATCAGTCAGTGCCAGGAGAACCTGCGACAAAAATAACTATTGCTTGGATACGGAATACAAGGACGTGCTTTTTGCCCTAATACAACTCTTACAGTATTTGTACCGAGACAGATCAAATGAAACTGTTATTTTGAAGGTTACCCAAATACCTTGTAGTGTCAAGAATCTTAACACAAAGTGTGTACTTGAAAACATACACACATAATTATCTGAAAAAACAATGATCGGAAGAAATCCAGAGATGGGATTCGACTAATAAATATTTTTGACAAACAAGCTAAGGTTAGCCAAACTTAGTGTACCAACCTTGTAGAATTTTCTCTTTTTCCACTGTGGCCTTGATTAATAACAGAACCTGTATAAATTGACGAGGTTGGGTTATAAAGTGGCAAATTGATTTCATCTGGCATGCTTTAAAAGACGGTCTAACTTTACTGCATGTTTACAACAGACCTTTGATCTTATTACATCAGATACCTACACTATCTGAAAAGTGATTCAAAGTGACGATATGACATAACAACAGCAAGACGATGCGTGAGTTTTTCTAGAAGAACTGGTAATGGTAATGAATTTATATGGCGTAGTTTCTATATACATGTGTACAAGAAATCAATCTATGGGTGAGATTGGACATCAGCATATACAGGCACCAGTGGCAGCTGCTATCAGTCCATTGGCGATCTCACCCAAATTATGAATGAATGTGGAAATGAGGCCTGACCACAACCCTGGGAACTCCATTCTCAACTGTACAAGGTACTGTACTGGGCCCGGTTGTTCGAAAGCCGATTAACGCTAATCCCAGATTAAAAAATTACCAAGGAGTTTATTTCTCTACTCCCAAATATTGTACAACGCTGATATTTGGCAAAATTTTACATTAGAGGAAGTCAATCTCGAAAACCATAATTAACCAAAAGAAACTCGCACTGAAAAGTTGAAAAAATGAAACCAAAGTTTACACTGATCCTGGATTAAGTTAATCGGCTTTCGAACAACGGGGCCCTGGACTGTACCCTACAGTCTGTGACAAAATGCCTTGGAACAGTACACGAATATACAGATCTGAAGTTTTCGCGGCTCACTCTCCCTCAAAACGTTGTATGCACGCGAGTTTCTGAGACCATTTGGCGCAACAACATTGTGGGAAGGCAAGGTATTGCAAAGTGTTTGCACAATTTTGTCCGAGGATGACTACAATGGAATGGTGGACAAAAGTGTTGGGAAGGTAGCCTTAGTTTACAGATCTCAATGTTGGATTTTCCTTACCTGAACAACTCCAACATTTAATATGGGGGAGGGGGGCCACAAGAGCATGGTATTTCCCAAATACTTCAGCCAATAGTTAGAAAAATCGAATCAGGTGTGAAGTGAGCTGATGCCCGCAACCTTCCCAACAACTTTTGACCACGATTGTAGGTACTGTACATTGTAGGGTTTGAAGTATTAACGTCTGTAGACATTGATTTTGATAGCAATAAAGAAGAAGGTACACTCATTTTAAGGTCTAAACACTGACGAACGGAATAACGTCTGTATTGCGATGCGACGATGCCTCCTACGCAGACATTCTTTTTGCGTTAGTGACTTGTTTCCATATCTCAGAATTTCAATCCCTCAAACTGACATTTCCCTTTTAATTAAACTTACATGACGTATAATCTACTTCAAATGCAAAGAAACAAAACGTTAAATATGCAGAGAAGATTCAGAGTTCAGTAGACGAGGCAGAGAGTCGAACCCGGACCAATGGCTTTTCATTACAGTTTTCAATATCCACAAGACTCGCGAGAAAAACTCCTGGGAAGGCAATTTTTTAGAGAATTCCCATAGTGGTACCCAGCAAAACAACTGAAACTACCGTTTTCAAAGTGGTACTTAAACCTAAATACTGTAGATCAGCGCGGCTTAGCTCAGAGACGCAATTTCTTGTTGAACTAAAGCTCTAATTCTGCCTGTTTTTATTCTTTTCACAGCGGTAGGCTTGACCAAGGCGCCCATTGTCCAAAGGTATCAGTAAGATTGACCCAGGCCCCCATATTCCAAGGGCATTCTGAGACAAGGAAACAAGTCATAACCTTGCGTGACGAGCCAAAAGAATGTCTTCGTAGGAGGCTCGATGCGATGCAACGAATATTTGGCTCTTTATAACAATCAATTTAACAATAATCGTGCATAGGTCAGGTTACAATGCAGTGATGCACAGAGATTTGATACCCAGATAGAAGTAAAGTAACTTTAATCTATTGAGTACTCTCCAAACGTCCCAAGAAAACGTCCACTCAAACTTAAGGAAGCCTATTCTAAATCGACAAGTTACTCACGCCAACCTGAAAGTAATTTAGCTTTACGCTTTATCTTTCTCCACGTTTCTTGCCGACTTATCATAGTTGATTATACATGTTTGACCTTTTTGTAAACGGTTCCAACGGTTTTATGGTTTCAATTTTTCTTTACTGGTGAATGATAATGTTATCAAGTTAGTTATGCATGTTTCGCTTGGTTGTTATAGTTCTAACGGTCAAACGCTTTGCAACTTACGATGATATTTGTGACACTACAAATTGAAAAAAAAAAAAAAAAAAACGATTACGATTTACTGCTGCCTTAACCATTTGGTTCCCAAGAATTACCTCAATTGTTATAGAATGATGACCAAACATATCATATGAAGAAACCGGTTTCTCTTTTTATTAATTCAAATCAATTTGCCTATAAAGAAAATTGTAGGACTGCGATTGCACTGTTATATAACCAGAATTGTTGGATGCAATGGTTCGACGGCCCTGCTAACTTTGTCAGAGTACTAGTGCTGCCACTTGACCGGTGGCTCAGTTGGTTGAGCACCGGGCTGCCATGCTGGAGGTCGTGAGTTTAACTCCGGCCGGACCAACACTCAGGGTCTTTAAATAACTGAGCAGAAAGTGCTATCTTTGTAATGACATCTGCGAATTGTTAGACTCTGTAGTCTTCTCGGAGAAGAATGATAAACCGTAGGCCCCGCGTCTCATAACCCTTCAATGTTCATAATCATGTGGGATGCAAAAGAACCAACACACTATTCGCAAAGAGTAGGGAATGTAGTTCCCGGTGTTGTGGTCTGTCCTCTGTGGTGCATCATGGTTGGTAGGGTAAATGCTCCGAGATACTAGCTACACTAACCTAAAATCTAAAATCTCTACAATCCGAGGGTAAATAAAGATATGAACTACGAAAGCATTTGATACGGTCTGTCATAGGGCAGTAATTGCTATACTAATGACTATACCTAGGCTCCACTTATGTCCAGGTTTGACCCTAATTAGATGCACTCCCAGTTTTGACATCCAACACAAAGTGTCCCTTTAAGTGTAAGCATTTCCTACCTATTTTCAACAATAAGGTAACGGTAAAGGTTAGCGTTATTTTTAGCTTTGGGTAAATGCGGCAGTTAATCTTTACTTAAGGAGCAGCATTTGGGGGACACTTTGTGACGTTTTTTGTCTGTATTCCGAGAAACGAGTCATGATGAATTTGGGGAGAAGAGCAAGGGGACACTTCGTGACGCTTATTGAAATCCGCGTGCATCTAAATAGGGTCAAACCTGGACATATCTCTAGGCTTAACCCCTACGTTGTTAACTGGGTCATAGACATCTTGAAAGATCGACAGCAAAGGAATTGCGTGGATAATGTATTTGCCCTATTCCCGCCTGTTTATTGCGGAGTGCCTCAGGACACTGTTCTTGAGCAGGCCCTTTTTACCATTATGGTCAATAACATAAGTCTCATTTCTAAATAATTATGTCTGCATGGCTTAAGTATGGACCGAGATCGGCTATCCCCATAATTGAGCTGAAATTAAGAAGATCAAGCTTTCTTGTTCCGAGTTTGATTGCACGAATTTGCAAGCTAGGTAAAATAGTATTGTATTTTAAATTCAACCGGGATAAGGGATTTCTCGGTTAACTTCTGGAAAACAGATCGGTTTGGGTGATGAAGTTTGATTCTCTCAACGAACCTTTCTCGCCTTGGAGGCCACAGTACAACTTTCTGTCCTGGAAATTTCGTGCAGATTCGTACAGTAATGAGCCATTTTGGAAACTACATCCGGAAGATCACTTTTTAAGAGATGCTCCAAGACATGCAGTGATTTCTATACGAAAAAGAAAAAAAAAAACAAAACAACGTAAGAAGCTTTGCTCGACCTAATTCCGTGCACGTACATATGATATGAAAAAAAAAAGCCGCTTATTCTCAAAACCCCACCCATGAAACCAGCGGCAACAGAAGACACATTCTCAAAGATCCTGTGTTTTCTTGGTATCAGAAGGATAAATCCTACAAATACATAAAATGATGGAAAGGTGTAATGCGCCCGTGAGAAGGATTAGTCAAGTGTCTTTGCAACGGGCGCATAACCAGAAATCCTAGACAGTAAGCGGCTTGCCTCGAGGGCGCGGATTCAAAATGGCGGCCAGATCGAGTAAAAGAGTAAGTAAGGGATTTACAAGGATTTAAATGCATACTGCAACGCATACTGCAACGATGACTCCACGACATAAATTTTCCAAGGTTGAAATGATTTATTTGGTGTTATATCGGACATGGCTTAATTTTTTTCCCGCAACCTTCCCGCTTCTTAGAGGGCTTCTTCGATCCCGCATTTTATTTTAAATTTGGTCAGTACATAATAATTTCCCATACATAACGTACCTATCGTTCTAACAGGGAATACAACTGACCAAAAAACGAGCTAAAAACAAAATGGTTTCCAAAGCTGAACGAAAACAAACCGGTTTTCGGAGCATTTTTGCTTCACTAATGGCTCCAACCTGACGTATGCATCATTCAAAAAAATCCTGCTTTTTGTTCAAAAAAGGCACTGCCTTAGTGGACGTTTTTTCGGGAGAAAAATACTCCTTTTGGTAGTTTAACATCACATCGTTTGAATGGGATGCTGGGGAAACGTATCGGAGAAACTATTTTCTCTCTGCAGACGAAGGGAGGCATGAAGGTCAACACTACTTTAAGAGGTTAGTAAGAGGATATTGTGTTCATTTATGACTCTACTTCGATCAAAAAAGGCACTGCCTAGAATAATTTTATCCTGACGTTTCCTTCGATTGAAGTGCTGTTCGATCGTTGCTTTATCGATTTTTGAGCTGGGAAAAGTTGCATTCTCGGCGACAAGGACAAAAAATGCAATAGTTTATAATTTCCCCCTCATTCTCTTTATGATCTGCCGCCATATTTAATCCGTATATGTGTCCTTTGCGCATGCTTACAGCTCAGGAGGCAGCCATGTTGTATACATTCTCGTTCCCAGAGCTGCGATCCTCTTGGCCAGCGCCTCGGATCGAGAGCTCTGGCAGGATCCAATCCGTTCTCGCCACTGATTGGTCAGATGGGAACACAATAAAAATGATAACCGGAAGAAATCGGAAGAGAATGGCCGAAGGGATTCTGTTTTCTGTTTGCCGTACTTGCAACAGATATATTATTAGTAACAACCATCCTTTGGATTTATTTGGTGAAAAGACAATTAGGGAAGGAATCGTACGGGATTGAGAAGAGTTTTCTGGTTTGAAAATTTCTGTCGACGATGGTTTATTACCATCGCGAATATGTAAATCTTGCTACGTTACGGTCACGACATTTCAGGAGTTTATAAAGACGGTAGTTCATTCGAAAGCTCAGCACGAGTCGGTTATCCGATCTAAAAGAAGGAAGTCTGTGCAGCAGAGCCCGTCCTTCACCAGGTGTGGGACGCGAGAAAAAAAGGAGCAAGGTCAGCTGGTTATATGTTACGCAGGATTTTTGACTAAGCTCGATCGATTCACGTGTTTACAGTGTAATTATTGTTCATGTGTTTAACAACGCAAAGCCTTGACTCCTTTTGAATATGTCCGTGGTGAGGAAGAAAAGATTAAGCCAACAGCTAACCCGGCTATCGCGTACTTTTTTGTTACCTTCTCTTATTGCAATAATGAAATTTGTAAGTATATTTTCTTTGTGTAATATTGCATTAAAGTTGGAACTTGATTCCTTCCATGTCCAGTTTGCATTAGTTATAAGAAAATCATATAACTAAGGTTGATACAAAAGTCTTCAGTTGAGACCAACCCCTGATGAAAAGAGGGACTACAGCCCCTGATGAAAAATGGGGATAAAGGAGGGGAGGGGGGCTATCCAAAAAATGGATAAATTCCTGTCAAGTTCAATCTCAAGTGATCTTGACAACCTGCATCTTCTGGATAGTTTCTTATCCAGAGGAGAGCTTGAAGGATTCTCCTGCTGGTACACAGCTACTGAAAAACAACTTTTGGGTTCTCAGTTTTCAGAGGATTACTATGGCCACAGTAAATTGGGTACCTGTTGGTTAACTTTCACATCGCTGTTTGGGCTAGTATATAATTTATTAAACTGGTAAATTGTAGGGTCAGAAGAGCTTAGCCAATAACCTATTCTTCGACAGGCGTCAACGCTTGGGCTCACACATGAGGGACCCCGTTACATGCTAAATTGTCTGCATGTTACATTGATTGCATACAGTGTCACGGTTAACAGGAAAATTTGGTTTTATGAAATATTTTGATAAAGGTCAAATTACCACCATGAATGATTTGGAAAGCTGACGTTTCGAGTGTTAACCCTTCGTCAGAGTGAATGTTTAGTCAGCTAAAAAGAGATCAACATAATTCAGACTGTCTCTGTTTGCACCATAAAAAAGAAGCCCCACATGCATTTTGGACTATTTTGCCAGATGCACCCAACAGGCAAAGGCTTGGTTGAATCTGCTTCAATGACCATTGCTTAATAGAAAACTGCCTTCCGGAAGTGCTTCTCTTGAGATAAAGCAACCGATCACAAAGTTATATTTTGTTGTGTTATTTAAGCAATAGAGGACGTTTTCCATGTTTACATAGCCTCATCTAAATGCCAAGCGCAGTTGGGAGAATTCTCAACAGTTATGCAAACCCGAGACACAGTCGAGGGTTTGCATAACATACACACCCATATTTCCAACCAGCCAATCAAAACGTGCATCTGACAACACATAACCAATCAAAATTTGTGTGATGTCACAGCTGTGTTTACATACTCTCATCTAAACACAGCTATTGACCAATATTAATAGGAGTGCGTGTACTATCCTAATTATTTTATAATTTAGAATGTGCAATGATATTCACATGCAAAATACAGTGTGCCTGCTACTGGCAATAATAATAAAATTATGATAACTCTTAGAACAACAAAGTTAGTCATTTATCTTATTACTTTCAATAATTTGCTCAAACCAACAAACTGAAGATGAAGATGAATAATAATTTAATTGTGATCAATCATTGTTAAAATTCACATTAAAAATATTAATGGTATTTTGTATCATTTGTTAACTGAATAAAACAGTGAATATATCAAACAACTGTCAACAATGATGAATAGTGGAGCAAAACCTCAGCAGATTTTGAAACATTGTGATGGAAGACATGGTTTTTGGATATGCAATTAGTTACCCTTAAGGATATCAACGACCAGTGCAAGAAGCTGTGCAAAAACAGTGATATAGTTCCTCAGTTACGCTAGTGCCAAGATGTAAGCACAAGGTGTCCAATGATATCTTTTTCTAAAAATATGTAAACACATTAATATTTATGTGAAATTCAGGCAACTTAAATGACTTCATCCTGCATGTAGCTACATTTTGATCAAGATTTGTCCCCTAACATCATTATTTATCATCAGTAGGTTTAAAATACAAAGGAAATTATTGGGAATCAAACAATAATTATTTAGGTTGGATTCATTTTAACTTAAATTTAACTTTGAAGTTCAACAGTTACAAAGTAAATTGACTACTGGGTGCAAATATACAGATTTGATCCAGTCAGTCAGGGAGCAGGGGTGGTGCAGTGGTAAGAGCACTCGCCTCCCACCAATGTGGTCTGGATTCAATTCCCAAACTCAGCATCATATGTGGGTTGAGTTTGTTGGTTCTCTTCTCTATTGCGAAAGGTTTTTCTCCGGGTACTCCCGTTTTACCACATCCACAAAAAACATATTTGATTTGAGTTAATTTCATTAGTTTCCCCAATTAGTTCTCTAGTGCTAAATCCATTGACACTTACATAAAGTTGTTGTTATTATGATTATTACAAGTTGATAAAAAAAGTATACATAAATCCTAGGCAACAGACAAAATTGGTACCATTAGGACCATTAGGCAGACTTTTAGCTGCAAAACATAAGAAAATAATTTATTACCAGTATATGTGATCATTTATTTTTAGTAATAAATGCTAATTTCAAGGTTGTTTACTTACGCATTATAATATTATTGTCTCTACTTCAATAGAGCTTAGAACATTTCCCATGCGAAAGTATTATCACTCGGATGTATTTAACAGCATTTAATTCAGTGCAACTTGATCCCTGTCGTCAGCTCCTGTCAACCGAACCTCCTTTTAAATTCAGTCCTCTCTCATCTTAAAAATTTGATCGTGTATTTGAGGTACTTAACGGCGAAATGACAAGCACAGATAGCTTCAAACCCTCGTACTTCTTTCCTTTCAATGTGATGTTGCTTAAATCTAGAATTTCCATTTGCCTTGGTCCGCCATTTTGAAAAAAATTCGAGACTGCGCAGAACGATCGGAAGTCCGTGAATCGCGGACTGTTAAATTGGAACCTGCCAGAGCTCTCGATCCGAGGCGCTGGCCAAGAGGATCGCAGCTCTGGGAACGAGAATGTGTTGTATAGAATTTCTGGCTATGGAAAGGATAACTGAAAATTCAGAGTGGTAGTCGAACCTCCGTAACAATGCTCTACTCATTGAGCTACTAGAACTCTCTGGAGAGCTAGTAGGTCGATTTTCAGTTGTCCTTTAACCCGTTGCCAAGACACTTGTATTCTAGGATAAATCCTGCAGGCAAAACATGCCGATTTGCACAGGTAATCACACGATTTAGATTGCAATTTGGTGTAACTGAGTAAGTACGAGTACTTACGTACGTTTTAGGACTAGTTTGTAGTCCGAAAAATTTACAAGTGCTTATTTATACCAAATTAAACCAAAAATCATGTGAATATTTACTAATATACACTGAAAAGAAAATAACCGAAGACAAAAAGTTAAAACAAGTGAAATGTCGACAGCACACCGTTCAATTTGTCTATGACGTTCATTCAACTACTTGATTGAGGCTGATTACGTTTGTCACTTTCAAACTGTTAAAAGACAATAGTTCAAAAGTGATTCAATTCTAAACTTGGAAACGTAATTTTTAATTTGCATTCGTGTTCAGTACAGATTTGTTCCCATGCTACATGAGAACTGCACTCCTTTTTAGCAATAAGAACTGAGCATTTTTTCATACATATCTTTAGAATGGTAATTTTCTACAACGGTAACGTCATAGGCTAGTGGGGCCGTTTTTCCTGTCACCTTGCAAACCGATCGTTAAAGAGCTTGCAGGAAATAACTGGTT
>OX421452.1:16779850-16829850 GCA_949126865.1 Montipora capitata
ATTGAGTAAGATATTCACACCCACACACTCCTTTGAAAAAGTTGGCAAACGTTTTCAAAAATTTTGGCATGCTGTCACGCATGCGCCACCGGTGACACTGCTCCTTTAAGTTAGCCTGTTCCAGGCTCTCAGATTGTCGGGAAAGGGACAAAAATACGTGCGAAAAATGAGTGGGGGCCTACTTGCTTTTCACACTCAGTTGTTTTCGTTTTCCCGACTGTCTGGGAGCTTGGAACAGGCTAGGTTAAGTTAGCATTTAAATATTCGAAGGAGAACCATCATTGAAAGCAACTCTAAGCCCTTTCTTTTGCAGTCTCCCTAATTAACGTTTATCTGAAGACTTTATAAATTGCCATACAAGGGAACAGTAGGTTAGATGTGGTTAAATACTAGTTTTGAATAAATGCAACTTGGCCCTTACGGGAATCAAAATTTTCAGTCTACAGAGTACTCCTATCTTTTGACTAGGTTTGGAACTTATATATTTAACATGTTCACTAAACGTTAATTGTTGATCTTCGTTTACTCCTAAAAGTTTAAGTATTGATGTTTGTTCAATTTCTTCATTGTCAGCTTTGAGACAAAGATCTTAAGTTTCGTTTCTCTTAGTTTTTACGAGCAAAGCTTGAAATTTGTCTTTATTCGCCAATAAAAAGTTGTCTGAATACCAGTTTGCCACTTGCTGTGCTTGATTATTCAAAACTCTCTGTACCCCTCATCTGTCCTTAGTTGGTCGATGTGATATCTTGTTCGAGAATAATAAATCGAAGAGGACTGAAGAACAAGAATGCTTCTGATGATAATGACGACAATGGAAATGACAAGGATCATAAAAATGACTAGACCAAAAAGGAACCTTCGATAATGGATAGAAAGACAAAGAAACTCCTGACTTTACCCACAAGCAGACGTTGACAGGCTTTATATGTCTTGGAAAAACGAAGGAAAAGAAGTGGAATTGGGAGCCTCTGCAAATATGTGAATTGCTGAAAACGTGAGAATGTGTTAGAAGGAAGTGAAAAAAATTACTGCTAGGGACACTGAATGAGCAGCAAGAAGGAAGACGCTACTAAAGAAGACTCTTCAAGGTCAGTTTTTCTTGGGCATGACAGCTGTTGGAGAGCATCACTCATGGACATTCACAAAGTTACGTAGGGGTCAGGTAAGGAACGAGAAAAAAAGGAGTGAA
Organism: Montipora capitata; assembly: GCA_949126865.1. Classification (NCBI taxonomy): domain Eukaryota; kingdom Metazoa; phylum Cnidaria; class Anthozoa; order Scleractinia; family Acroporidae; genus Montipora; species Montipora capitata. The sequence goes on from OX421452.1 coordinate 16,781,040, forward strand.
AACTAATGCTCAGAACCAAGCTTTGAGAACTTCAGTATACCATTACTTATCAACAAGCAGAACATGCATACCAGTGCCAATGTGTTGCGTACAATGTATGTGGGAAGAGGGAGTAGACTGTCAGTTGCATATAGTAGCAGAAAGTGAGATCTACATGTAGGTTGACCCAAAAGCAGTATTGTCTGTGAAGGAACAAAGCTTGGTCATCCAATGGAAGCTTGGTCAAAGATTCCCTATTAAAAAGGGGACAAAATAAGGATATGACAACAACCCTAAATTCGCTAATGTTGTAAACGACTTCAGTTGTGAAATGAATACTTTGTAGTAGTATCGCCATGTGTTAGAAACGCGTGCACGCAGCAAACTTGCATCGGCGCGTGCTTTCAAGAGAGATGAGGTATTGTCTTGGAAGTATTGAATGTTTGCACTGAAGTTGTCGTCGGATGTTGAATATTTGTCTCATTTTCGGGCAATGAGTACCTTGAATTGACGTAGACGTTTCAATGGCACATTTGGATAATGAAGTTAGAATTGTTATTGATATTCTTGCCCCACCAGTACATTTATCTCTTTCAACCTCGGAATTCAAACAAGAAGAAACGTGTACTGTGAAAGATCATATTTGGTCAAGTCAGGATTGTAGATGATGAAATATCCCATGAAGTATTTAGCAAGCCTCAATATTCCCAACTGTACTTTAATCTCAAGACAAAGTTGTTCGGTGCACTGAAGTGCAGGAATTACAGATAGTTTGCAAAGTAAGGACTGCACTGCTGTTTGTGTGGAAGAAAAGCCAAAGGATAAGGTGCAAAGGGAGGAAATTACAGTTTAGTGTCATGTGATGCTTGTCGTACATGTAATCGTTTTTCAATAACTGTATGGTAAAGCTGGAAAATAAAGAGGCATTGCTAAATGAGAAGTAATGAAGTAATAATTAACTACAATGTGTTTGGTGTTGTATTTGTCTCATTCATCTTCTTTCAATTTACATTAATAAAGTTCAATGTGTTCATACAAGAACATGAGGTTGTACATGTATACAACCACTAATGGTTGTATATAATTCATTTAATTATTGTATTAGTTCATTCATCAGCCCTAGCTTTTCCTTGCTACCCTTTCAAACCCTTGCCATGCTTTCAGACAGTTGAACTTTATCACTATTTACAGAACCATGCACGTGACCTCAATAGCACATTTCTGTTGGTTTTCATGCTTATGAATTATTAATGAATTTTACAAACATAAATAGAATAAAAACTGAAACTTTTGCCATACCTGACGCAGCATTAGCTGAATCTGTGTAGTTGACAAATGCAATGTCTGGTCTGCAACTTGTGGGTAGGTTTTCTGTGTTGTTCTTAGGTTTCAAAATATTTGCAGCGTCAGGAAGAAGCTCAGCAAACGTTGCCACTGAATCCAACCATGTTTTGGTCTCTTGGTAAAAAAAAAAGACCCAGAGCTAAATTACAAAAAGTTCTGGACAATACACAGTTTAAATACAAAGTTATGACCATGAAACCAAAGTTAATACTTTTCCTTCTCAAACAAACATTTCCAGAGGGGTTGTGGAGATCTCTGCCACACTTTGGAAAACCCGGAGGGGGTGGTCAAAGGGTTTATAGTCAAAGTTCCTTTTCAAAATGGAAAATCCAGGAAAAAGGGGGGGGGGGGGAGGGGGGGGTCCTAAATGAAATGAAATTCTCTCCATGGTCATTTCCTGGAACCAAATAAATTACTCTGTCAAATGAAATTCTAAACAAAGGAAAAAATTGTCCTCTCACATGAATATTCCAGTAGACGTGGTTTAATCATAATTCAAGATTTGAATTAAATTACTTATTATAAAATAAATGCATACTTGCAGGCGGATGTGGTGAATTTCCAAAGCCTTCCATTTTCTTACCAGTTGGACCCATCATTGCTGTTTTAATAAAAACAAAACAAATGGGGCAAATTTTAACTCCACTTTTCTGGATGCTTACTTCAGGGAAAAATAAACTACGGTATAACCATATCTTTATAATCAGAGCCATTGAATGGGTCTGCATTAACAGGGATTGATTGGGCCTGCATTGTAGGGACTCTTTGTATGTACAATGGAAGTTAAAGGTGTTCAAAGGCTGCAGGGACTAAGAGAAATGTCACAGGACTGGGAGCTCTGAAGGAGTATAAGCAAAGGAAGAAGAGGGAGAGAGTGGAACACTGCATGACAGAAAAAAAGTTGTTCTAAAGAGAAACAAAAGAGGTGGATAAAAACAGGTCACAGAGGGACTCATTTCTACGGGTCAAGCTCAGGACCTTAATTAGAAGAACAAAAGAACAATGAGGACTGAAAAACGGAATGTCTCAATTAATATTTAAAAATTAATGTTGAACGGGTGATGCATCCAAGATTAAACAGTGTAGCATGCATTGTCTAATTGCAGCAAGCTTGCCCAAGTTGAGTATGACAAAAGACATAATAAATTATGGTAGAGTTGTTTACTGATGTTTTATGTGTAGGAGCTACAATTATAATAAGATTCCAAAACTGTGACAAATGGTGTGAACAAAATTAATTGTTCCGAAGAAGGCAAGGAAAAATGAAGATGTCAATGCACATCATTTCTGGATGCAATAAACTGGCCCAGAAAGAGTATAAAATGAGGCATGACAACAGTAGGAAAACTATTCACTGGGACCTTACTAGGATAAAAGGGTTTAGAATGCAAACAAGTGGTGTGAACCCAAAAAATGTCTCAAAAGCTGATGTTTGAAAGATCGTAATAATGGGATTTTACATGTATGATACAGACTGACAAGGACATACATGTAACAGTGAGAAGACCAGATCTCCTGATCCTAGACAAGGAGAAAAATGTGAGTACAATTGCAGATTTTTCGTTCCCACAAGATGCCAGAGTGGAGCAGTAACGAGACGAAAAGGTTCAGAAGTACAGGTACCACAATTTAGCATGGGAAAACACCTGAGGATCTGGAATATTAAAGTCGCATTTATTTATTGTGACTGGTGCCCTTTAGCACATTGCAAGGACAATCAAAGCAAATCTGGAAGACAATCGAGAACTTTGAGAGTGATCTTTTTGTGGAAGTTTGTTCTTCTTGGTACAGCAAGAATCTCGAGAGAGGTCCTTGAATCCTGATGTTGCTGGTTGTGCCTTGGCGTCAGGGAAAATTCCAGGAAATCATACAGTAGTTGCTGTGTGTGTGCACAGAATGACAATAACGATGATGACAAGAATGATGATGATGATAATAACCATTTAATTTATCTATTAGGTAAGTACGCACAAGCCTGCAGCTAATTGGGGAGAATCACAATCAAACTAAATAACACGAAATTGAAAAAGACCAATTTTATAAATTAATGTAATTTTAAAAAAGGGATTTCGTGAGGAAAACCAGAGCACCCAAAGGAAAACCTAAAAGTATACAATGTACACATAACTGCCATAAAGCGGTATCCTAAATAGAAGGCAAGTCAATCACAAGAAATTTTCCCAGAATTATTATTACTGCCAGAAACTATAAACATGGGTGGTGCTTACACAATATACATGTAGATAATAACAATCAATTTGTTCACAAGTGTTTATAAAGAGAAAACTGGTGAAACAACAAACTCAACTCACAGAGTTTATGACTTCATTAATTTTCAGGAATTAAATTAATGCTAGGAAACAATGATGGGAGGAAAGTGGTCCACCATCACTGCATTTAACCTCCTTGAACCAGATACATGTACCTGCACTAACATGTATGTCCAGAAATGACCCTAATTAAATAGATGCATGCAGATTTCAATGAGCATCACAAGGTGTCCCCTTACTCTTCTCTCCAACTTCAACATCACTCGTGTCCCAAAATAGAAACAATTAATTTCACAAAGTGTCCCCCAAATGCTGCTCGTCAAGTAAAGATAAACAGCTGCATAACCTAAGAATAATGCTAAACCTTTACCCTTACCTTACTGTCGGAAAAAGGTAGCAAAGGCTTCAAGACTTTAATAAAGGGACATGCAGTGCATGTTGGATGTCAAAATTGGGCGTGTATATAATTAGGGTCAATCCTGGACATATCTAGATACCTGGAGGGGGGTGCACATGATCTTCCAAGTAACAGACGAAATTTTATACAGTGGCAATTGAGGAGCTGAATCTTAGGGATCCAAAGAGAGAGATGGGGAAAGTGAATTCTAGTTTGTTGTGACTGCCTTACATGTAGCATCAGAGTAAAGCTTCAAGCTGCCCACACTAAATGGAAAGGTGCAACCCACTATTGAAAAACAAAATAATTATTAATAATGCAAGGCTGGTTGTATGGCTGTGAGATTGTATCAATATATGATACACAATGTACACATGTACATGATTGTACATGTATTTTGTTTTACCAATATTCCATCAGGCATAGCCAAATATCTTTTAAATAATATTAAAGCACTACATTGCAGGATCTCTACAACTGGGTGTTAACAGTAGGGATCAACACCAACTGGGAATATTGCAAACTGTTAACCCCTAAACTCCTCCTTGGGGAAGCAGGGATGGCACAGTGGGGAGAGCACGCACCTCCCACCAATGTGGCCCGGGTTTGATTCCGAGATCCGGCGTCATATGTGGGTTGAGTTTGTTGGTTCTGTACTCTGAGAGGTTTATACCCAGGTACATGTACTCCATTTTTCCCCTCTCCTAGAAAACCAATTTCATTGGATATGTATTCATTTGTGTACGACCCGACAAGCTACATGTATTCAGCTTTAAACATTATCGTGTGAAAATACAGGTCCATCATCATCATCATCATCATCATCAGCATCATCATCAATACAATACATACTTAATTGACTGCTCCCCATAGGGGCTTTTCAGGGCCAATGAAACACAACAAAATGACGGAACAGAAAAACAACAACAACTGTTAAGAATCCCAACTGGCTGGAGGCAAACCAGTTGGGTATTAACTTTTACAAGTGCAGCTGGAAAGTTGAACCAGGGACTACCAGGAGCAAATTTAACGAGTGGTGACTCAGAGCGAGTCTTGAACCCGGGATCTCCGGATTTCAAGGCAAGCGCCCTAACCACTGGGCCACACTGCCTCCTCATCGTCATCATCAACATTACATGTAGGAGTGAGAGTTATGCACTGATTTTATTGTCTCACACCATATGATTTTACAAGGCCACAGTGGGTGGAATCTAGAGTCTATGGGTTAACAACCTCTACATCCACTCAAAAACTATTAATTTTCTCCATTGACTCCAAGGAGTGTCCGACTTATAGATTTTAATCTGTCTAATGCCAGACAATTTTACTCATCAATGGAGGGCGGTTCAGTGTGTTGAGCAAAAAAAGCATCATTGACTTACAATGCACAGATGCCATTCCACTGCTTTCAACATTAAAAAGAAGTCCAATAAGCTCCTGAAACGACAATCATGCATTAATCAATGGGAAACCGTGTCTGACATCACAGAGAGTACATGTAGTAACTGCACGACCTCAATTAAAATTAAAAAGGTACTGGAAGATTACATGTATGTCAACCCCAGTGAAAGAAATGAAGAGATTCATTAATTTTATCAATGGTGACTTGGGGATACTCAGAAAAAAATCTATGTTCTCCTTGCAGGAGTTGAACATAAAAACGTACGATTACTACTGGTACATGTGGTTTGCATTACGAGACTAAAGTTACATGAATTGTACAAAAATGTGGTAGAGCATCTGAACTTAGACATCACTAAGTAATATTGGAAAGTTGCAGGTTTGACTCCACCTTCAAAGGTGCACAAAGATAAACCATTGATAAATAAATCTCTTCAAAATTATAGATGAATACATGCGCCATGCATGTTTATTAATTTTTTGAAAGTTAATGACAGAAGTAGTCACTGCCTAATGCCTCATTCACAGCAAAGCTTAAACAGGACTGTTTAATTAAAAGCTGTTTTATAGTTATTGGTTTCAAATTGCCTTCATGCTATTATATATATTGATATATATATATATATATAATATATATATATTTTTTTTTTTGTCGACTTCAAATTTAGCACTCAACTCATGCAAATTTTTCTTACCCGAATCTTAGTGGAAAAGCCAGTCCCACCCTTTTTCTTTGCCTATGTTTTGTCACATCTGGGGGAATTGGACATGTCTAGAGTTGGTGTGAATAAATATGTGAATAAAGTCATGTTACAAGATTAGTGAACAACTTACCGATGCAGTGGTCCTCACTCTTTGATTAAGGGCATCACCTTTTAAATAATCTATTGGGCCAGTAAAACCTGCATTATAAGCATTCCAAAAATGATAATAATTATTATCATAATTCTTTCACCTTTCACATCTATGGAACCAATTACCGTTAACACACATTGACCAGTCACTTTAATAAGTGAATTTCACAGGAACTCTGAGACTTTGAATCTTTTGAAATTGAGGGCTATAATAATTATTACTCAGTCATTATCACAATTGAGAGATGTCACAGTTTCAAGCTCAATTTGTATATTACATCTATTCTTTCATATTTCATTTATATTTTTACTATTTACATCAATAATATATTGATTGATTTATTGATTGATTATTGCTGTAATCAAAATGGGTTGGTTAGCCTTCAAAATAATGTATAATTTATGATTAATGCTGCATATAGGTGAGTAAGTTTTAATAATAATTAATTTAATTATAATAGCTAGGTGAGCCTAATTTTCAAATTTTCCTACAACTAACAATGCATTGCAATCATTAATCTTAAATTTGGTTGTCTTATGGTGGCTCAAACCAGTTTCAACACTTGAAAGAAACGTTCTTATTAGAAGGAATGACACTTCAACATTCTATCACTTAACAGCAATGTTGGGGTACCATATCAAACATCAATTATTGCTGAAAAAGATTCGGCCATTTTTGTGAAGTAAAAGGTTACCGTGGCAACAGGAAAGCCCTGCAAACACACCCCATATTTTGCCTTTAGCTGCTCATAATTTTCTCAAAAACGAACTCGGTGACCCCCATTTTATATTTTTGTAATGTAATCAGCATGCCAGAATGAAACGTTCTGCAAAGTTTAAAAAAATTCTACAGGTGGAGTGGATTTAGAGCCACCTTAAATAATTTTTGCTATGTATCAAAGAGAAGTTTTGGTCTATTTTGCTGCTTCTATTTTATCTGGAGGGAATCTACCTGCCTACTTTACAACAACAAGCACGTTTATGGCAATTAAATTACTATGTGAACCTTTGGTTTTACTCAAATATTAACGTGCCTTTGTCAATTTTATTTTCCTTTGCTTTTAAGATTGGCAAATGATTTGCTTGTAAGTGCAAGACTTCACACTAAGCGTTCGATACTGCTCGTTACAATATTTTATAATAAAAAAGGAAAGCAAAACTCACTTTCAGCTTCTCTGATGACACCTGCTTTATGCCGAAGGCCACTTCTAAACTCTGAGTGACCATTTCTAGCCAGATAGCAAAGAATTTTAAGAACCTAAAAGGAGACCAAAGCAGGAATTGAAAATTTTAATTAAATTACACAGTCATTATTCTGCTCCTTGATTTGACTTGATTTGTGTCAATTGTTAATTTCAATTTACAGTTTCCCCAATTAGGGCTCCAGTGCTAGCTAGAACGACTAGACACTTAAATAAAGTTCCTTTCCTTTTCTCCTTGTAAGCAGTTTAATGATTACACACAGTGCACAAATCATGGCCAGAAAACAAATTCAGTACACATGACCTGGGGATCAGAGACACACACCAGCTAAACCAACAAGTAGACTTACATGTATGTGTGTATTTAATTTCAAAAAAAAAATTCAATGTACGAAAAAAGAGGTTCTACCTCTTCATAGATTGATCAAAATAATAGGTTTGTTTGGTATCCATGGATACCTTTTACCCCTTTAGAGAGCAGGATACTGCCTGAGTGAGCAAATTTGCATGCCAATTCAACAAGCCAGTTTTGCATCCCTAAAATTAAGCTGAGTTTACTTGTAACAAACAGAATTTTTCACCTAAAATACGTTTATAATAATAATTATGTTTATCTCATGCTCACCTACACTGTAACTGACTATTAGCACCTTAACTTTAAATACAAATTTATACATGCTAAAGCATAAAGGCTACATGTACGTGGCATGAGAGCTGCTTCAAATCACCCCTGCCATTTCTCTGTTAAGCCCCTTGCTGTGCACAGAATACTGGTCCTCTAAGACTCATGATAGTATCTTGGAAGTGGTTTGACCTCAAGCTAGCTTTTGCCAGCGAAAAAGGCAAAAACCACTAACAGCCCTCTGAAGAAAGGATCTGATTCAGTACTTCTTTTGTAGCGATCAGGTCTGCCATAGAAAAATGGAATCATGAATCGAAAAAACCCACCTGCCAGCTGCACATACATGCACAACTGGCAATAATACAGTACTGATGACCAAAGTTATCTGAACGCTAAAATGAATTTACCAACAGGGTCTGGAAAGGGTTTTGTGTGACGAAAAACAGAGCATGAATCGGGAAACCTGAAGGAAAACAGCCTTATTTGTCGGCCATGCTCACACTGAGCTTGGGGCGTCTGTGATTGCAGTCTAACGAAGAGCAAAGAATCTTCGATTTTATCACTGTACTTTTTTATTTCCTTTCCATCACAGGGTCAAAAAAGACCATCTCTTTCCTGATGTCATGTGTAGAAATAAAGTGATCACAAAGAAAGCCGTATAACTGGGCTTCTGATAGGATACCTTAAAAAATTAAAAATTATGTGGAAATATTTTTGGCCATATTATGTGTAAACATGTGTTGATTATGCGGAAATTACATTGCACCTAAATTTTCATATACGTAATTATTATTTTGTCACAAAATTGTGACCAGAAATTTTTTTAAATTTCGACCCCAGGGTATTTGTAATTTATAACACAGGTTCTAGTGTCCAGGCCCATTGCCGAAGAATGCGTGGAAACTGCTTACAACCTTTTGATTTTTCGAACGAAATGGCATGTTTTCTTCAATCGATCTTCAATGTTCAAGAAAATAAGGGTTTCAAAACAGTCAATCTCTTTGGCGTTTATGTTTGTGAGGATCGTAAGCAGCTGCTTTATCAACGATATCAGGCATTTCTTCTGTTTTATGCGGAAAATATCATAATTATGCGGAGGTTGTAGATTTTAGGGAATTATGCGGATCTGCATCGCTGCATCCTGTCAGTTGCCATATGGTATAATCATAATATTATTAGAGAGTTGATCAATTTCGTATCCAACTACATGTACATGACACGTGAATTCCCAAAAAAAAGTTGGTAGTACACGATTTGTGAATGTGGGGAAAATGAACCTATAATTCTAGATCCAGACACACCCCCTCCCCCCCCCCCCCCCCACCCTTTCAGGCCCTGTTTAATTAATTAATACGAATCAGAAAAAAAAAACCAGGGGTAACATTCTAAAATTAAACTGGGATTACCTTCCAAACTTTTAGCCAAAAATTCTTCATGCACCTAGCCCACAGATTAGGTGCAACTGTTGCACCACATAAATCACGATCGGCAACAGTTAACATGATTTTACATACATGTACCTTGTATTTGATGCAGGGAGATTGCTTCTTGAGTCTGCTGATTAAAAAATCCAGAAGAGAGTTGCAGCTGCTAATGGTTTCAAATGTTATACCTGATGTGAGTTCATGAAGGAAATAGTTTAAGAAATCTGCAAGTGAACCATAACTTTTAATCATCAATTATACCGTTAAGGTTGTTTGCAGATGTCTGCAAAGTCAGCATGAATGTGGCCACATAAATGCCACTTCTAGCTGTCATCCCAAGAGCTAAACACACACACAGACAAAAAAGAACAGACATCCAGGCCTTGCTGATCAAAAGCTGTCTTAAACACTATCTAGTTAATAAGTGTTTTTTATTGAGTGATCCTATGGAAAGTAATTTACACCACTGTCTACCCTTTATTCCCTACACAAGTTTAGGACCATGAATCTCAAATATCTGGATTTTAATCCCAAAAAGATCACGTTTAGACTGTACACCACTAATAACCATTAATAACAATGGCATCTATGGTTGTTGCATAGTGCATGGTTTCCATGGATACATTCCATGGCTGGAAAGGCTGGAAGCCGTCGCAAACTTTTACATCACCATAAGTGGTACCAATGTCGAGATGGTCAGTAAATTCACATACTTGGGCGTTACCCTCGATGAGGAACTGAAATGGAAAGCACACGCTGAAGATGTCCACAAGAAAGTATCCAAGCGACTCGGTCTCCTCAGACGAATACGCTCCACTCTCACTTTACAAGCAGCACAAGCGGTATACAAATGCATTATTGAACCAATTTTTAGTTACGCAGACACAGCCTGGGGTGAATTACCCGAGAGCAGCATCACTAGTCTACAACGATTACAAAATCGAGCCGCGAAAATCGTCACCTGTCAGAAAAGTACAAGGACAGCCCGAAATATTGTAAATTGGCCAGATTTAGAAACACTGCGAAAAATACACAAATGTATTTTAGTATATAAATGTTTACGGAATTTCGTTCCTATATACTTAAAAAACTATTTTAAGGTAAACAATGATGTACACAATTACAACACTAGGTAGAGGAGAAATATTCACCCAAATAAAACAAATCTTGTTCTTGGGGGGCGAACTTTTAAAAATTCAGGACGTTTAGTTTTTAACTCACTGCCAAGCAGAATCAAAGAGACAAGTTCTCTAGCGATTTTTAAACGCCTTCTCAAAGGACATTTTATCTGATTTTTTTTTTTTTTTTTTTTTTTCCCTTTTGTAATTTTAGCAAATTTTACCTAACCTTGTAATTTTATTGTATATGTGTATATGTAAGTTTTATTGAACCCAGGGCCCCTAAGGATACCAGCCTTGCAGCTGACTGGGCTACCCTGGTAAAATAAAGTTGTCTTGTCTTGTCTTGTCTTGTCCAGCTTGTTTCTACAACTACATGTACAACCATCTTTGTTATGGCTTTAGGTTTGATCTACTGAATGGGATTAATACTTGTCCTAATGATCTGGTTAATGAATGACACCATAATTAATTGTGCCTTGCAGTCTAGGAGTAGCATCACAGTTTACTGAGGCAACAAGAAATCTGTCAGATAACTCTGATTTGTATCTGGCCACATGTCCATCTTGGTGACTAACTAGCTGACATAATGTACCCTCCAAAGTAATGTAATTGCTGGGAGCACTAACCCATTGACTCCTAAAAGTGAGATCTTATCAATAATCATATTTATTTTACTCTGTCTAATGCCAGACAATTTGAATCATCAATGGTAGGCAGTGCAGGAGTCAATGGGTTAGGGTGGTGGACAAAACACTGACCCCCAGTCCATGGACAACCCCGATGTACTAGCTACTCTAAAAATACTATTTTGAATGAGTATTGTTGGTCTATACATGTATGTATTTTATTAAAGCAGCATCTCAAATAGTGCTTACTTTATAAGCTTAAACACCCATTTTAAAAGGCATGGATCAAATAGTATTTAAGTCTTAACACCCATTTTAAAAAGGTTAGCTTTTGATAATTATTGTTCTGATGACCGATTACTGGTACTTCATGTAAGTGAAGTGAAACTGCTGCAATTCCTGAATTTAGTTGCATGTGGTCCTGCAGACAAAAATAAACAAGGTATGTGCAAATTATGTTTTTTGTATAATTATATTAATCAATTCAGTTCTTTCAATAGTAGTCATTCGAAATGGTATTTTTGAGAGCAAGTCAATTTTAGGGTAGTCCATCATGGTAGTCCATGGACTGAGGCACAGATGGTAGCACTCTCTTTTAATATCATCATTAATTTGAGTGGCTGGGGGTGGGGGGGGATTTATAGCAGGCCTAAACTCGAATCAGATTTCTTTAGGCCATTTTTCGAAAAATTAATCCACTTTGCTCTGCTTCTGAATTTTGGTTCTGTTAGTATTAATTTTCCCCATTTAATGTCGTCCCTAACCCATGGTGGTGGACAAAACACTGAACAGCCAGTGCTAATACTAGAACTGGAATTGCTAGCATTGTCCTTTGTTGTCTAAATGAGTACCACTTAAATTCAATATTAAAATTACTTTTACTTTTCAATCATACTGATACTTCCCACTCTCTGACTCAGACATGTCAGGACTGTCACTAATTTTTGAAATTGGGAGGGACCTGCAAAAAAGCAGGCTGCCAGAGAATCCAGCTATTGTGGTTATTAAGTCAATGTCTTGTTTTGCGATCAAAGTAGTCAGGGATATACAAGTAACTAAGAATTTCAGGGAGAAATCCTCGGCTCCCGGTCCAATAATGACAGCCCTGCATATACAACAAAGCAAATGCAAAGGATACTGTTGATCTCTTGATAGATGTAGCCAGGGGTTGGATTATCATCATCGGAGGTGTACTTTTTTAGCATTGGGATCTGCAATAGTTTAGACAGTTCCAAAAAATAATATGGTTTTAATTTTTTAAATTTTTTAAAAAACCTTTTGATTGAAATTCCACTATTTCATTGGCTTTGAAAGATGGGAATTTAAGTGGTCATACTTTGATCCATAAGTGAGCAACAAAGTGGAATGGGTTGGATACTGGGTTGAAATGCTTATAAAATATAGGGGGAGGGCTGCTATAAATAAGGACGAGCCAATGGCTCATTTAAACTTTCCTGACCCTAGCTGCTTGGTCTATGTCCATAGTAAAGGTTTATGGCCAATCTCATGTGATGTGACAAATAGTGTATGTAGATCTGTTGACTATGTCCACCAAATAACAGGTACAAAAACCACTTTGCAGTAGGCAACAGCTAGGTTTAAGCCTGCGATTCACAGGTCGCAGTACTAGCTAGTTCATAGGCCAAAGACAAGAAAGCTTAAAAGGCCAAAGACATTAGTTAACAATGAACTGATCCCTTGCATGTTGTTCATTACAGTAACTGGATAAGTCTTAGTCATGGCTGAGTGCAACGAGTACAACTAGCTAATGCTTTTTGACATTTTAGATGCTGCATGTGGCTTAAATTAAAGTGCTCTTTACTGTCCCTTTCAGAGGGACTGATGAGCCAAACTAAGCATGAAGGATAAGACTCTTTCAGAGGAGCCTGGGTCAGGGCATTCCTTGTGCACATAAAACAGCAGGGGAAGACTGGGAGCTCAGAGTTTTCAAGTTAAGAAGCATCTCCTGTTTTCACTCTATTAATTTTGCACTTCATGACCTCTGATAAAGGGGAAAAGACCCCTATCAATTCTCAAAACACTAACCCTTATACTTTTTTAATATGAACTACATAATTCAGGATCTGTACTCGAGCATTGGTTTTGCTTCCATTATGCTGTTGATGCTACATGTACAAACTGAAAGTGATCGTGCAATAGAGCAATAACAAGCAAATGAAAGGGTTCAGTAGTTATCATATAATGTACATGTACACACTTTGTGATGGGTATTAAAATGTCGGTACTTGTTGCACAGTTTGTAATTTCAAAAAAAAAAGGAATTTCCTTTATCTGTCACATGTATTTTGTACCTGCTGTCATACATCATGGCAGTGATGTTTCATCAAACCATGCTGACTTACCGGTAGGTTGTGTGATGTCAATTAAGGTTTAATGTTAGTCAAAGTTGTCATGTGATGTAAGTTACGGTTTAAAGCAATTTCAGACCTCTCAAGTCTCATGGTTTTGCCATGAGACTCATGCTTTTTAGGACAATCTCGCAGTCTCACAAAGAAGCACAAAAATCTCACAGCAAACATATTCAGTGGCCGATGGAATACACTTTCCTTAAATATTTTCATTTCTGCCTTTAAAATTGATTTTCTCGTGCCAATTCTGTGGAGATCCACAGTTCAAAGGCATATCTGTCACATTTGATGGACTGGTTGGGAAGACACAGACCTCACAACCATATTTAGAAGACAAATGCCAGATAAGGTTGTTGTTATCAGTTTGTTGCATCTGGATACTTTTTGCACACTTTGTCAAAATGACGGAAAACGATGAATATTCATTGAACAAATCTGCAGAGGAAAAGAATCAGAGTCATTCTGGTTCAAAAACTGATGCCGTTGATAAATCTCCAGGTTTTTTTACCTTTAACCTCCAGGTTTTTGGTCTTTAGGGATTGAGAGGTCTGGCATTTTTGTGGGTTGTGTGGAATCACAAAAAATTCTGCTATTGACACAATGTGTACTTCCTGCATGTGAGAAGAGACAGAATTTACTGTCCATCAAAAAATTTGTAATAAAGCTTGTTCTTCAACAGCTTTCAAGTGACTTACACTTTGGATGATGTGGGAGGCTGCGGGCTGGCACAGAGGTGAGGTCACTCGCCTTCCACCAATGTGTCCTGGGTTTGATTCCCAGACTTGTCATGTGTGGGTTTATCTTCTTAGTTTTCTTAGACCGCTCTGGGAGGTTGTTCTCCGGGTAATCCAGTTTCCCCTCTCCTCAAAAACCAATGCTTGATCTGATTTGTTAAATTGTTTTGATTTTGGTAATTTTGAAGAAGAGCTCCCCTTTAGAACTGACTGTCCACCGACAGTTCACCAACAAGTAACCAACAGCCTACTGACACATCAATTCAATGCTTACAAAATAAGAAAATCCAAAGAGCAAGTAAGCTTATTAGTCTGGTTGAACAGTCCAGAAAGTTAACTTAATCCACTGTTCCTTCTAAAATTTCACTTATTTTCTTAACAATCAGCGGAGTGGAAATTAAGCGTTTTTGAAAAAGCCATACAGGGAAGATATCATTAAGGTCACCTATTGTCATTAATGTGCCAACCAGAGCCTCACTGGCTGACAAACCAAAGGTTCTACGTTCCTATGGTTGGCAAATTTGAATAACAAAAGTAATGTTACTTTGTACATGTAAATGGATATCTTCCCTAGAATGGATTGCTTGACTCAAGTGCCCCAGCGCTAAAAGACTTGACACTTAAATGAAGTTCATTAATCCTCCGAGATATAAACCTTCATGCCTCATAATAATAATAATAATTATTATTTTTCAGTCTCGGTCCTTGCGAATGAACTCCACATGCATCAAGGCAGGGCAAATCTAATCGATAGTTTCAACACTTGATAGAACATAATCGATACTAATTGAACGACTAATTTCGGAAATCTATAAAAATTGAATGCCTGCATCCTTGCGATTATTGATTTTGAACGATTTTTGTAATTACATATTGATTTTATCGATTAATTTTCTTTGGAAATTATTGAAAAAAAAAAAAAAAGGATGAAGATTGCACTGATTCATTTTTATTGAGTGTTCAGTCTAAGCATTAGAATGAACCTCAAGTCACCTAATAAAGGGCTCTTGGGCTGAAACGTTGCCTTAATTAATTAATATTGTTCGTCAGTCACAGGAAAGCCAGTGGTTTTGAAACACGTAAGTGTCAATGATGCTGTCTCAGACCATGCCTTGGCTATCCAGTTGATAGCGTCCAGTAACGTTATTTATTTACAGAGTTCAGAAACGCTTTCAGCCCTTTCGATCTTGCTTAAAAGCGATCGTAGTAGATGTTTCTTGTATCATGCCTTAAAGGCACGGATAATCCCTTGATCAAGTGGCTGTAAATGGGATGTTGCGTTTGCTGGAAGAAACTTCAAGGTTATGTTCGAGAGCTGACAGTCACCGTGTGATGAGGCATTATCCAAAAACATCAGAATATGACGACGTTTTCTTTTCACCTCTTGATTCACATAATTAATCCATGTCAAAAAGATGTCATTGGTCATTCAGGCTTTCTTGTTGGCAATGTAAGTTACTGGTAATTGCTCAGGCTGTACAAATGTATGATTTTAACACAACAAGGTTTCTGCGCCTTTGTGATAACCAATGGCTTGCACTTTTCACCAAGGGCACTGCATGCAAACATAATATTATTGCAACTCTCTCTTTGGATGTCCTACTACCCTTGGTGTTGTCGCTATTCACGGACAGTGTTTTGTCAGGCAATGCTCCAAAAAACAAGCCTGTTTTATCACAATTAAATATATTGTCAGGTGAATAAACCTGGACAATATCTAGGATTCTTCTCTTGCAGTCGTCAACAGTGTCAATATTAACTCCAGCGCTTTCACCGCTCACTTTAAAGCCTTTGCTTGAGTATTGTTTCTTCCATCAGTCAAGCCAGCCATTTGAACTTTTTAAGTCGTTAATGTCAAGTTCTTTTGCAAATACGATGGCTTTTCCTTGGATAATTGGACCTGAAATCGGTATGTTCTTGGTCCATGCACAGCAAAACCACTACCACACAAGTTCATTTGCAGGAATTGTTGAAATGCTTCTTGTTGGGGTTGCTAATTTTTCCGTACTTGTAGACTTCTTTCTTCTTTAAAATATCACCTACTGTTGATTTACCAATCCCAAATTTACCGCTTAGAGCCTTAAGAGTTGGTTTAGGTACTGATTCCGCGTGTTTGAACAACTCAATTCTTTGGCGTTTCGCTGGTCTCTCAGACATGATGTTTGGTAAAGTATAAAAAATGTTATACTGGTTAAAAAATATTATTGAAAAGATCTTAAAATCCCAATGTTTTGGCTACTAAAATAATATATTTGAAAAAATGTAACATTTTTTATACTTTACCATGGAACCACCTGGTTACAAATCAGTTTTTAAAATAGTGATGTTTGCTACTGCGTGGGGTTTCGCAAGTGATTTTACATGCAACAGGACAGTCTATTAACCTGACCCCTATTGTTGTCATTCATTCAACCCAACAACAGCGGTACAATTGTCGACTTTAGATTTTTTGCTTCACTTACTGATAGAACAATGGGTAATTAGCCGATGCACGTTTCTCACTTCTGATTGGAATTTCACAGCTGAATGATACAATTTTGATTTTAATCACATTTAAAAACGTGTGATTTGATTTTGGCAGCAAGCTTAAAACTTTCATGTCCGGTTTAACAAGGTCAACTTCTTTGTCAGTAAGTGATCACGGACTGAAAAAAGTGTCTGGTTTCCAGATGTACAATATATTTAGCTTTGAATTTCCATACAAACCTCTGAATTTCCTGCCATGAGGCCTGATTACCCATGATGCAATCAAGAGCGTGAACTCGTCTATTAACACGGACTGGATGTGACAGAAATTTGTGATTATCGATTTCAATCCATTAAATTGACCAGTCAATTGACAAATATCGAGTACCATCTAGTTTTATCGTTTTAATTGATTAGCTTTTCGATGATTGATTTCCATCGATTAGATACGCCCTGTCAAGATCGGGAAAAACTCTTCCACGGGCGTAGAGGGAGGCTGAATTCCGCTGATAAACAGTATTTAATTCAAAACACCCATTTCAAATAGCGCTGATAAACAGTATTTAAGTCTAAGAACCAATTTAAAAAGGGTTAGCTTTCCATTGGTTAATTGGTTAGTTTTCCATAGGTTCTTAGACTTAAACTCAGCCTCCTTCTACGCCCGTGGGAAAGTGTCACCTTGTCAGATCGAGGACTTCCTCAAATCAGTGAAACAACGTTGATATATTAACAAGCATATCGGAAAACTTCGCTCAGTGATTTCAGCGATATCTCCAAGGGAAACCGAATATATCATATATCATATATCATATATTTTTATTTACCCTCGGATTTTTAGAGTAGCTTAGTGTAGCTAATATCTCCGAGCATTTACCCCCCCAACCATGATACATCACAGAAGACAGACCACAACACCGGGAACTACATGCCCTACTCTTTGCGACAAGTGTGCGGGTTCTTTTACGTCCCACGGGATTATGAACATTGAAGGGTTGTGAGACGGGACCTCCGGCTTATCGTCCTTATCCGAGAAGACTAGAGAGTCTAACCATTTGCAGATGTAATTACAAAGGCAGCACTTTCTCCTCAGTTATTTAAAGACCCTGAGTGTTGGTCCGGCCGGAGTTGAACTCACGACCTCCCGCGTGACAGCCCGTGCTCAACCAACTGAGCCACCGGTGCGCGGTAATATAGTAACTTAATATAGTAACTTACGCCGGATTATATAAACAGCAGTACCTTTTTCACAAAGGAAACCCTCTCCAAAGCGTGCGAAGCAATTTGACCGGCCATTTTGAATTGCAACCTGTTTTACAGCGGTCTCAAACCAAAAAGGAAACTAACTCATGTAAACGGTACAAACTCCAAAGTGAGGCAAAGGTAAACAGACAGCCTCTTGTCCGATAAATAAGCTGCTGTTTCTTCTGGAGGACAGTGCAAATATTGATGGTGAGGCTGCTTCGATTGTGCAGAATTTGTGGATCAGCTGGTAGTTTCATCATCGTTCTTGTAACTTTTACTGTTTTAGGTAAGCATGATGGCTACAAACACTTAGAATCCTTTGCTGATTACGTAACCCCGCTGATTAAATAACATAGTGCAATTAAGGGGATCGCATGGCTTACAGTAATTAAGGGATGCTTAAATAGTGCACTTCAGTAATTGTTTAGAATTTAGGGGTAAATTTTGTGATCCTTATCTGTACATTATATTTTCTTGAATAATAGAAAGATATATCTGTTTACAAACATTGCTTTGTTAGTCTGTGAACAAAAGACCCTTTGACTTTGTTTCGACAGCCAATGAGGCTCTGGTTGGCACATGAATGACAATAGGTGTTGTCAACGATATGTTCCCTATAACTGGTATATTATATACATGTAATATTATTATTGTTACATTTCTACATTTACCATATTACAAGTACTAGTATTCCCTCCCGACAAGGCTTTATATACATGTATGCTCAGATTCAGTCAGGGTTCGTAAAGGTTCTTAAGACCTACTGGTCGACTTTTAAACTCCAAGATGGTTTATGCAAAGTATCTTTAATCCTGAGGACAGATACAAAGAATGGGGCTATTCCATTTTATTTCTAACCCCTTCTATGTATGAAACCATCAACAACAAATTGATCTTTTAAGGAAAGAAAGATCAAAATTGCAAACACAATCACCCCTTCCTCTGAGTGAGGAAAAAAAGACTATTTTGTGCTTTGTCCCAGAGGGAAAACAATTGCAAGACCTACATGTACAGAGGCCGACTGATGTCACCCCCCTCTGAAATGACTCCTGGTCCCTTGGGAATCAAGTGATGCTAAAATACAAATAAATAGGCTTGATCATTATCATCATTCAAAACTCGATTATTGCGTAAATGCAATTCAGAACTTTTCATTGGCTTAGCCATCATGGTACATACAGGTAAGCTATTAAAATGTAACATGCTCTACAAATAATATTAATTATATAGTATTATTAAAGCTATTAGGTCAAAATTAAAAGAAACTAAAACAATCTATATTTTGGGGGCATTTTTAATATAAAAGACAGTTGTCACTCATGCTTGAGGGATACGAGATGATAGTCAACTTGGCGCTACGCACCTCATTGGCTGTCTATGTTCTTATAATTATTCAATGCATGCCCATGGAATAATTATTGCTAAATATACTTTACTCCTAATTTAGATGTGCATACTGTGCACCTAATGCTCACCCTAAGGCTTTGAACTGTGAGTGTGCAGTGAATATCATTATTGTTATTACCATTTTGATAGAGTGAATCACCTAAATGGGCTATTTTCTTTTTCATCAGTTATGGCAACAGTGATGGACACTGGCCTTGCGTCATCAGCGTCAATGACATGTGATGCAGATTGGATGGGACTGGATGTCAGCTTGTTTGCATTTGACTTTGATGGGACATGTACTCAGAAGGACACAACAGGCCTTCTGTACAAGGCAACAGAGAAGTACCGTGCATCCACAGAGTTGGAAATGAAACAACTGGATGCTCACTGGAGCGAGTTAGGAAAGAAATACTGGACTGGTCATCAAGAGACTGTTGCCAAGTCAATATCACTCCATAGCACATTTGGTTCTGGGTATAACGAGATGGGACTGAGGTCACTCCTCCGAGAGGTTTACCACTATAATCATGCAATGATGAAGGAGGTTGAGGCCAGTGAGCTCCTGAAAGGGATTTCAAGGGAGAGCATAAAGGAAGTTGCAAAAGAGGTCAAGCTTTACCCAGGTTGTTTGAACGTTCTAAATCACATTAACCTGCCACTGTACTTGATAACAGTGAATTGGTGCCAAGATCTTATCCACGCAAAGCTTGGCCATCTTAAGCACCTGAAAATCTTTGGAAATAATCTGCCACTTGAAGGTGAACTATCTTCTGGTTCTTTGGCCAAGAATTTAACAAGTGCCTTTGACAAGGAAACAGTTTTCCAAGAGCTGGTCCAAAGCAAGTCTCAGGGATCTGGAGGAATGTCTATTTTTGTAGGTGATTCAATCACAGACCTACTTGCACTCTTGAAATCAGACATTGGAATTGTGATTGGCAAAAGCCAGACTGTGAGAAAAGTAGCCAAATCATTTGGGATAAAGCTGCTTCCATTACAGGAAATACAAAACATGATGGCAACTAAATGCCATGACAAGAATTCAGAAACTTCAAAAGAAGGAGTGCTGTTTGAGGCACCTTCATGGAATGAGATTGGATTCACTTTGTTTGGAACTAACTACACTCCTAGTAAATAGTAGTGGTGAAATTACAAAAAAATGTGGTTTCTTGAATGAACAGAATTTGAAAGTAGACAAATCTAACATAATTAAAATGCAGCAGGAAGGCATTGTCTAAATTGACATTGTAATGGGACTGTTACACTTAATTTTTTTCTTTCAAAGGAAGGGTAAACAAAAATCTATGTCCTGAAGTGGACTTTAAACAATTTTTTTGGTCTAATGCTTGGTTGCAGACTGTGCCTAATAAAAATTAAGTCTAGTGGCTTTTAATTAATAATTAGTTACCGTTAAAAGCCACCAGAATTAATTTGAAATGTCATCCCAAATGGGTAACTACAGTGTAACAGAGCTCTCAAGTCTTCCGTTTTTAAAGAGTCAGATGCCTGATTGCAGCAAAGGTGAAATTGTCCTGTTTCTTGTGCCGGAGGCCCCAAACAATTCTAGTGGGGGGTTTTGAAATTTGCACTTCTGAAATCCCTGGAAATGCACCATTGAGTCTGCCATTTTGGTTTTTTCATGCTGCTTGCTAAGAGAGCCTATGTTATTATGGTCAGCTGAGTGAACATATCGGCCTATGGTAATTCCTGCCTATACTTGTTTGTTTGTTTGTTTGTTTTGTTTGTTATTCATATATTAACGAGTGAAAGTTCTAAAGAAACAAGAAAATTGGTCACACAAACTGATTGAACATTGGTCAAAGTTCAGTGCCAGTGATAGAACAAATTCGGAATTCATGAGCACTTCTGAAAGCTTAAAAGGTAGAGTTACCTACGAGAAAAGTGCCAATGCGTGAGAAATGCTCCTGTCAGCCTGAGAGCCTGAGATTCCATCAAAATGCATGAGACTTGAGAGCTCTGAGCTAAGATGATTATTACTAAGAGTAGAAATGATCAATGTTTGAAGCCCAAAAGAAACAGAACGTATCATTCTGACTATTGAGTAATAGTATTTTATAGAGGTGACTTGGTGATCACTATCAAGAGCATCCCTTGTACATAGTGCTATAAAATGAGTTTAATTGAATATTAAGTTTGTGTGTGGACTGGTTAGTATTTTGTATTATCACTTACATGTAAACACAACAGTGGGATATAAGTGTGAAACCTTGCATATGGCAATATTAATTTTGCTTGAAAGGTAAAAGATATCTGAGGCATTCTAAAAACCAGTTGTTTTCCTACATGTAGTCTGAAATTTCAGCCGTCTCTAGGGTTGGGGAGAAGACGGCTGAAATTTCAGACTAATGTTTTCCACAATTTCGACTTATATGTCAACATCAGGTGATGACGATAACATAAGTCGAAACATTCCGTTTTTAGAATGTTTCAGCCTTGTATATACATGTATCTTTTTGGCTTATACAGGTATGCAGATCATCTGCCAGGAAACATCTCTACCTTCAATGAGCCCCTAACAATCTGCCCTTATTATTGTATAGGATGTTGTTTCGATTTCTGGTCTTTGAGATCCTCAGTCACTTAATCTTGTCTTCTGTCTTTTGATTGCCATCTGTCAAGTTTAGACAGACAATAATATGTAATTAAAGCATGAAGAAGCAATTATTACTTTTTATCCATGCAAAGTCCTGCATTTTTCAATGTTTAGTCCCGACCAGTTTTTATTTTCTTGCCTGGTTATCGGGCTCAGGTTTGTGTCTTTAGTTGCTATTGATCTTAAATTTGCATTGATCTATTGGTACCTTTAGCCTGAGTTGGAAAAGAAATTGCAGTATTTTAATATGCATCAAATAGGAGAATTTGTTGGTTTATAACCATGAGGGTACCAAAAATTGTACAATGTAAAATACTTAAATTGATTACAGCATTATGCTTTTGTATGCCTCTCTTGAGCTACATGTAAATGCAAAATATGGGAACTTGGCATACATGTAGCATGCAAGGGGCTTGCGGGTCTTCCAAAGTGCACTTAACTTGCAGCTAAGTCTGTATGAACCAAACAACGTAGATAAAAATAATGCAAGCAGGAGATCTGTACATATGGGTGTTCAATAATTTGTTAAGCCCAGTATTGGGTTTACAGAGGAGTACATGTGACTCAAATAGTACCTGCTCATTGGTCACACCTTTGCTGAATAATTAATTATTTTGCAAATAATTGTATTCTCACAAAGGTGAGAACTATTTAAGTTGCACTTAAATTTGATAGCATGATTTGCTGGCAACTGTATATTATTATAAACATCTCTGCAGCCTACAATAAAAGTTGTTATTAAAGAATAGGCTAATATGACAGATGGCAATAATTATTGTTAGTTATGTATTGAGGTTTATAGTAAACATGAACAGCATAAACTTTTGATATGCAAGAGTTAATTTAAGTGATACATTGATTAAAAAAAAGCTGTTTTTTAACTTGTTTTCTTGGCCTCCATAGTCCCATACAACAATGAAAAGTCACAACAAACTATGCACAATTTTGCCAGAAAAATTACCAGTACCCTGCATTATAAACACTAAGACCCACAGAACCACAAAAAATTACCAGTTGTTTAAGAGTTAAACACAGGATGTTAATTAACATCCTCTGAAAAAGAACCCATGACAAATGAATGTTGCAGAAAATATCCAACAGGGCTTTTTCTACAAGTCACTCTATATTTCTGGCATTATATGATAATGAGATGGACGGTTAATAGCAAATATTAGAAAGTGCCCCCTCACCCTTTTTCTCAACTGGAAATTAAAATATCACTTTTAATTGCTTCCTGGTACATGTGTCATCTTTGATTGAAGGAGAATAAAATAATCATCTTCACATGCTGTTGGACATGTACACCTGACTGCATCTTCATGCATTTTTCTCTTCCTTTTCAAGTGTCAATTTTCCCTTGGCATTATTACTTGATGTTCCACGTGTCATTCTCCGCCCTTCTGGACAAATCTTACAATTTAGGCATGCCTCACACTGTGGTCCAACAGGAAGACAAGTTTGTTGTCCAAACCCAACCAGCAAAACATTGATCTCATCCCACTCCTCCCTGTTGAGAAAAAGAAAAAGATTTTACGGTCAATAACAAAATTATTATTGTTCGGAACCCCTCTTGTGATTTCCAGCCAGGCATGTGTTTTCAGTAGTCTACATGTACGAGACAACTCCTCTGTTGTATAGGGTGAAAATCATCACCAGTACATTGCATTAATTTTGCTTCCACCATTTCAGATTCTTACATTGTAAGTCTCAGCTGTGTTGATTGATGACTTTGGCAAGCAAATGCATACTGTAGTTGGAAAAGCATGCATATTCCTGTGTTCTTTTGTAGTCTTTCCCCATTCCATTCATGCTCGCTGTGAATAGGGATTTTATTTCTTATTTAATATTAACAAGAAAACGTTTTCGTGAGTTTGGCTACTACTGAACCAATTTAAAGTGCCTCATGCTCAATTGCATTTCCCCTTTCAGCATTTCCCATTTTCCTTGTTTAAAACAATCTGTCTTTAATTTCACTCTTTGCCAGAGATGTTGTACAGATTCAGCCTAACGAAACACAGATCAGATCAGATCTGTTTGTTACATTAAGCTACATTTACCAGCTTACTGTAAACAAAATCCCTGGGAATTACCACAAGGTCATAATTGGTACGTGTGCATGATCTCAATTTGCTACACGCCAAAGGCATCTGTGCCATAATTGAATTTACATTATGGAAATCCCAGTTCATGCTTCTGCCATTTTCGTTCTATTATGTCTCACACATGTAAATGCACTTGCATATATTTACTGGCAAAAATCTTGTTTTTAGAGCATGTCTACCTTACCAATGTGGAAAGTAAGCTATGGATTTGTGATAATGTAATAATAATTTCCCAAATTGCCTCTAACGAACCTTTAATTATCATATAGTTTTTACCTTGGAAGCCAGCTTTCAATTGCAATTCTGGTGTCCTCGGGTAGTTTAGTGACTTTTTTTACCCAGCCAAGTCTATTGCAAATTCTGTGTACATGAGTATCAACACCGATTCCTGTCATCTTTCCCCATGCTACATTCATAGTAATGTGTGCCATTTTTGGCCCTACCCCTGGGAGTTTAACTAGCTCCTCTACTGTGGGTGGAATATCACTGTTGTACTTTTCAGCACAAAGTTTAGTTGTCTCTTTTATATAGTCTGCCTTTTTCTGCAATTGTAAATAAAAGCAAATAATTAGACTTTCGAAAAGTCCTCTGTCTCAATTTTGATGACACACGGGACCTCTCGCGACTTTGTCGCTCAATCATCTTATTTCATGTCCAAAAAATCATGCTTCGCTTGCCAAAACATTTTTTCCTGGGATTCTCATGAGGTCGACTTGTGGCAAGTCTAGCAAATTTGGTTATTTCACAGCAACTGATCTTAAATGATCGTTAACACAACTGTTGAATTGATTTTCAAACATGGACAACCACTCTCAAGTCATGGGTTGTCCATTTTTTTAAATTATAGTCACTTGTCTGCTTTCATCAAGAACTCTTGAACTGTTAAAAAAGGAACTGAATGACAGGATAATAATTATTGATTGACTCACTGAATGATTGCAAGAAAGTCAGTGATCCTGTTTAGATACATGTATACCTTCATTTTGAACAGTAAACTGACTCACCCTCCAGAAACCAACAGGGTAAATTAGCTCTCCAATCTTACTGGCTGATGTTTTAAGAACATTTTCAACAGTTAAACCATGAGCTTTTAACTTTTCCATTGCTGCAAATGTTACTTGATCTTTCGTTTGACTGGACAACATTAGAGAAATAAGCACTTGATAACGAATAGTCTGCAAGCAAACGAAAAAAGAAATGATTTACTCGGAAGCCCAACAAGCACAACCCAAACTATCTTCATATACATGTAACTCAGCCCAGTCACAATGTTTTTGAGTAGTAGGCAAGCTGGCTATAGTGATAGGCAGCAGAGGCCAAACGATTTGCATGCTAGGGGGGTCCTGGAAAATTTTGAAAATATTGGCTTTAAATGGTTGTGTCTGGTGAATAATAGGGCAAACTGAGCCCCTATTACCGGTAGATAGCATTAAGATAACAGTAATAAAGAGTCACACAAGACCTTCAATTTTCAAACTGAAGTTATCTTCTGCCAGAAGCATTATTGGAAAAAAGGATATTCTATAGTAAAAGCAAGTAAAGTTAAAATCAGTATCACTCGCTGGCTTGCACATGCTCCAAACTCATCAGTAAGAAGTTTTTTATTAAATCAGAATTGACCCTCTGACTCCCAGGAGTGAGATTTTAAATGCCAAATGATTCGGGGAGTGGGTCAGAAGTCACATACACAGAACTATTTCCCTTTTATGAGAGGTATACGTAATCAGCAATTTTAGTGATAACGTTTGGCTGTCGTTATCAGCCCAGTCAAAATGTGCCGGCAGCTGGCTATTTGGCCGCCTACAATGAAATATCTGCTGCTTACTTCACACTTGTCGGACTTGTATTCAGGACGAGGTTGTTTCGAGTTGTTGTTCATCACTGTAAAGTACAAATTATACTTATAACGTATTATCATTTTTCTTACTATGTTGTCCCTTTAATCACTACGTTTCAACTATGTTTCGACTGCATACTGCTAGCTTTCATCGTTTCTCAGGCTATAAGGTCTCTTCTAAACTTCTAGTTCAAATTGAAACTGAGAAATACATCACGTAACCGCGGTGACCCCGAGCCGCACACAATCGCTTCTGCCAGTCACGTTTGTTACAAGTACAAACAAGATGGCATCCAAACCATCTCGTGACATTGGTGCAGGGACTCCGCAAGTTTCTAATTTTTTTTCGTACGGTATCAGGTATGTTACAAGCCCCACAAACCCATAGCTTTGCATTGAGATAATATAATGCTCAAACGATTTGAAGAGTTTAATTGAAATCGATTGAAATTTTAATTGTTTCTCACTTTCACAGTAGGGAAGTACTTTAGGCATAGTTCTTCAAAAGCCGATTAGCGCTAATCCCAGATTAAAAATTAACCAAGGAGTTTATTTCTCTACTCCCAAATGCTGTTCAACGCTGATATACGGCAAATCTTCACATTAGAGGAAGTCAATCTTGAAAAACGAAAATAAACGAAAGAAACTTTCACCAAAAGGTTGAAAACATGAAACAAGAGTAAACGCTAATCCTGGATTAAGTTAATTCGCTTTCGAGCAACTGGGCCCAGGACTCTAATGGCTTGCTGGCTCATAGATTGCCCATCCCTAGGCCTCTCACTTATCAGATTTGATGGCCTTAATAGTAATTATTATTATTATTATTGAACAGTTATAGTCATGTGAATTTTTTTCTAACTCACCATGTATCCCAAGTGTACAAGGGCCATGAATTATTGCAGTGGAGAAAAACAAGGAACCGTCAGATACGTACGGTAAAACCCAAGAAATGAAGGCTCGTCAGGTCGTTGTTTTATCTCCTGGGAAATGAATCAAGCAGGAGAGAGTATTCCCCGCTAGCAGCGGTCTCTTTTCTTTTGCGTTCGCTGGGCTGTCGAGCACGGAAAAAGAAATCTCTTTTCGCGTACTCGACAGCCCAGCGAACGCAAAAGAAAAGAAACCTTCCTGAACCTTTGCTAGCAGGGAAGAGAGAGTACAGCTTAGGTTGAACACGTCGTCAATCCCGTTACTCGCCCCACCCGTCCCTTACAAAAGGGCCCCTCACCTCGGGAGACTGGTTTACATCAGCTGTCTTCTCGCAGCCTTGAGTGTCCACCGGAGCATCTCTGGATTTCCTCATTTCACGGATATTTGCCAATTGTTCCTTCCAGTTAGCAGGTTCCCATTCTGAAGAGTGTGCTTGTTTCGTGGATGTATCCTTTTTACGTTTCTTAAACTCTGTATCTTCGTTCTTATCGTGATCGCTTATCCTCTTTTGTTCAAATCCATTCCCTGGGTATTCGATGTCAACATGTTTTTTGGATGCTGTTTGTCTCGTTGGTAGAGCTGCGATTGCACCCCTCGTTGCGGAGCGTGTTTGTCTACCGGTGACAGCAAAGTATGGTGATGAGCTCATCCTCAGAACCGACGAAAATGAACAAATCAAACGTTCTAGAACTCACAACTCATAGGACGGCAGCCATTAGTACCTTATTATATTTGGCGGGAAGATGACGTCATAGACAATTCGTTCCCAGGTATTTGTCTTTTGGATTTATGTTTTCCATCGTTGAGGCTCTGCCAGGGTAAATTCCGACAAGCGACATGGCCTAAAAGGTAGCGACCGCACGTAAAGTGAAACCGCGACAAACGACATCCTTTCTTTAAATTTCCTTTAATTTCCGACAGCAACGTGAAACAGTGACAAATCACCGCCACTAGACCTTTTAAAATTCAGACAAGCGACACGGGACCCCCCCCCACCCCCTCCCCTGGCAGGGCCTCATTGTTCTTTGCATGGGAATATACTGCATAAGCTTAACTTATTCACTGTCTGAAAAGATCATGGCGGCTTTGATTGTAGCCTGAGGAAACGGCCGACATTTCGCAACGCCACCAGTGGTCATTGTAACAGGGGAGTCTGAAACAATACTGATAACAATAGCAAAACAATGCAATATATATTTTCCCTGCTCATATTCCCCCCCAACCTATGTAACCTTCCAAATAAAACAACACAAATCAGTAATTGCTTCTTTGCCTTACTTTTTTCCCCTTCTTCACGGTTACAGCATTTTCTTGGACTCCATATGCTTCGTCGGCATTTGTCATAGCACAATGGCCGTCAAACGAGAGATTCGTTTCACAGCCGCGTTACGTTCAGACGAATTTGACATCTCCAACTTCTAACTCGTCGGACGACTGACAAATCTATTGGGGTAGACGGTTCAAAAGAGCCTCCAAAACTGCTCTGTAAGAAATTTCTTCCTCTGATGAGTCACTCATCTCTTTCTGACAAAACTGCCTTTTGTACTCCACCAATTTCGCCCAAAACAATAGACTTCAAATTGAGGCTTTATTCCCAAACTATAGAGTTTGGGATTTTTTTTTTACCAGAATCTAACAGGGAAGACTGTTGTACTATTTCACACTAGTATCTCTAGAGAATTAAATCTTTTTGTATTAGGATACTTCACCAAGTGAAAATTGATTCAGTTAAAATTAATTTCAGTTAATTTTCACCTAACTGAGTGGAGTGCAGTTCAACCACTTTATTACATCCATTTAGAAAATAGTGCGATTTAGAACCAAAAATCGTGCGATTTGGGAATAAATCGCACTGCTGAGAGCCAATCAGATTTCAGGGATCACCAGTGATTTCTAAATGTTGTAATAAAGCATGTAATTTACCTGTACCTTGGGGGTATGCGATATTCACCTGGCACCGCCCCGAGGGCTCACAGGTGACAATTGTAAGACACGAAGGTCAAAAAAACTAAAGGGTCACCTCGCAGCTCTTACAAGGTCTCACCTGATTGGAGACCACCCTAACCCTTAACAAAAGAACAAATAACAGAAACAATGGACCCTAGGCCTAAAACAAAAGGGTTAGGTTTTAGGCCTAGGGTCCATTGTTTCTGTTATTTGTTCTTTTGTTAAGGGTTAGGGTGGTCTCCAATCAGGTGAGACCTTGTAAGAGCTGCGAGGCTACCGAAACTAAAGAAGTAATGAATCAAGAAATCATTGAATATAATGAACCAAATCGGCTAACTCAATGTTGTGCCCAATCCAACCCTTTCGGAATAAAACGTTTTGTTCCAGGTATTCCCATATCGTTTAAATGTGCCTATGATGCTACACTCTAAATGCAAATACAATACAAAAAATAATCTAACGCCGGGAGATTTGAATTGGGTACAACATTGAGTTAGCCGATTTCAAAAGATACACGGTCGCGTCGGGGTGAAAATTTACAACCAATCTCTTGTTTTAGTTTCACGAATTTGCATAATATATACATGTCCAGTAAAAAAAATATATATATATATATATTTGATAGATTCGTTATCACGCCACGAGCAGACACATTTAAAGCCTCATTTACACTAGCAAGTTTTCCTTGACAAGTCCCCACTTGTCAAGGAAAACTTCCAGACTGTTTAGGGTACACACTAGCAAGTTTTCCTTGACAAGATTTTCCTTGACAAGTTTTCCTTGGTAGTGTAAATGAAAAATATGACAAGTTTTCCTTGACAAGTAATTTACACTAGCAAATATCGTCCTTGACAAGTTTTTCCTTGACAAGTGTCCTTGTTGAAAAACTGGCATGCTACTGCCAGGAAAACGTGCTAGTGTAAATAAGGCTTAAGTCCTTTCGCATGCAACGTGCACTTTATAATAATTTGTGGATTTGGCCAAGTATGGTACGAATCGTAAAGATCGGGAGTTCTATTCGACGAGGCATGATGCCGAGGTGTGTAACACGTAATGACAAATTTTATTGTTGATTTAGAACATTCCGTCCCTTTGAAAAAGGTTAGGTGTGACATGGATGCGCGCTGCGGGGAGACCCACTGTGTGGGTTTCAAATAGGTGGGGGTCTGAGGGATTTTTTTTTTTTATGTTCATCGTTTGCTTCCTAAGTTCTAGACGGCGACCGCACGTTTGGCGAAAAAGGTACCGAGCATCCACAAAAATACACCTGTCCTACACACTAGCCAGCTCTCCGTGGATGTCTTCCATTAAGTTTCTTCGCGTTCTTCTTCAACATGGCCGCCGCAAATGCATCTTTTTTCCAGGTGCAACGCGCACTGATCTTAGTAAGAACCTACACACACACCACAAGATAGCATTTTGTTGGAGCCTTAAATATTATTCAAGCATTTTTTTTTCCATTACTAAATGCAAACATAAACAAACACTTTGTACAAAATAGTCACCAGGTCATGTACAACTATAAATGTGGTGATATAATTTGTTTGCGTCTGCATTTCTCTTTGTTGAAATAGATAGAAACTAAAAATTACAGGTTAATATTTCTTTAAAAATACTGAAACACTCTTGAGGAAGTTTTGCAGGAATCTATTCACAAATAAGAAAATAAACGACTTGAAGAAGTCTTCAGAGAATTTTAGAAAATTCCGTCAGTGTTCAGAAATATTCCGGCAGTAATCCGCAAAGAACAGTGGCATATGCGAAGTTTTTGCCAACTGTTCCATGCGCACATTTTTAAGATTAAGTCTTGTTTACGCGTGGGTTTGACGATTACGAACACCTCAAACTGCTTGTTTCCACGTCAAAAGCCCTTCACTTTGCAGAGGGACAAGAGTTAAGCTATTTTAATAACAGTTCTACTACTTTCACCACAACATACACTTCATTACTCTTCAACCCAGCAAGGTTCGGCTTAGTATACACGACTCGTTAGTCTGAAGACCGCAAGCTTTTCTTCAGGGTTCAGCAACACGACGCCTATAAAGGGAACCTCCACTCAAACAAAAAATAAATATATTTAAAACACAGTTAATTTTTACAATCACTTTTGTCTGAGAACTGTGCAAAGCACAGCGTTTGTATACGAAATGAATGAATTTCCAACGCGCTTTATTTTATTTTTCAATTTACTTGTCGCCTCCATCTTAAATGTGACGTGTAAAGGTTGCCAATTGTTATTATTGTGAGAACAACAGGGCAACCTTCCTCAAGATATCGCAGCCCAGGAAATTTGAAAGTAAAAACAATCGATTCTAAAATCTCCCTTTCCTTTTTTTTTCTAATTCACTTTTTTACCTAAAAAAACTTCAAACACTTTTGATTGCAAACATGATTTCCTTGGTCTAGTTCTACTTTTTTAGGAGTGGAGGACCCCTTTGACGGTCCACAATATTTCCGTTCCAATAATAAATACTTTCCGTAACTTTCGCAAACCGCCAAACGGCGTTGGTTTAGGTCGATACTACTTTCCTGGTTACACAGAGAACTCGGAAAGGTATATAGACTTGGAACCATCTACTAAGGAAGCACTATGCTAAATAACGGGAATATAATGACTTCCAAGAAACAGGTCCATTTACAAATTTATTTAAGAGTGATAGTGCAAGGGTCACTAAATGGACCAAGTCTTCCCGTTTCATCGGTAGCACGTACGGCAAAATGATATTTATTTCCGGGTAAAAACTGGGTCAATGTGCAGGCCATGGGAAGAGGTAACGCTTTGACAACCCCTATTTTTTTCCACTGATGCGCGTTTTCGACGGTGCCGCCATCTTGCAGCGCAAACAACTGATAGTTCATAATAGTCGCATGTCTGTCCTCCAAGGCCATGTTCCACGACAAAACAATGCCACTCGTCACCACTGCAATGGACACGGTGGGTTTCGGAGGAGCTTCCTTAGTCTGTACTATGGGTGTTCCAGGTAACTGCTGTGGGATCCCTGCAGGTGTGGGCTGAGGGCCTCTTATTGCTGCTGTCCCGTAGTTAGCTGAAGGTTGAGTGGGAGTTCCTTGCCGCTGGGGTGTGGGTAGCTGCTGGTAATGGGTCACTGCATTGTGCTGCTGAGGTCGTCGTTGAATTCCAGTTTGTATCTGCACTGGAGGATTCGCTCTTATCGGCGCCGAGGGGCGAGGAAGTTGAGTTTTCTGTTGCTCCATACGTATCGGCTGTTGCATGATGCGCTGTGTTGATGACGCTGCTTGCGTAGGAGACCGCTGAAATACTGGAGTCCTTGGTCCAGGTGAAATCTGTTGAGGCACACTCTGAGGATGGGGTGGTCTTTGCAGTCTCATCTGAGGGTTTACAGTGAATCTCGGTCGCGGTTGTCCATTATTAAAGACGTTTTGAGCAGGGTATCCGTACGCAGAGGGCTCTTGCTGAACCCTCATAGAAGAAACGCTGGGTGGAGTCTGAGTCTGAGGGTGTACTGTCACAGTGGGTAACGGCCGGCTAGAAGGAGTTGTATTACTCCGAGGATCCCCTGGACTTACAACAGGTCCTTGCATCCTCACAACAGGTTGAGCAGTGAGTGCATTATTAATCCGAGGGACGCCTTGCGAGGAGAAATTTGCCGGTGATGCACCGCGCAGCCCTGTAAGCTGACCGGGGACCGATCTCCCTGTTGGTCCAGGATCATAATTGGGAGCGTAATTACCGCCTGCTTGTTGTGTGCGAGGTGACATACTGGGCATAGATGGAATTCGTGGTCGCAGAGGCTCCTTTTGCGATAACTGCGGTCTTTGACTTGCGTGTTGATAGCCAACTGGAGTATTTTCGAGGCGTGAGGGCACAGTATGACCTGGTAGAGGTGCTACAGTGGAGGTAAGTCGTGGTGTAGGTGTAGTGTCAAGGACGAGTCCCATGGAAGAGGGTCGAGTAACTGCCACAGTGATTTGGAGAGGAGCTGGCCCACTTGTCTTTGGACACAGATCGCTATACTGAAAAACAAAAAGCATAATTTCTTGGTCAGACGCCTGGTTGTCATTATTTTGTGCAACAGTTCACTAAAACATTGTAAAAGATAATTGCCAACTTTCCCAAATGAATGCTCTATGAGCATCGAATGGAAAACGAATCGACTTTTTCCCAGATAGACAACACCCATTCACAGGATTAACGATATCTTATCATTAACTGATTACGACTGGAAGAACTTCTCGAAGTGATTTCATCTGTGTCATCTACAGCGAGCCCGAGACCCAAGAACTAGGATTATTACGTACAACACCCCACCCAACCTTTCTTCAATACCTGTCCAGCAGCATTTTCTACTTAAATTTCCTTGGGGAGAACGACTATGATGTTAGAAAACAAGCAACTGTGTAAAGTTGCAGAACTGACAATGTGGCTCAAAACTACCAGTTCTAAATCTTTGCATTTTCCCCTCTTCAGGAGTCAATATTGCCTTGCGTTCACACTTACCAGGTTAATATCTTGAGTCTGCACTGAACGCGTTACCCTTTCCTTTCTTGCTTCACTCTCGGTAAGTTTTTTCAGAGATGCCTCTAACTTGTTCGCGTGGTCTCTTAGAGCAGTATTTTCTTGCTCGAGCAGAGTTAATTTTTCTGCATTTTCGCGACCCATCGAACGCTCGATTTGCTTCATTCTCTCTTCAATCATTTTCTTGATCATCTGCAACGAAAGGTTGCATCACACTATAATATTCTTTATCGTAACGTTAAAAGATTCCAAAAATTAGGACAAGTGACAAAACCATTCGAATTGGTTCGAATGTCTCGAACTTTATCGGCGATGTAAATAATCTTTTAAAGTGCTACTATGATCAAAAAATGATTTTCCTTTTTTCTTCAGATTTTGAAAGCGTGTTCGCTTAGCACCTGACTGGCAAAATTTTGAGCTTTGATTTTTATCCAAAGGCTGTTTATTTTGAGTGTAAGGTTTGGATTTCACGGTCCGCCATTGCTCACATTCAAAACTGACCGACTGTACCTCAGAGGGTTGGATCTAGGGAAAAGTGACGTCATTTACTCACTAGCTTAAAATTTCAGCGTATAAACACAACTTGTTATACATGCAAAACACAAGTTTAAAAATCTGAAAGACCGAAAGTCCCATCCTGCATATTAATTCAGCCGCGTACACACGCATTGCATTCTTAAACCAGTCTTTGACGTCATTTCCTCCTCGACCCAGCTCTCTCATGATTTTGAAGTTAGTAAAGGCGGACCAAAAAATAAGAAAAATTACACTTAAAATAAACAGGTGTCTTTCTAAAATCAGACCTTAAAGCTTAAGTCACTTTGTGTTTAGTTATTAAAAGTAGTTTTTGAAATCCAAAGAAAAAGAAGAATTGTTTTTTTGGTCGTAGTAGCACTTTTAAATTCACGTCTTGTCCAGAAAAATAACATTTAAGTGTGCAGCCCCGCCTACACGAGCGATTTTTATGCGACAATTTTATGTAGCAAATACGTTTGATCGTGTAGATGGCACAACAAATAATTGCTGACAATTCGCAGTTAGTGGGACGGCAACGCCTTTGGACAGCAGAGATAAAGCAGAGAAAAGGCGAGGTTGCCCTTTCGTTCTCTAATGGCGCTCACTAAGAGGCAGGGATTTGCCACATTTTATGTGAAGAGTCGTGCACACGAGCAATTTTTCGTATGTGACAACTTTTATTGGTCACATAAAAGCTAACACGCCAGCTTTTCACCAAATACATTTGTCACATAAAAATTGGCCAATTTTCTTCGTCTACACCAGCACATAAAACTTCACACAAATTGCTCGTGTAGACGGGGCTTTAATCTTTTCCTGTCTTTCATTTCGTTGTGTAATCTACAGTCATTTACCTTGTCAATCCAAGGACGTTAAGGGGGAATAAGACAGAGAGGCGCAATGTTGAAGTTACCCAAGGGGAGGCCGTGCCCTCTTCAAGTAATGTAGACATTTCATTCGATGATCTGACAAATACGCGCGATTACCTTGCGATTTCCGCAGTATTTTTACGAACTTCAAAGGACGACAAAAATGCGAGGAATGAAAAAGATGCCCGGAAGCATTATACACTGAACACAGCTACACTTTACGACAAGAAAGGCCGACCCGTGTCTCAGTTGGCTGAGCATCGTGCTCCCGGAAGATCGCGGATTCAAACTCCGGTCGGACAAACACTCAGGATCTTAAGAATAACTGAGGAGAAAGTGCTGCCTTTATACGTTCATGTGCAAATGGTTAGACTTTCGAGTCTTCTCTTCTTTTAAATCTTTTCGAGTCGAGAAAATAAACCGTAGGCCTTGTCTCACAACCCTTCCAGTTAATCAACACTGTGGGACGTTGAAGTACACCTAACCTCAAAGTATTTTCCTTGCAAAAGTGAAATGTTTAACACATATTTTATCTTTGCTTCTCCACATTTTACTCTTGATAGAGTGTTTTCACGTGACGTCACGGCAGCCATGTGAGAGTGAGAGGTATGGGTCCATTCCTTGAATGACGTCAAGAACTAATTTTGCATTGTTAAAGTTCTTTCAAAACTATAAAATAAAGTAGCTTATGACGTCTTCGAAAAAATAGGCCAATGCCTCGCACTGCCTCTGCCATGGGGCAAACAATTGCCAGCATCTTTCTCTTACATGTGGTACGAGGCACATTACAAAGTAAAATCTTGAGAAACAAAGGTAAAGGGATATATATGACATTTAACTTTTGCTTGGGTGAAAATCTTGAAGTCAGGGACACTTCAAGGAACCAACACACTGTTCGTGTAGAGTAGACAATGGGGAGACCCCTGGGGTTGGTGGCCTTTCTCTCAGAGAATTGAAAACAAAAGAATTTTTAAACCGCCATGGGACTGAAAGTGATTTGTGCGGTATATTTAACGAATCTATTACCATTACCACCAAGAACAACAACAACAATGAGAAAACACACTGTTGTAAACCGGTCAACCTGGGCCACTACTTTGTACAGTGTATTACACCCCATTGCTATTCCTGCCAGATCCAAAAATGTGCAGGCTGTTCAATTCAGGGCTTTACTTGCTTTTGGAGATTACAGGGTGGGTGTGTATCGGAGGAGTTTTCGCCGTTTCACACTAAAGTAAGATAACATACAATAACAAAAAGTCAAAAATAAGACGCTTACTTCTCGGAAGTCTTCTGAATTGAGGTTTAACCCACCAGTTCCCTCGACAGAATTTGTCCTGGGTATCGCATTAGGGACAGAAACTTGAGACACGTCTTTCCTTGTTGCCAGCGAGTTGACCTTCCCATTGACTGCATCGCCCGTCTTTGAAGAGTAACCCGATCCCAAATTGGTTTGATCACCTTCCTCGAGAACTTCCACAGAAGTAGTGTTCTGCTCCAAAATTCTGGTGTCTGTATAGACACCATTCGGCAACGTTCTCTTTGAAGAACCCTCTTCAAGTCGTTCCTTGTTTCTGTTCAATATTTTATCGCCATCCTCAGTCGAGTTGTGCGCGAGCTCAAAATTAACGGCCCCATTCTCAATAGTTACCTTTGCTGTACTCGTCCGCAGAGGTGTGGCTAGGACTTCAAAATTCTTTGGTTCAAGTTTACTAGTTCGCGGGGACGTGCTTAACACTTCTACATCCGCTGGCTTTGGTCTACTTGGCCGCGGAGGAGTGGACAAAATTTCGAAATCCATCGGCTGTGGAGAATGTGCCGGCGATGAGCCAGCCGAGGATATGACAAAATCTGATCCACCGGCAGATGCTGCAGTCGACTTGTTTTCCTCCGAGCTGTCTTCATTACCTTTTCCTTTGGCAAGCGGTAATTTGCTCCCCTTCAGTTTGGGTGTCGGCTGGAAGTTCTTTCGACAATCTTTTGTAATTTTGCGAAGCCGTTCAAACATGGAATGGTTAAACTGCAGATGGGACTGGGCTCGGGAAGGGGTGGCAACGCTTCCTCCGCTTCCCGGATGTCCATTTGTCACGTGGTTCTCAGCTAAGAAACACACAAACAAACAATGAACTAAACAGTGAATAAACCACTTAAAGTTTCCCAAAAGGGAAGGAAACTTTTGTTTGCACGATAAGATTCAAAAAACAAAAATGTTGACACGCCGATTACATCAGTATAAGTAATCACGTGATTTCGACTGCAATTTGGAATGAGCACGAGTAACGTTTTTCAAAGACCACCAAAATTGCACGAGCCCATTGGGCGAGTACAATTTGTAGTCTTTGAAATGATTTACAAGTGGCTATTTATTCCAAATTGCACGAGAAAAAATCATGTGATTACTTACTAATAGCATACATGAAAAAAATTCGAGATGGTTAAGCAGAAGAAACGCACGCGTATCACGCAATCAGGGAAGATTTGATTGATTCTGATCAAACACTAGCCAATCATAATCCAGAAATTCGAAAGTTATACTACTGACTGAGAAATTTCTGCACTTTGATTTGCTATGAGCAGAGGTATTTCAGCTTAATTTGAAATACCTACATGTGAAAATTACAGTTACTATGGTAACCAAAATCACGAAATAATCACGAAAAAGTGGCGGAAAGATTCCCAGATTTTGAAATTCAGGAGAAAAGTACATCGATCTGGCTCAATGTCTGGACCAGCTGGGCCGAAAACTTCAAACCAATTTCTCGCCTACCAAGCGAAACAACTCGACGAAAAGTCCTTCGCGTTACATGAATTTCTCAGGTTGTAGTACAAACAAATAATAGCATGATTTGTATGTGATATTTGGCATAAACACCACTCGTGATATTTCATTGTCCCGAATTTCACTCCCTAACGGCTCGTGAAATTATGTATAACAATTTTGAAAGATCACTCGTGGTATTTATGCCAAATGTCACTACAAATCATGCTATCACCTATTCTAATTTGCACTGGTATTACACTTTTTTTGGACTGGTGTTACACCACTGAGAACTACCCTGCTCTTAGCCAATCAGAATCTAGTATTTTTTCATGTATATTATTAACGTAGTAATAAAAACGGGCACGGGACGTAAGTATAGCTTTGTCCCATATCAGGCATTAGAAAAAGGCAAAGAGTTAATTATAGGAGGGGTCTGGCCGGGCGCAGGATTTACACACAATGCTTCACGTTGATATCAACTAATGTCGCTCCAAATTCAATTCCACCAGGCGTTGCAAACGGTCAACTGGTTGCCCCTCCCAATAAGTTTTCCTGTGGGGCAATTTCGAAGGTGCGATTTTTGCTTACGACCTTCGCAAGCAACTAGCAGGATGTCACAACTTTCGAACTTCACATGCGCACGACTTGCGAACATCTGTCGTGATGATACCTTCGGCCTGAAGTGGTGAAGTCGTGGCGTAATCAACACGCATACGAGAGTATGCGCCCCTTAAGCTGCTCTGTTGAACTGCTTCGCGAGTTCAATATAAGCATAACAAGATATCAAACAGAGATTTACTCACTGGTAGAGCTGACTCCGTCTTCAAGTTTCCTATTTAAAAGAGACGAATGGCAGGTAAGAAACATAATCAGTGCATTACGGTATCAACATAATTTAACCACCCCTTTTATCCGTAGCAGAACTTACCGTCTTTTTACTGATCCTTCTATGTGATCCATGACAGCTGGTGTCTGTGGTGGATAAAATACGGCCTTTCTTATTGTTTTTTCTGAGTTCAGATACAGATTTACAAAATACAAATTATTGTTAGTGCACTCTACCAAACACGCAACCTCGTTCCCAGGGTCTTTCTTCTCTGCCTCCATTGTCGTTGAGAAAAAGACCCTGGTTCAAGCTGGTCACGTGCCTCTCAAAATCTGGGAGGTAAACCAAATATGTGTTACGGTAGGGGAAGCAATGTAAGCCTTTCATCAAATTGCGATTGAGGAAATCAGCACGCATTTGATTTTGTGGTCACACCAGCATCGACAAAACGTTTTACTGCAAGTTATTTTATGTACTACACATGGAATTCAACGTGAAAGGCAAAGGTTGTTGTCAAATCGATCGGAGGCTACAGAAAATACACTCGCGTCGTTCGAATTTTCACCCGTGTCGCCCGTGTGACGGTCAGGATTCAAGCTCAAGTGAGCAGTCGAATTGAGTAATTACGAAGAATGCTAATAGTTTGCGTAACTTTTAAAGGAAAGAAGGTTTCGCCGTGCAAGAAAACAAGCGAAATGTTTATCCATGGGAAAAACAAACATGTTCAGCGATCAATCAGCCAGTGTCATGTTTTATATGTCACGCATCGACCTCAAATCAAATTGTATGAACATATGCAGGTATTATATTTTGTTTTTTGACTTTCGTTTTCCTTTCCTTTCGAACGTTAAACAAAGTGATTCCTAACTCGCAAGCTTGAAAAGCGAGTAGACAGTTTTTCAACAACTTCGAGCAAGTTGTCGTTAACATATTTTTTACAAGTGCACGCAATTTAACATTTTAATTTATAACAAATAGTGAAGTATACTTTTAGCCCCGCTAAAATAAAAGACACATTTTATGAAGCAAACGTAGTGTTTGGTGTATTGTTTTATGATAGTGTATGTTCTGTAGAAGCAACATTTTGACAGCTACTAACGAAATCAATTATTTTTTGAAAGTCAATCGCCGCTCGACATGACTCAGAGGTCTTATCGGACATAAAAGCTCGACCGCTTTATCATCAGCTCTTTCGACTTTTTTGAAACTGTAAAATAAAGATTATTTATTTTAACAATGCCTTGCCAAACGAATACGCTTTACCCAGTTGCTACCCTGGTCCCAGAGGTTTTTCTTGATCCGCGAGAGGGCCGCGAAGCGGCGAGAAGAGAAAAACCTCTGGTTACCTTCGACTTGAATCTCACTTTCATGCAGACACCAGGGTCAGGATATGACCCTCAGGCTTGGATTGGTTGATATTTTTACAAACATGCAAATCAATGATTGGTTCCTTTGAATGTCAATACCGAGGCGACGAGTGATTGCTAAATTGCCATTGGTCCCTTTTGCAATTATCAGTTTGACGCGTTTTGACCGCTGGCGTCTGCATGAAAGTGAGATTCAAGTCCAAGGTAACCAGAGGTTTTTCTCCTCTCGCCGCTTAAGAAAAACCTCTAGGATCACGGTACCCAGTTGCGTAATCAAAATATAACGAAAACCCTACCCTAGTGAGAACATGTTTGTCGAGGAGTGCCACGTGACCAGGCCTGAACCAAGGTCTTTTTCCTCAACCACAAAGGAGGCAGAGAAGAGAGACCCTGGGAACGAGGTTGCCAAACCTGTTTCCGCTAATGACCAAGTGCAAGGAAAGAGATAAGATAAATTGAACGAAATAAATCAATGTATTTAATGGGTTTTATTTTTGAGCGGTAAAACATTTTCGGAACGAATTCCTGCAGATTTCAAATCTTTAATTTTTCTTTAATTTGTAATTTTTATTTTCACATGAATTCAAACAGCGGGGAATACTATTGATCATTACACTTAGTGAGTAGATTATTCTACCAAATGTAGTCAAATGTGAAGTGTGCGTGAGGTTACTTTTTTCTAAATCTTTCTCTGATGTCCGATCTCACCCATAGATCACTTGCTTGTAAAGCGCATTTGAATATGCCAATAGAAAATGCGCTATATAAATTCATTACCATTACCAATTCATTACCATTTATTGCAATCATTAAAGCATACAATAAATCATTTTCTTCGTGAGAGTATAGCATGTTCATGGATTAATGCCAGACAATCAACGGCCACTTGGAACAGGAAGTTGCCGACTGATTGGAGTAATTACTGTCCTGACAAATTTTAATTTGCAACATACCGTAACAAAAAAACCTCTGACACTTGGCCAGAACAGACAAAACCTTTTGCAATGATTTTAACACCTCATAGTAGGAATTACGGTCACCTCCTTCCATGGCTAGTTCGTTCCAAGTTACGATCAGATCGTTCTACAATATAGTCTATAGTAGTAATCTAATAGGCTGGCTATTTTGTGGAACGATCTGACCGTAACGTGGAACGAAATGACCATGGAACGAAGTGACTGGATACCCACTGCGTATCATCACCATAAGCCACTTCAAGAGTTCGACTTCTTTTTCAAACCAAGTGCAAACTGCAAAATTGTTGTTTTAGCAGGGGTTTTAATAATAGCCGGGTAGAGAGTAGAACTACTGGCCTGTAAGGAGCCGAATACCCGCCCGTAAGCCTCTCGATCCGGCCAAAAACGTAATCAGTACATGTATTCTAGTCATTAAGAGAGGAGGTCTCCAAAATATCTACAAATAAGAAAATATTATGTACATGAACGTTAAAAATTCAATCCTGTCTGTCTGGAGTGTAATAATAGCCACCGATTCTGGACAGTTGCGTATCGGTAAATGAAAAATAAGGGAGACTGGGTTTGAGCGATCCCATGAATAGGAATGGCCGGGTAGGTACTTGGTGTCTCTTTTTCTATTGTTTCAATTTTTTTTAAACAAGATATAAAACGTTCAGTAATTATACAATTACCCTAAACTACCCCTCACGGTAACCCTAACGCTAACCCTAAAGGTTTTACCGTGTTTAGATAATTTTGTGCATTAGATAACCACTAAATGACAAAATACACCAAGTACCTACCAATGGCCGACAAAAGGCAATGGCGTTCGCTATTATGATATTCTGTTCAAAAACCTGAACAAAAGAGGTCAAAGCAGATTTATCGGTTGGAAAGAAAGAAATATACAATTTTTTCTGTTTCTAGATTTAAATTAATTCTCCTGGTTCGTCGTAAACTTTCTTGTCGAGAAGTTTACTATGAGAATGTGATGGAAAAAATGTTGGCACTTAAAAGGAACTCAAGCTAAAGGTGTCTAAAGGGTGTGAAAAATAGAACACAGTAATAATGCAGAGACAACACCAAATTTTGTACCAAAATGCAGGAAAATGGATCTCTGAGATCATTAAATTTCTAAAGTTTCTGGGGGAGGATGCCCCCTCCCCCCCCCCCCCCCCCAACTAATGAAGGGCCTTTTCGCCTTTCCAAACTGCCTTAAAAATATTACCGAGTAAACTCCAAAATGGGCTACCTTCTCTGTTTTACAATAATTATTGTAGGGAGAAGTATGTCAAATATTAAAGATACAGTAATGTTCATGGCACTGTGCAATGTAGATAAGCCAATGATCAGTGTGTGGATTTGATTTTTTTGACTGCATGATCCAGTTCTAGTAAGACCCTTCCTCACCAATGAGTCTAGAGTAGCTCAGTGAGCATCCAACTAGATCCAATCTGGGACAAAGATACTTCCTGAGTTCCAGTTGGGAATCATTACCCACAATATATTTATCAGTTACAGTGTTTAATTTATTTTAAAGGCTGAAGGGTATCACAATGTGTTAAGTGAAGTATTCAGTGATCGAATGATGTTGACATTTCAAATGCATCCCTGATTGTATCACAAACAGAAACACGGCATAAAGACAAAATAAAAGCACATGCAAATCAAGCAAAGTTATGAACACCCTAAGCTAAGGATCGCCTTAGATATACCAGACAACAATATTACAAGGTGAAATGATGATTCATTAACAATGATCACCTTTCAAAAGATAACAAGCGAAGAGTGATAGCCGGCTACAATCCTCGCCAAAAATCCATTAAACACCCCTTTCCCCTGGACAGTGTTAAGATGACATTTTACTGTTTGACTGGCTACAACAACATTGGAAAAGAGAGGGGGACGAAA
This sequence comes from Montipora capitata, assembly GCA_949126865.1. Classification (NCBI taxonomy): domain Eukaryota; kingdom Metazoa; phylum Cnidaria; class Anthozoa; order Scleractinia; family Acroporidae; genus Montipora; species Montipora capitata. Next base: position 16,823,608 of record OX421452.1, read on the forward strand.
ACGGTGGGTTCAGTGTTTCAGGTTTTTGTCAAAGATTGTAGAAGTCAAAATAAGTTTACCTTCTAATCGAAGATTTCTTCATCGGCAAAAGCTTCACGTTATATGGTAAGTATACACGGCACAAACCCGTCAAGGAAGTATACCATCTCGAAAGAAGGCAAAGGGAAACCCGCACAATTTATGTAAAATAAATAGTAAACGTCACTTATTTTGACTGCTAGCCGGCTACCCTACACACGCAAACTTTTGAAAGCTGATCTTGCGTTGTGTTATAATGGGAAATGTGTTTTTCCTCATGGCTTCAAATACTGAGTGCTACAAATAAATTACTATACAGTAAAACCGAATAACTGTTTACTACAACACAAATTCCACATTAGCTGTGCCTTTCCGGCGACTTGTAAATTGGATGTAAACAAGTAGAATTGTCGCTTTCCGATTGGCTTCGTCACTGAGGCGGAAAGCACAACGAGTAATTCAGTCAACGGTGCGATTCCCAAGGGATAAGTTGACAAACCGCAATGGCAAATGCCGCTTCATGCCAAACAAAGATGGCGGGGCAACCGTCATGTCAAGCGATGACTTCTCTCATCGAAATGCGGTGAACTCGCCGTTTATAACAACGCTAAATCTTATAACTTCGAATTTCCTCGATAAATAAAGGTTTATTTAAGTCAAGGCTAAGTGAACTACTTCCATACTCAGGACATAACTACAGTTTTTTGCTTCTGGCATTTGCTCTTTCATAAGTGTTACGCATCGTGATCGAAGACTGCGAGGAAATTGTTTATTTGTGAGAGCTCACACAAACAATTTTCCCCTTTCGTCACCGGTGCTGTACAGATTTTGGACGGCACAATTAAGAACTAAAAATACGTTTATCTTACAGACACTGTTCGGTTGCTATCAAAGCTAAAAAACCTAACACGACGACGCACATGAACAAAAGAATTTGGACTTGGCGCTCAGTCCCGAATTGATCCATGTCTATCGCATTTTGCATAACACTAATCTTTTTTTTTTTTTTTCACATAAGTTTAAAAGGAAGCTGTTTTATCTGCTGAAATAACACGAACGTTTCATTCGTGAACAGCCAGAAATTAAGCATTATTCACTTACCAGTGCTCAATAAACTCGAGCGATGGCTGCAACGCTGAAGAAACCTTGCAATTCGTAAGACTTACGTAACAGCTACTTCGTAAGCCAAAGAATTGTGACATTTGGCTTAGTTTTCAAAGTCTCCTGTGAAATCTTTTCAATTTCAATGACAGTACTCGCCTTTTCTGTTAGTCATTTTCGGGGCAAAGATCGCTAGCACAATACAAACTTGTGATGCACGCTTCGCCAATTCGCATGCGTCGACGAATGCTAAAAATAGATTGGGCGGATGCTTGTCATATGACAAGAACAAAGAGCCAATCATTTGCGAGATCGTTTCACGAAACCTTGGATGAAGACCTAGAGGAACTAAGGAGGTATTCAAATGAGACCGGGACGAACTCAGACCGGCATGAGTACGTATTGACCTCTAAAAATTTCTTCTTATGCGTTTACATGAGACCGGCCTGGCAATGAACTCAGACCGGTCTGACTTCGTTTCGGTTGCTGGAACGAGACGAGAAATTCTCGTACCGGTCTGAGTTCGTACCGTTTTCATGTAAATGACAACAAATCTCAGAGCGGATGAAGAAATTTCAAGCCTGCATGCTTTTGGGTCAGCCATATATTTATTAGACAAAACATGTCATTTCGTCCCGAAACCAGGCACCAAGCATTTCGTCCCGGTTTTATGCATGTAAAACGGCTGCAAAAATTTCATACCGGTCTGAGTTCGTGCCGGTCTCACGTAAATACCCCTAACTTGGGAAGGCCATTCAGCTATTGGACAATCACAAGACTGAAAAAATCACTAGATCTGACATAAATCAACGTACGACAAATTGGGATAATCGCTTCAATTAATTGAGGGATTATTCTGGATTAGCCTGAGTAGTACTGGTAGTAGTAGTAGTACGGTAGTAGTAGTAGTAGTAGCATTATTATTATTATTATTATTATTATTATTATTATTATTATTATTATTATTATATTATTATTATATTTAGCTATTTATTAACGTTTTTTTAAGGGGACATTCAGGGATTCATACCTTTCAAATTGTTTTGCCTGTTTACATTTTCTTTTCTTTTTTCTTAGACCTTTTTACCACGCATTCTTAATTACTTTAAATAGGTTTCTTTAAGTACTATCTGATATATGTATTTGGAAGATATTGTGATTTTTATATATGACCCTTTGTAAATAGTTTTGAATTTTAAAAATGTTTGTTATTATTTAAAACAAATTATTATTATTATTATTATTATTATTATTATTATTATTATTATTATTATTATTATTATTATTATAGTAGCTATTTTTGAGCGGAGAAACTTTCTCCCTTTCTGATCCGTGATCTTGGATATTCAGGAAACCTGCTCCTTTTTGTTTTACTACAGAAAATTCCTCCCAAAGCAACTGCGCCGAATAAACATCTTCATCCCAGATTTTGACGTTACCAAAATTTCATGTTACTGCCAGTTATCAACATGCATCGAACTGAAGCGATAGCAAACAAGCGTAATCCTCTGCGAAGCAAGGAGAAAAAGCCTGATTGGATTTCAAGGCGAACATTAGTGTGTCGCCGATAGGATACAGATCATCTCAGACACACTTTCCCATTAAAAATTGTCTTAGTCGGAAGCATCCTAAGGATCGGGAAAGTGGAACTGGATTCACCTTTCCCGATCATCCAGACCGTGTGCCGGAGATCGCCGCAGACGCCGGGCACAGATGTTTCCATATGTCTGCGACGTGGCGCAGACCTATCGGCGATCGTGTCGCACACCGATCGCAGATCGTTGCAGATCATATGGAAACCACGTTTAACAAAATCTGTTGTAAAAGGAATGTATATGTTTGAAGTGCGGGCTACAGACGAAAGAGAGAAATGTTCCTCGCACTTATATACCAAGGACTATTAAAGTAATTGTCTCTCTTATAGATACCAGAATAGCCCGCGTAGCAGGCGGTATTGTTGATAGCTTGCATGACAGGCGCTTTATGAGCCAAGTGGGGCGAACGCGGTATTTCGCGCGGAGCGCGACACGAGCGTGAAGCGCGACACGAGGGGACGAGGGGACGTGTCGCGCTCCGTGCGAAATATCGCGTTCGCCCCGCTTGGCTCATAAAGCGCCTGTCATGCAGGCTATATTGTTGGTGAGAGGCAAATTAACTAGCGGCGAAGCCCCGCAGAGAAAGAGGAGGGCCGCATTCTCCGAGCGGCCTACGCCTCTCACGCCAACAATACCGCCAGCTGCGAAAGCTATTGGGGCTGTTACACTGTGAAATGTTTCGTGCAACTTGTCTCGCAATGTTTTGGCGACATTGTGGCGGGACAAGTTTCACGAAACATTTCACGTTGTAACATACCCTGCAACGGCCCAAATCGTTGCGAGACAAGTTGCACGAAAAGTAATAACTTAATTCTACTTTCGGCAACGGCTCTTGCAACTTGTCCCGCAACGATTTTGGCCGTTGCAGGGTGTGTTACACTGTGAAATGTTTCATGCATTTGTCCCACCACAGTGTCGCCAAAACATTGCGAGACAAGTTGCACGAAACATTTCACAGTGTAAAAAATTCAGGTGGCTCCAGCGGCATTCGAACCATGACCTCTGCGATGTCAGTGCATCGATTGCTCTACCAACAGGGCTATGAAGCCACACAATTCGGGGCAGGTCAATTCAGTTCCCGTGAAAGGACTCGACGAAAGAAGTATATGTTTCAGCTGAGGGCTATTTGATCCTCCCACTCATCTGGACGATTTGAGCAATTATGTTATCGTAATCCCTTCGTTAGACCCTTCTGAAAATGAGATGTGTTTATCGTTCCGGTTGCAATAATTAATTTTTAAAATCCGCAATAAGACTTTGGAGAACACTTTCGAACGTTGAAAACTATTAGCGGACTGGCGACCAGGCATGAGCCATTAAGATGGGGACGGAAACGAGTTCGTGTCAAAAAAGCGAGCAAGGCAAATGAAGGCGATTTGCACAGGTCATTTACTAAACTTATCAAGCGTGGCATAAGTTGACTTAGGAAATCACGTGTTTTCCTACGCCGTGGTAGCACCAATTAAAGGGAAGTGATTGCATTGGCAAAAATCACGCTCTCCTAACCGTGTTACTAATCGGTGATTAAATTTCATCCACTGTCTCTAGCATGTTGCGATTTTATTTTACTTTGATTTGATTTTATACTGAAGCAGTAATGAAAGAGATGCCTCAAAACGATGTTTGAACCCATGACCTCTCCGCTACGTGCACAGTGCTTTACTAATTGAACTATAATAAAGACAACTTAAAGCTGTTCGTTTTGCGGGTTGGTAAGAGGATGTTGGTAGAGGATGTCGATATGAGATACTGCACATGATAGACATATATTTCAATCGCGCAAGAAAGCATATTAAAATCACCGATTACAGTTACTGCTCAGTAAATAACGAGCTTGCGTGAAACGACTGATGACCTCGATCAACAACTGCTACTCCCACCGGCCCCACTTCGCCTGGACGACTGCTGAGCCAGGAAACCGCGAAAGACCAACATCCTCAGTTTTTCTTGTCAGTCAAACAAAACCACGTTCCTTTTTCATAGCGTGTAGTAAAAATCCGTTCACCGACTGCCTCGTCTTGATCACGAAAACGGGCGTTCATATAATTTATGAGAGTTCGGTAGATTTTAAAAAAGGAAAGGAACTTTATTTAAGTGTCTACTCGATTTAGCGCTGGAGCACTAATTGGGGACACTGTAAAGTGAAATTAACAATCAACGCAAATCAAGTCAAATGTTGGTTTTTGAGGAGAGGGGAAACCGGAGTACCCGGAGAAAACCTTTCGGTGCAGAGCAGAGAACTTGACCAACAAACTCAACCCACATATGACGCCGAGTCCAGGAATCGAACCCGGGCCACATTGGTGGGAAGCGAGCGCTCTCACCACTGCGCCATCCCTGCACCCCTTAACACTCTGCATCCAGGACAACAGGCACATATAATTGGTTTGATACTAATCCAGTGCTCGAAATAAAATAAAAAAATCCAGGTTGTCCCTGTTTCAAAAGCCGGGCAACTAAACCCCGTAAAATTCGAGGCCCTGATAAATGCTTGAACCCTCGACGATTAATTGCTCGCCGTGTTCGGAGATGCAATCGCATGGCATCCCATAGTTTAAGTGTGCGCCTGTGTTTTTTTCGTGGAAGTTTGGGTTTGAAAAGTTTTGGCATTTCAAAAATGGAGTCTTCGATCTCCATCGCCAGCTACATGTGAATTATCTTATTTGACATTTTTTTGTAAAAGCCACAGATATTCAAAACACGGGAAAATGATCAAGTGCGGCAAATTAATTACTGTGAACTTCACACTACCGACAGACATCATTTGAGAAGAGAAAATTGTCGAGTGAGTCGGGTGCTGCTTATGTTTTCTATTTTTGGCTGGGTTAAATTGTCCGTAACTGTTTTTTCTTCTGGCAATCAACCTTTTCATTTTCCTAAAAATTAGGCGCCTGGTAAACAGCTTTCTAGTCGTCTGGGACGACCGGACAATTATACCACTAATTTCGAGCACTGCAGCGGCACTGCAGTAATCTGACTTGAAGAACAATTACAGTAGCTTACAAAGAAACGATGTCAGTTAGGTAATCAGAGTTTATAAAAGGATTCCCCTGACTGATGAAGACACTGAAAGTACGCTCGGAAGACGGCTGAGCCGAACGTCGAACTGACATGAGACACGTCGAAGTCCGAAGTTTGACTCATTAAGTACGACGAACTTTACTTGGATCGACCAACACGTTCTTTAATTTCCGTCCACCTCACCAGTCAGACGGGTAGAACGTGTGAACATCATGAGTCTGGGACAAACGTCGGACTTCTTATGAGCCGAAGTTAACGCATAATTTTTAAAAAATGTATGATATGTATATTTTTGCTGTCGCATTTGGTTCAACGTTTGACAGAACAATCTCAATGTAGGTCTACCCAAAACGGTTAAATTTGGATCTACCCAAACAACCATTTAGTTCAAGATTCTCATTGTGAAGTTCAACATTTGGCCGGCCAGAGCCTTTAGAGTGGAACACTGGGCGTTGAATTGCAACTCAGTTGTAATTTACATTTATTTTTCTTCAAAGAGGAGTAGCAT
>OX421452.1:16834850-16837350 GCA_949126865.1 Montipora capitata
CTACCGGAACTTAACTGGTGTTCATATGCTGTCAGCTTTGCCTGTAAACTTTAACAGCTATATCCTATCCAGGTGATCTGGTGACGTAATTTGGAGGACTGGGAAGAAAAATTTTAACGCCGTATCCCACAACCGCGCGCGGCCTTACATGTAGGTGTTGTTTCCAAACTCCCTACAGTATTGCTATCGCCAAAACTCAACAGGCCCCAGTTGTTCAAACGATGGATAGCGCTATCCACCGGATAAATCACTATCCAGCGGATAAACACTAGCAAAACCGATTGAGTCATCCAGTGGATAGTGATTTATCCAGCGGATAGCACTATCCATCGTTTGAACAACTGGGGCCAGATCATTACGTGTCTACCACATTTCCTGTTACTGATTGAACATTCAAGTAGACCCGACAAGATCTAGCCTTGCCTCTGCCATGTTGAATTCGAAAATAAGGCCGCGCGCGGTTGTGGGATACGGCGTTAAAATTTTTCTCCTCAATCCTCCGAATTACGCCACCAGATCACCTGAATTTGAATGAAAGCTGGAAAGTATACTTGTGTCAAATTAACTGTTTTTTAGAAATTTATTTTTTACTTAATCCTTCAAGGCTTTTTAGGCTTCGAAATGAAGGTGCACCGAATTGCGTAGAAAAGATGTTGAACTTATCAATAAAAGTGGCCAATATTGCACACTCTCGGATTTTATGTTTAGGAGTTTCACGAAAGCAAATGTAACTGACTCACTGCAAAAGATAGAACTTTGTTGGAAACTAAACTGTTACTTGGTTTGTCACTCTTTGTCTAACTTGTAATCTACCTCATCTTTAGAGGATTTGAGTATGACCAGCAAGAGGTAAGTTTCATATGTCATCTTTAACCAGGCTTTCAAGGGTCAGTATTTTGTGTGATGGATCGGAAATGCAATTACATTATATAAAAGACATGTTTCCATTGTAATGTGTGCTACAATATTATTACTTATAATAGTACAACACTTCAATCTCTTTTTTGCTAGTCAACTTCATATATCATAGTATATCCAATCATATCCCTTCAGAGTTTTGAGAAGCTTGCTATAATTGAAGTGGTTTCTATCTCCGAGTATTTACTCAACCAGCAATACATTGTCCCCGACTGTTTTCAAAGAAAGTGCACCTAACCCTTTTAATTTTACCTTTGTTTCATAAATAATCGCATTGTCCGAGCTGTGTACAGAGTTTACTTGAGTATAAGTGCCTCCTGACTCAAAATGGCAATTACAAGCCTGCTTTCCCTCTCCCCCCACCTCTTTCTCATATAGTTGTAAAATAATGTGGAAGGGATACAAGGAAAAACTGTATCAGTTGTCATTTTAAGCTGCAACTATGCAGACATCAGTACAGGGGAATCATTTGATGTTTTGGTTAAAGTGGATAGTGTTGTATTTTTTGTTGTTGTTGCATGCAATGGTTAGTCAAAGTTTGTATAGTACCTTTAAAGAAAACTTTATTGAGCACCACCCTCCCACCACCCCGATTGAGCAGCTTCCTTCAGATAACCCCCCCCCCCCCCCCCTCTCCTTTGCTTGAGATAATATGCATTCTGACGATTAACTGAAGAAATAGGGCATTGGAAAAGGAAGATAAAAAAAAGTCTGATCAAAGAATGATCTAGGGCGAACCAGTGTTCTGACCTTAATTCAAGACTAATTAATTTATTTACGTATCTTTGCATTCGTTGTTTTCTCTACCCACTTGTCTTTTGGTCACAGCAGTTCACAAGTATTGTAACAGACCAATAGACCAATTTCGAGATATCAAAATTCAGTCCTAAACAAAAGGCATCACCTGGAGGCTCTGGGGAATAAATATAACGATTTGTATGAGTTTATTCCCCAGAGCCTCGAAATGATGCCTTTTGTTTCGGACTGTATGTCAATATATCAAAACTGGTCTATTTCGATATATTAAATTTCAGCTTAAAACAATAAACATGATTTCGAGGCTCTGGGAAATGAAATAAGGAATTGTATGGGTTCTTTCCCCAGAGCATTAAGGTGATGTTTTTTGCCTAAGACTGAATTTTATCGAATTGGTCCATTGTTAAGTTAGAAGTTTTAACAATCAAACCAAAAAAAATCCAAAGTTTATCTCAGGCACCACTCTGTTTTTTAACCAGGAACCCAGGCTCTCTCTCTCTCTCTCTCTCTCTCTCTCTCTCTCTCTCTCTCTCTCTCTCTCTCTCTCTCTCTCTCTCTCTCTCTCTCTCTCTCGCTCACCTGTTCACGTGAATTCCCATGAAGCCAGGACACCTGTTCACGTGAATTCCCATGAAGCCAGGACAAAGTGCTCCCTAGTTCTGGTAGGCTCACTCTGTGTTGTATTTTCAGTTGAATGAAGACTTTCAAATATATGTGGACAATTCAAATATCTGGGAAGAACTGTGCTAAAGGTTGAAGGGAGTGTTTCTTTTTGTCAAAATCAGCAATCCAAAATTAGATGACAAACATATGAGATCTTGTTAAT
>OX421452.1:16842350-16874850 GCA_949126865.1 Montipora capitata
TACTCGCGGACATTTTGCTCATTGCTGGTATTTTTCCTCGCCCCTGCGGGGCTCGGAAAAATACTACGTATATATAAATCTCCGCGCGTATTATATGTTAAACCATCGAATAAGATGTATTTATTATTCTTGCCGCTTCAAAACGTACTGTTTTAAATCATCACTGCACGTATTCTTCGGCTTCCAGATAGACGGCGAGCAGTCTCTTCTTCGATCTAAAAACGCGTACGTTGAACTTTCTACAAGGCTGAAGCTGCGAGTCGCAAATACCGCGGGCGAACCGCAGTACACGTACACGTTCGTTTCAACGAGACTTCTCGCGGTGTAGCTTCCAGATGGCTTCATAATGCGCGTGCGCGTGCGCACTAAGTCTCTCAATGACGCACCCATGTCCGTATCCATAGTAACAACCGCAGCGCGCAGCCTGGGACTGAATACAAGCCCTCTCAAATGTTGAAACCGTTTGGCCACCCCAGCAGTCAACACGGTTCACCACTTGAAAATGAACGAGGTTTGGCAATATTAACGATAAGGTAACGATTTTACTTTCAAAAAAACTCAGTGGTGGAGCTGTGCGCAACACAATCGAACGGCGATGGGTTCGAGACTTAGCCTGTTCAAGCATGGATTTGTTATGTATCTCTGCTGCCGTTCCAGCCGCTTCCTTAACTCTTGAGAGAATATCGTAGATGTTCTTGTTCTTCGGGCCATTTACGTTCGATCAAAAGCAACACACAAATAGTGGTAAGAAACATAGCGAAACGCAAATTAATTAATAGCTTGACGTTTCGAATGCTACAACCGTTCATCTTCAGAAGCAATATTCCGTTAGGAATACGAAACTGTATTTAAATCTTCGAGAACTGGGTCTTAGCAGAGGTGGTGTACAAAGCATGCTATAGTATGCCACTTGCATTGACAAAATCTCTGAAAACTTTTTGAAAATTGCGGCTTATGCTATTTCCCCACCATTAACATATATTCAATAACGCCATCGTCTTGAGCAACTTCCCTTACCATTGGACAATTGCCAGGGTCTCTCCTCTTTTCAAAAAAAGACCAAAAACTGCAGCCGATAATTGCAGACCGATCTCCATCTTGACAGTTATAAGCAAAATAATGGAAAAATTTATCTACGAGAAAATATGTGACTACCTTACTCTAATAAGTTCTTTCGGATCATCAATTCGGCTTTCGCAGACTTCAATCCGGACTGCTGTTGCTTTCCTAGAGAGCTCAAACAGCTGGTATGTTAATATGGATAGAAAAATGTTTAACCATTAGCCTTGTTTTGTTCTTGGACTTTAAAAAGGCATTTGATGCCAACAATCATGGATTCTTCTGCGCAAGATTGAACTATATGGTATCACTGGGAGTGCCCTTACATATGAAATCGTATCTAACTGACCGCAAGCAAAAATGTCAGCTAAATGATACGATGTTGCCCGAAGTACAAATTACCTGTGGTATTCTTCAAGGATCTATCTATTCTTGGCCCTCTTTTCTTCGTCTTATACGTAAATGATTTACCAGATTGTGTAAGGCAGGCTACTCCACGGTTGTTTGCCGATACAAATCTTACGGTTTCTGGTAATGCGTTAGAGGAGATTGAGTTGGCCATGAATAGTGATCTTGTCACGGTGAAAGAGTGGCTCTTGGCTAACAAGTTAACTCTAAATGTAGCAAAAACAGAATTTATGCTGATTTGTTCCATCTACAAGATAAGAAACCTACAGTTTCAACCTTGTATTGAAATAAATGAGGAAAATCTTAAACAGGTTCAGCATAGTAGGGTTCTTGGCATAGTAATCGATCAGGATCTATCTTGGGACGAGCACATTAGAATGTTGCCAAAAGAGTTAGCTCAGGAATAGGAGGCGAATTCCGGAGTTTGCTGAGAGAGACACTCTAGTATCAATATAAAGTGCTTTAACCCAGCCATACTTTAGCTACTGTATTGAGGTATGGGATACTCTTGTGAAGGGGCTCTCTAAGGCTCCAGAAACTACGAATTTCAGACTAGATCAGCTCGACTGATAATGAATCTATCCAATCACACTCCTGCCACCGAGGCTTTAGGTCTCTTAAAGTGCCTCTTTGACCAAAAAATCAATTTTTATTTTTCTTTCGATTTCAAAACTGTGCGAACTAAACACTAAGCGACCAAAGTTTTAAGAGATGATTTAATAAAGACACCGGTTTATTTCAACTGGAATTTTCTTATTTAATGGTCCGCCATTACTTTAAGTTCTTGAGAGAGCTGGGTCGAGGAGAAAATGACGTCAAAGGCTCACTAGTTTAAGAATGCAATGCGTGTGTACACCGCTGAATTAATATGCAGCACGGGAGATTTGGGCTTTCAGACTTTTGCATATATAATAAGCTGTATTCACACGCTGAAATTTTAAGTTGACTGAGGGAGAGAAGAGCTCTGGGGAACCTTGAAGCAAAGTGCCTTCTCATTGGTTTTCGTGAAGAACAATCAAAAGCGTCTCTAATTGGTGAGTTCATGTTAGCACGAGAAGTGAGCAGGCGCCGTAGGGTTCAAATAGCCACTTTTTGGCTATGGGAGCCCTACTGCGCATGTTCTCCTACATAGAGTTTCCCAGAGCCTTGGGTCGATCCGAGGCTCTGGTGACGAGAATGGGAAAAATCTCAGCGCAAGTAGCATCGGGAAGATTTTTAGCTCCGGTGTGTTGTTCGGAGACAGCAGTGAAACTAGAGTATTTTTTCCGCTCATTTGGAAAAATATTCATTCTAGCCAACAGCTAAATCGATCAAAACTACGTAGGAGCATAGCCTTGAAATACTGGATACAAACAGCTGATTTCCGAGACAATACAGCTATACTGAAACGAAGTAAAATGTCAACACTTCTTTGTTACAGGGTAGTAATCACAGAAAAAAAATTATTCTCTTCCCAACGTAAACATAGTGGCTTCATAGCTCAGTTAGTTAGAGCGTCGCATCGGCATCGCGAGGTCACGGGTTCAAACCCCGTTTGAAGTCCTGGATTTTTCAGCATTCTCTACGCAATTGCTAATTGCTCCTATATTGTAGTAGTAGCTTTCCTTCAAATAACAGTTGGCTCAACACCAAACAGACCTACAAAATCTGGACGTGCCTCGCTTTACAAAAACACCGCTGCTCTAATGAACCGCTTAGTGGAAAGGAAGCAATACGAAGAACAATAATATGACAATACATGTAACCAAAAATGTTAAATGGGGTTGGGTGGAACAACAGGTAAGTGAAAAACCTCCCAGTACGTCAACTCGCATCAAGGAGAAAAACCACGGGCTGGGTGAACCCCACAAAAAGGTCTCCTGGGTTACACCGACAAGGTCAGCAGCACGGATAATACAGTAGCCGGTGGAAATATGTCGGGTTCATGGGAGCAACATTTCAATGTATTTTGACCGCACATTTTTTATTAACAACAAAGTTAATTCAGAATAAATAATGAAAATTAAACTATTTGAAAGTTTTCTTGACAGATTATTATTAGTATTATTATTATAGACGTTGTCTACAAGACTACCGCCATAAGAAATTTCAACAAGTATGCTAATATGGTCTCTTATTGTTCTTGATGCACACCAGTGGTGAAGCTGCGAGAAGAGTGGGCCGGCTTTGTCGCTCGTGTGGTACTCGCGGTTTTATAACACTGGACAATCACGTCCTTTTGAGACTAAAACTTAAGTTGAGGACAGCTGAAACGAGGGATTGTGTAATCCACTGAGGAACCGAACCGCAGTGGCCAACTCGAAAGCCTCAGCTCCTTTGGCCACTGTGCACCCACACTGGAAAAAATCTATATTTATCCTCAGTTTTCCTAATGTTGTATTATATACCTGTGTAATCTCTATAATTAGTTGAAATATCAATGTGTGCAATAAAGATTCCTTCCTCACATGAGACAAAGCCAAACCGTTGTAGCTAAAACCTGGATGGTAAAAGCAAAGCCTTGTAGGGAAGATATCGATGACGTCACCTATTGTCATTAATGTTTGTAAACAGGTATCTTCCTTATTGTTTAAAAGAACAAAAGAACGAGTATTCAGGAGGGCATCAAATGGAGACTGGGCCTCGGAGTCAATCCTCTCTAGAGTAAACGTATCAATAGCACGCCTCTCGAAGGGAGTTTCGAGGTTAAAAGCCCAATCAAAACAACAAAGCTATGACATTGCTATTGTTTTACTTTATATAAGCCAATAAACACGCATCACGCTGGAATTTTTTATTCCGCGTTTCGCCGTGAAAATATGACACTTTTTGCGGGAAAAGTTGTTCTAAAAACAAGTATACTCGGGAAAGCGTTGACTCAAGGAATAAGAGTAGATAGACGCTCCATTTGATGGGCTAAAATAGATAATGGCAGCAAACAACATCAAAAACCAAAACTAGCAACTAGTAATGGAGGGCGGGGGGGGGGGGGGGATCAATACAGCACTATCACATTAGGATTGTCATAGGACTGACTAAGTATTTAAATTAGATAATCCTTAGGAGGACGATTTACACTAAGATCGTCATTGGCAAACGTCGAACACACATTTTTCCATTAGGATACAGAACAAGGCCCAGGACAGGAAAAGAAAGCCGAAGGAAAAAGAGAAGTAGTTCCGTTTAGTTCAGTTTATACATCGCAACCTTCAAAAACTCACGATGTATCGTTTATGAGGAATCTGCACACCAAGGGTTCACTTCCTCCTAAAATGAACGCAAAAAAAAAACAAAATTAAAAACAACAAAACAAAGAATACACAAAATGTAAAGAAATAATGATCGTTGTCATGGTCATCATCATCATCATCATCATTGGATGTGCTGGCGGCGGTGTGAAGAACATGCTGAGAGAGACTGTAAAGTTATTTCAAGACAAGAAGGAAGCAGCAGAGGCAGTACTAGCGCTAGCGATGCAGAAGACAGTACTAGCGAACAGTGAAATTTTACTGAGAAAGATATCATCTGTGCTAGTGGAATCAATAGGGAGTTTAAGAAACCACGACGGCTATGGCGACGAGAACGTCGCTTCAAACTAGTAGTTTGAGCTATTCTAGTGTTTCACAATGTTTCCATCTAGTTTATGTTGTACAATATGGGCGAAGTATGCAACAACCAGATTGGTATGTACGGATTTGAAGCAAAGAGAGAGAAGAAAAGACTCAGTGTTGCTTGTCCACGTTGTCGTCAAAACCTGTAAACTGGTCATTTTACGTTGCTGTTTTGACGAGTACGGGAGATAAATGTAAAAAAAATGCGTGCCGCACGTGCAGCACGATCCCTTTTTCCTCTTTTAGCCAATGGTATTACTGCTTTTTGGCATTGTCGTTACCGTAGCCGTCGTCGTTTCTAAGGTCGTGTTCTATTGGGATCAACCGTTTCAACCGCAACCGATTTCGGCAGAAGCGGTTGAGGTTTCCCAATAGAACACCTTTCCAACCGTTTTCGGTTGAAACGCGGTAACTCCTGGGAATAGTTATTACCAGACTTCTCAGCGTTGACAAGTTGAGGCCCGAAACCAACATGGCAGGAGCCCGCGGCCGACTTTAAATGGCCCGCGTAAACGACAGCGGTTGCTGCCAATACTTTTTCAACCGTTTCAACTTAGTTTGATGCCGATCAAAAAGTTGATCAACCAAACCAACCGAAAACGGGTTTTTCCCAACAGAACACGAAAAACCCAACCAACCCAACCAACTAAAACCGCTTGATCCCAATAGAACACAACCTTAAACTCCCTAATATGTGACGAGGAATCAAGACAGTTAAAGGCTCTCTCCTACTTTTCGCTTAGCTCTTATTAACCGAGCAGGAGGTCTGTATGGGAGAATCTTGACCTCGGTCGTGAGTACAGCAGACCTCACTGCGTTCGGTCTGTACACAAGACCGAGGTCAAGATTCTCCCATACAGACTGACTAAGCTCGGTTAATAAGATGTTTATTATACGACAAACAAGAACAATTTAATTCGTTTAATGTAATTGGTTTGTAGTAACTGACATTTTGCTTGCATGCAAACGGCGATGAGTGGCAATGAGCTGAACTTAATTCTGCCAAAGTTTGTTCGTCCTCCTTTCATTTTCTTCTCATCATGCTTTTTGACAATTCCATAAATAAATATTGGTAGAAGAAAATACTCAATATCTTTGCATTTTCGTTTGCAACTTTTTCACCGCAAAACATTACCGGTCTAGATACGAAAATCTAGACCACGGTCAATATCGATTTTAGCCAATTGATCAAATTCATGAATTTGGTAGTTCCCAGTCCTTGTGAGACAGAGCCATATAATAACTGTTCTTATGAACGGAGTCAGCAAATCTTGGTGGCTCCTTGTTTCAGGTATAGACATTTTATGTTGCAGAGCTATATTGTTTAATAATGATGATGATGATGACCATTAAGGAACAAAAGTGATCGTTTTTTTCCTTTCATGGCGACATTTATCGTTTCGGTTCTAAGAGAAGAGGATGACTGGCACCTGAACCTTCTTTCCCTTTCATCCCCACGATCGAAACGTTCATTCTCCTAACTAGTACCATGGATTTCTTTGTTGTTGGGTGGTCATGAAAATTGGTGCTATATCAAGATCACAACTCCCAACATGATAATATTCTTTATCCTCAACACCTGTCTGACTGACATTTCATTGAAATTGTGAGGAGACTATACGTACTAATCACTCCTGGGAGTCAAAAAGGTTAATTGACAATTATTCCATGAACCCGCGTTGGATACGAGATGATAAATAGCCATCAAGGCGCGTAGCGCCGAGGCTTATTTCCCTTTCGTAAACGGTCGTTGCCATTTGAAACGGTCGATGCCATTTTTTAGCTCTGAATTACACTCATTAGGTCTAAGAACTCAAAAGGTTGCGATTACTGGGAGTTGTCTCGCTGGTCATATGAGTTAGGGTTCGGGTTAGGGTTCTGTTTAGGGTGAGGGCTAAGAACCCGAGTTCGAGTCTTGAAATTTTCGGACACTTTTTTTTCTCCAGTTTTTCTTTTATAAATGTTTTTTTTCCTTTTTTGTCTTAATTTTTGTTCATATTTTTTCTTAGTTTGTTTCTTTTAATTTTCTTTGAAGTGAAGTGTGTAGTCGACCGTTATAAATGGCATCGACCGTTTCAAATGGCAACGACCGTTCTGAGAAATGGCAACGACCGTTTACGAAAGGGAAATTTGCAGCGCCGAGTTGGCTTTTACCAATCTCGTCTCCAACAAGGGCGAATGGAATAACTGTTTATTAAATTCTCAACCTTCGGTTTTGCTAAATTTTATTTAAGTTGAAGAAACGACTGGAAAGTGACGTGAATTCCCGGCGCTATAACGTTTATGCTGAACGACATTTGCCGCATTCATTTTCATACAAGGTCAAACGCAGGAATAATGGCTGATAACCGAGATCCAGTGAACCAATGAGAAAGATAGAATTGCATTATCCGAGGTTGAGAATTTAATAATTAAGGGTAACAGGTCCAGTCCGGTCTTTGAAATACTTGAATTTCTCTTAATTTTACATACAATAAGCAGGATCCGAAATTGCTCCTTCCTGGTCGCCAATACGACTAAAAATTGAGTACTGGCGACCAGAATTCACAACTGGTCGCCAGTGGACGACCGATATTAATTTCAGAGCCGTTTGCCAACAGGTGTCCCACTTTTTATCCTGCCGATGCTTTTGAGATAAAAATGAAAGAGGTTTTCCCGTTAACTACCTTCATAACGTCGCAAGCCGCCAGGTCTTTTTGCGGTTTCTCGTACAATACGTATTGCGGGCGAAAAAACAACGTAAAGAGATTCAAGGGACTGGTGCGAGAAATGTAGCACGGTAAGAACATGGCGGCCTGTGTGCGACACCCCTACGAGGTACCAAGATCCTATCTTGTGGGTGTGGCATGAAATATTTTTCACCCCTAAGAGGTACCAAATTATGGGTTTTAATTAGACAAAATTAAAAATTTGTTGATTGTCAGATGTTTCCTGTCCTAATTTTTTGGTTCAATACCCTAAAACGTACCACTAAAGCTCCCGCTGTGGACCTTTTGAGGCTGAACACCCTAAGAGGTACCAAAACCGCCTTTTTCACCCATAAAAGGTGCGATGAGCACCCCCGGGGGTGCGACAGAACGTGACTGGTGTTTCCGTGGCTGAAATTTTCAACAAACTAAGGGGCAGATGAATTTCTTTATTACATTCGTGGTCGGATACATTTTCTCTCCAAAATGTCCGCTTTCGTAAGCGAAAAATAATGCTTGGTACATACACACGACAGAGCGCGGTCGTTGCTTTCTGGTATCCATAAAAAAAGTTCAAAACGTGCATTTTCAGGTGAAAGTTTTTCGCGACCACAATTTGACATCTGCCGAGTGAAAATTTTTATCTAGTTGCCAGTTGGCGCCCATGTAAGAAAGCTAATTTCGGACCCTGGCATTATCTTGCTAATGTTGGTAAGGAGAGGATGTGGTGTTCGCATTGACCCGTGGCGCCCGTTTCCCGTGACTCCCGAAACCTTTCAGGCCTTTTTCGGTTGTCACAACTCCCTCTGTATCTTAGAACGGTTAGGTATTAAGTCATCAAACTCAAATTGGGGGCCTAGTTGTACGCTTCCTGCAACAGACTCCCACACAGCAAGGGTACAAAATGGATGCTGCTTTCCTATTACTTGTTACACTGGTGCAAATTTGAATTTTGTCAGAGGATTTCAAAGTAAATTGTTGCTTTTCACACAGTTAACTATGCTTTTCACGATAGTTTTATTTCCTCTTTGCCCCTCCCTTCCATTCTACACTCACCAGGATATTTTTCACCGCTGAATGTATTTATTATCCACTCACAAGCATTCCTGCTTTTCATTCTAAACAAACAGAACAACAAGAACTTTAGCATAAATGGGAATTTACAACACTGCCGGACATCATCATCATCATCATCATCATCACATCTTTGTTTACCCTCGGATTTTAGAGTAGCTTGGTGTAGCTAGTATCTCCGAGCGCTTTACCCTCCCTATCATGATATACCGCAGAGAACAGACCAGAACACCGGGAACTGTATGCTATGCCCTTTGCGAATCTGTGCTGCATCTTTTACGTCCCACAGGGTCTTACGCTTTATCGTCCTTACCCGAGAAGACCAAAGCAATTGTAGAAGTCATCACAAAGGATGCACTTTCTCCCCAAGTATTAGAAGACCACGAATGTTGGTCCGGCCGGAGTTTTGATCCGGCGACCACCTCCCGCACAGAAGTCCAACAATCAACCAACCAAGTGAACCGGCCGGGAGCCGTATCACGCACACCACACAATAAAAGGCTATGGACTGGTCACGTTTTCGGGACTTCGAACTGAGAACATACTAGCAGAGCTGAAATCCGCGTGAATGGGCTGTCTAGTAAAGCCCCCTTCGCGGCAATATACTCGCACCCGTCACTGGGCACGCTTGGAATTCTTTTACCTTTTCTTTGCAACAACCCATCACGTGCCTTTCGTATTTACTCCTGGCTACCGAAGCCACAGACAGCCCAGACTAACAATTTGAGAGCTTAGGTAACGTATCGATTTCAGCTTATCTTATGTTATAGCAAAAGACACTAAAAAGCAACTTACTTAATACACCCCACACATGTCTCTAGGGGATTTCAAAACTAGCTCAAATCACATAAATTAGAGAAAAGGACATAAGTTGCCACGAGAATTTGTTTCTTTCTCCAAGGACGTAATGGATTAGACAAGTTTTCCGCTAACTTGCATCACCTTGTTTTCAAGCTGCACTCCAGTAGCCACGAAAGCCTATTTTGTCGTTACGCTCGCTCGCTCGAACCTACAATACTGCAAAACACACAAACACCAAATTACATTTGCTGGGAAATCTGCAAGCTCTAGGGGATTTTTGGATAGAACGTGTGTGGTATGCCTGATTATTAAGAGTACTCTATTACGAAAAAAATGCTTCTAAGCTAGACCTGACAACAGCTGTCCCTAAACTTTTCCCATGGTAGTCTCTATCAATGGTACATGCCAAAACGTCGCTGTACGGTTTAAACAATTCAACCAAATTCTGCAAAGAATCACACCAGAAAAGAAAATCACGTACAACTTTTAAGTAGTAACATATCAACATGTGCTTATTAAAAGAGATGATTATCACAGCCGTTCGTGTTGAAGATCAGTGGAATATTTAGATTCTAGAGATTCTCAACTTGGAACTGTTTGCAGATGTATCCCTGATTCCTTTTCCCTGGGCGTGAAGGCAGTAATGAGATGCACTCCTGTTTAACCAAGCATCACAAAGTGTCCCCTTAACCTTTTTTCTGAACCTAAATAGGCCACTTCCATTATGGCATGATTTTATTAAGAAAGACCAGCATGCTCTGTCAAAATGCATTGTTATTCTGATTTTTCTTCTCTCCTCCAAGTCTAATTGTTAAAATTTGCCTGACAATAGAAGCAACTCAAAGCAGTCTGGTCTTCGTAGTAAATGATGTTATCACATGTGCAAATCGTCCATACAACTTGTGTGAAGAAAAGTGGGCAATAAACATCAAAAATTGTCCCCCCATACTAAACTAAGCATTATCAGTTTTGAAAAAACATCATTCAAATGTAACACGAACAATGGCAACTCTTTTGTTGTGAATACCGACCAACATGAAAGTGCCTCTTGGATCCCGCGGGAAAGATAAGAGGAGAGAGTGTTGAAGTGTGGGGGTTAGGGGGGAAGGGGGGGTGAACCTAACAAGAAGCAGATGATTTTACAGTGTTTGATTGAATTTTAGCTCTACAGTGATACCTTTATCTTATCTCAGGATATATAAGTTTATTTTAGGTTGACGAAGCTATGCTATTCCACAATTAATGCACATCACCTTCCCAAATTTTGAGGACATGATCACCCCCTCCTCCCTCTCCTCCCCACCTCAAACACGAAGTCAAAAAGGTTATGGACTTAGTACCAATAATAATATTATTTTAATTTTCTAAAGGCCAACATTCTATTTGTCAGTGAGCATATCAAACAACAAACCTGTTCTGTAATTGTTGTAGGAAGATTCTCAATAACGATAACATCACTGCCATCTGATGAAGCCAACAAATCTTCCTGTACAAGAAAAAAGAAATTATTCAGTGGTGTATTTGTCTCAAATCAAACGCTTACATGTATGTCCATGGACAAGGATGTGAGAGTTATTTTTGTTGACCATCTCTCTTTTATGTTGTATTTCTTGCCAGAATTGCACATCAAACCTTATACCCCTGACCCCTTATACTCACCAATAATTGGGAGCCCCTGAGAGTGAAAGGGTTGGAAATATCGATGGGTGTATATTTCATTGTGTCTATTGCTTTTGACAGCAATGTCTGGTCAGATATGGCTCTGTACAGATATGTACATGTACATGTATGGGCATGTTCCATAGGCTGGTGATTTCATCTTTTCTACAACTTTGTTAGGAACGAGCTCATACATCATCCAGTGAAGGTAGATGGCAACCTTATCATGCCACTGGTATTATTGTTGTTGTTGTTGATGTTTTTCTTCTTCTTCTTCTTCTTCTTCTTCTTATTATTGTTGTTATTGTTATTGTTATTGTTATTGTCATTGTCATTGTCATTGTCATTGTCATTGTCATTGTCATTGTTATTGTTATTGTTATTGTTATTATTATTATTATTATTATTATTATTATTATTACTATATACTCTACTACTACTGCTACTACAAAGTTCTATTATTAGAGATTCAAGGGCTACCTTGAACCAACAGGCTTTTCGACCGTTTGTTTTTGTTAATTGGAAATTTGCATGATTGCTTATAATTGTAGCAATGTGATTGGACGAATTTCAGCTTTGGCCCGAATTTTCATACATGAAAATTGTTCCACAGCAAGCAATGCCTGTAGGATGGAGGTGGGCCTTTAAGCATCACATTTACATGAAACGCGAAACAGTGGGCTACTGCTTGTCATACACTGTAAAAGCATGAAAATTATGTTATTCTAACTTGTCTCTCTCGTTTGAAAAATTAATTGATACTTTCTGCTAATCTCTCTACTACTAATTTATGTTTAGACCTCAAGGTCCTCAGGATCGAGTAACCACTTACTTACACCACTTAGTAATGTGGATCAAGACAGTAAAGAAGGAGCAAATTATGTAAGCTAATTTGATATAAGAACATTAAACATATAAGGAAGGGAGCAAAAGCCCTGCTGCTCATCTGAGCAGTACAACAACCTTAAATTTAGACAAGCAAAAAAAAAGGATAAAAGTGAGTAACTGTGAAAATGCAGGCTTAGTATTAGTCATACATAATTTCATTAACTTAAACTAAACAACGGTTCCAAGGTGAGATTGAGCCCTTATAGCCTTTCCAGAACGTTTCTTTTTATACAGCAGTACTAACCTTACATCCTATGGAAACCAAAGGTGTAGTGGAGGTTGTATTTCTTTCATCTGTTGAATCAGATACATTTGAGACTGGTCTTGATGTGTTATTCTTGTTTAACCTTGTAGCAGTCTCTTTGCACCACTTTGGCGTTGATGGCTTGACTTTACTGGCTGACAGTGGAGGAAATGACTCTTGTTTCTGTATTAGAAAGATGGCTCATTAATTTGACAAGAATGTTCATGACAGTTTGAGACATAATATCATGTTATAAAAGAACAAAAACTTCTAATGACAAAGTACAACTGAATCTATTGTATTTTTTAAATCTCAACCTTAATTTTTAGTCCATACATAAACACATTGATTATAATATATAGATTACACACATACATACATATGCAATTCTCCATATAGAGACTTTATTATTATAACAGTATTACAGTTGACTGTTTGGCTCCTAGGCTCAATCCCCCAGAAAGGTTTTGTCGCAGCAAAATAAATAAATAAATAGATAAATAAATAAAAAATATGAACAGTCATCTCTCAATCATCTTTTTTAAAGCTTTTTATTAATTTCATTTACTACCAGTTTCTCCTGATAGCTGATGATGCAGATAAAGCAGTCCATTTGAGTAAAATTGAATCAACATGGTCTGTGGCATTGTGAATAAAGTTGATAATGGTCACCTAATCAACAAGATCTGTGGCATTGTAAATAGTGTTGATAATGGTCAACTAATCAACTTTCATTTCTAGAAACAACACGATGCATTTGGGACGATTTCGGAGAAAAAATAAAGTGGAAAAGTGTGTTGAGGTGATACGTACTTTGACGTTTCAAAAAGCTAGCAGAGACAAGCGCTTTTCAAAATCATACACAAAAAAGGTATTTTACGTTTAAGATGCTGGAAATTTGCTTCTCAACTTTCTCTCCTGGTCTCCTAACAGGAGGTGAATCTGTCAAAGCACGAGCTTTCATCAGAGAGGCTCTTCCCCGCCCAGTCGAGCCCCTGGGAATCGACTGCTTTTCCTTCGTTATTCCAAGTGCTGCTTTAGGAAGGGCGATGCAAGTGACATCTTTTGTTGGTTTGCCTCTTCCTTCTCCCAATGCTGGAATAAGTTCTGTTTCATCCGGCTCTTTCGAAGAGTGAACGTCAATAAACAAGTCCTCGTCCCGTGTTTTCCACTCAGTGGCCATCATTTTCACTAACCTCGCCAGTCCCTACGCAGCTGAGCAACATTTTCGTACCCAGGGTTCTTCATCGCCCTTTAAGGCCAATCAAGGGCGGTGCAGGGCGGTGCCAACTAATTCAACCGTATTTTTGCGAACACCGCGGTAAAACGCACTGCGCATGAGTACAAATTTAAGCTTCCGGTCAATACGCATTTCCGGTTACGTATTTAAATCCAATGTAAACGAGATAAGATCCCGAACTGCGAAGTTTGAAAACAAAAAGTAAGAGGTAGCATAAGAAAATGGGAGAAAGGTTTGTCTCGTTGAAAAGTGTATTTTTCATTTAAGTTTCAAGCGCTTGCACCAAGGGGTTTGGTGTTTGCACCAGCAACGAAAGATGAGAGAATTTCGGGCGCGTTCGCGCTCGTCAAGAGCAATCTTTTTTTCGTAGTTCTCCTTGTTGCGTTGGTTTGGTTGTGCGGCTCACCCGCAAAAAAGTGTGGGAAAGCCAACAAAAGCAGCTGTAAATGTGCCGGCAAAAATATTTTTTGTCAGAAGATTTAGCCAGAGCTGCCGAACTCCAAGTGGGTTCAACAGTTTGCCGTCTCCATTGGGACGAAATACGGAGGAGCAACAACAGGTGCTCGGTTCTGTCTTCAAAAGGTACTTGTAAAATTATCTCGTACTATTTTGGGAGTGTCATTTGCATTTAATGTACCTCACATTTTTATTTTACTCTTCTTGAATACAGTACAGTGCGGACAATTATGCACTAGTCAGTGGAAAACCCCGCACCCCCATACCCGGGGAATAGCGGGGCATTAGACCAGGCCTGCCGTCTAAATGAAGCAAATTTCCCGCTATGCGCGGCAATTTCGTAAGTCAAAACCAACCTTTTCTCCCCCGCTCCCGGGACAATACAGTACTTTCAAAATCATAAAGCACAATGTTGAGCAAAATTAATATACTTCAAGAATTGTAATACCTCAAATTAAACTTTGATAAACATGAAAATCAACAATGCAGTCCATTTCTCATAAAGCCAAAAATAATCTACCTTGGGTTACAGATTTGGCGTTCCAAACTTTACAATCTCTCCAAAAACAGTAATATTAATCACTGGGTTTAGCACAGCCCTGAAATTGGCAATAAAAAATACCAGTTTCCTTAGTGTCAAAACCATTAAAATAGCAACGACATAAGTCCAAACATGTATTTGAACGTGCAACTCAATCTGACAGTATTCCAGTTATTTCCCTTATATGCTAATAAGCATACCCAATCTAAAGTACAATCAACCGACTATAACGGTTCACTATCACAACAATTCTCAAAGAGCTATGCAAATTTCACTAAGGAAATGGCTTACTACCACAATTTTATGGCCTCATAATCCAGCTAACGCAGGCTACATTTTGCAAATAACCATGAGATTATCAATGTAAGGGAGTAAACCCCCCCATATGGACCATTTTCACTCACATGACCAGCAGCCATATTGGATTACTGAAACAAAAGAAAGTATTTGCATAAAAATAGAGTTCAAATTCCAGAGGATTAGTTTCATACTCCATCATGGCCGCCATTCCTTTGTTTTGGAACAACAACATGGCAGCCGGGACGTCACGTAGAAACGCTCTATAGGCCTTATACGTAAGGTAATCCCTCTTAAGTTATTTTTAGGCATGGTGCCCAGTTCTTCCGATGATTTTACTTGCGCGATGCGTGGACTGCCCAAGCGATTTTCTCGAAACTACCTGCGAGAAATGGGGGCTAATTTGGTGAAACGTCGTTTATATGTTTTGATTTTCAAAAGATGCTTCGTAGCAGAGATGTTTTCTGTACTCTCAGCTGTTTTCTGTACGAACGAGTACAATGGCTGTGTAAGCGAGGGTTATAATTCTGTTCATTTCATTGCCGTCCTATACAAAACAACGTGAAATGACCACACTCTGCGTATTCGAGAAAACGTGAACGACGACGGCTGATTTTTAGAGTTTTTTTTCGAATTTTGACGCTGTCTCACATATTCTGTTTGGATCTTTCTGACAGTGGTAGACAAACTGAATGAATCTATTCGTAGGTTGAATATAAAGTCGTTTTTTAATCTACGTTCTCTCCGGCGTTGTTGCCATTGTTCCTTACCTGCTTTTTGCTGCCTTGGCGGCAAGTGCCTATCTGCACTTTCGACCATCTGGTTGCGTTGTGTTTCGGCGTTTGCTCGCTTTACACTCGTGTTTCTACTCACTTCTCCGCCATTCATTCAGTTGTTATTGTTTGTGCGTGGTAAATTTGTCCCTTATATTGAAACTCCTATTAAAGTTTCAAATTGTATTAAAACATAGTGACATCCGAAGCACCTTTGCTCGTAATTAAAATATCAAAGACATCCTCACAGCGTTGGAGGTTTCCTTCCCTTTGAAACGAAAAGAAACGAAACATAAACAAATCCTCCTCGAAAACATCCACGCAACGCGCGAGTAACATCCGTGGAAAAAATGTCTAAAAATAACTAAAGAGGGATTACTTTGGTAGAAAGTCTATATGGGGGATTCTCTCTCTCTTACCTTGATAATCTCTTGAAATAACCCTTCATCAGTAACACATTTTGAAACTACTCTGAAAACTATAGCAAAGAAAATAAAAAATCTAGCGAATTACAGCAGACCTTTCAGTAAGAGTCCTCGGTAGGAACTTGCATATTCCACCATTACGCAGATCGTGGTAATGTAGAAACTCAAAGAGACGAAACTCATAGGTGGTAACATTTACAAGCTTCATCTCACAAAATCATAAAGTAAATGTCACTGTCAGCTTCTACGCGTACGTTCGCTTTGCATTCAAATGGGAATACTGAGACAAAAGGTCAACGCTATAAATAAATCGCTAATCAAGCATCACTATAATCTTTGTCTGATTGCACTACAAGAAATGATACTTACTTTTGCGTGCCTATTCAAGTTGGCGTCAAAAAATCAAATCCCCGTCTAAGCCCCGTTCAAGGTCCCCGCTCGCCGATACTTGCACCTAATGCTGTCGAAAACCCCGCATACCGTGAGAAAAGTGACAGTCCAAATCCGCTGAAATCCCCCGGTAATGCCCCGCATTCCCCGGGTATGGGGGTGCGGGGCTTTCCACTGACTAGTGCATTACTTCACTAAAATTCATTGTTGGGGTGCAGGTAGTAAAATGCTACCTCAGGCGGTTCAGTCTAAAATTTTGGAAAGAAAAAAGGAAGTCACGGAAGCTGGGAAATATTATTTGAAAAATTAATTGCCAAACGAATTTAAGGAAAAATAATAACTTTATAGACTGCAAAACAAGCACTTTATGCCACTTGACAAACTAATTTTTTTTAAGACCAAACCCATAAAACTGTACCAATAATTTTGTCAAAAATTTTGTCAAAAATTAATGCCATTTTCACAAGTGGCTATTGAAATTCAGTAGTACTCCAATGTTGTCTCCACATTGAGGATTCAGGTAGAGGGGTGTCCAGGAATCCTATGACACCGACGTTTTGAAAAATTTCACTAAAAATGAACCTACTCCATTTTTCATTTAGTGGGGGGAGATGCTTTTTGGACATCCAATTTTCAGTCTCTGGATACAAACAAACTCATCACTAATTTGTCTATTTTTTATCATTTTTTTTTAGATCTTGCAATTTACTCGCTCACCAATTTTAAGACTACACAAGAACTTAAAGCAGCAACACAGCAGTGGTGAAGGTCTCCAAAAAGTTCACAACCATTTCCAATTGCTGTTCCAAAGACTAAAGATTCTACTAGCAGGGAGGATTTTACTGTAAAAAAAAATTACTACAGCTAGTAACACACTTTCATCACATTGTAGTGGGTTAATGTGACAAGAACAAGGACAATCAATCAAGAATAATTATTGATTTTATCTTCCAGCAATAAAAAGGAATTATTATTTTTAATTGCTGAAAGATAAAAAAACAGCAGGAGGATATAAAAGGAGGATATCAAATAATGTATCTTGAAAGATAAGAAAACTTGTTGAAGGGGATTCAGTGCCACCCTACAAAACTTTTCAGAAATTTCAACTTGGCCTAATAAATACTTCCAGTACAATAAATTATTGAACCTCTCTTTGTGGACTCGGGTAGCATCTCAGCTGCTTCAATAAATTTTTAATCCGCCCTTCCATCAGATTTAACTTTTAAAAAAACTCATAACTTCATATTTCTGTAGTAATAATTCTTCAAGCATGTTGAACAAGAGCATACTAACCTACATTTGAAAGGGGCATAATCCCACAATGCATTTTTCTGGATAAGACTTTACAGAAATAATTCCTGTTACCTTTCCATATGGACAAAATACTTTAACTAATAATAATATTTTAGATATAACAGGTGTGCTGAATTTTTAGCGATTGCTTTTAATAATACTTATCTTTCCTACCATTCCCAAGGATGAATAAATTAAGTTGAATACAGTAAGTGGTCACTGGTGAACAAACTGCCCCAAGGGGACTCCCTTACAAAAATGACAGGAGTTTTTGTTGTACCTTTTTGGGGCAAAATTTGTGCCAGGATTTGTAGTGCTTGCAATGCTATGATCAATATCTGGAACTGTACATAGCAGAATTTGGTATGCCAGCAAATAACTTCTGAATTATAAAATGCCAGTCATTTGTCACTTTAGAACTGGTTCCTTTGTAGGGGTTAAGATTTCGTTCGGCTACGTCCACTAAACAATACTCTGTTACCTTCAAGAGTTGTTTTAAAAAAATTTCCAAGTACCCTGTCATTTTTATAGGGAAGACCCCTCCTGAGCAAATTGCATCCTTATGTTTGGGTTCCCATTGATTTAATGATAAAAGCAACATTGTTCTAAAATAATATTTAAATACCATTATAGTCTTTTTAACCTAACTTTTTTGCACAGTTTATTCCCTTGAGCCACCAGCTTCAACTTTGATACTTTTGAGCAGTTATAGTAATGGTGGAGGTTATTTGGTTCAACTAAAGAATAAGAAAATCAAAGTAATAATAGCACTTTATAATATTATGTTCCACTAATGAGCTGTGCAGCTGAGGTCTGTCAAATTTCCATCTGAGTAACCTGACAGCTCTTACAGTACTTCTCAATGTAAAGAAAAGGAATCTTGTGGACTTGAACAGTCCCATACATAAATGCTGTGTATTCCAAATATGGTCACATGAACTCTTCAAGGTTTGCCAGCTTCCAGAACTTCAAATCCATGAATAGTTTGAATATTTTTCCTGGGCTCCTTTAAATTGTGTACACTTTTTAATGGTTTGCCTTTAAACATAACATTCAGAATCTAATGCAAATACAACTGAGGCTGACAAGACAACAATATCCTTTATTTAAACACAACCAATATTAAAGAAATAATACATGCTAGTGGGGTTGTGTGCTAACTATAATCAAGATGCACTACAGGAAATAAAAACTTAAAACTAACTATGTAAGAGACATAGGATACGAAGTAGAAATTAATTACTATCCAAAGATCATATTGTAAATATTATAACAGGTTGATTGACAAGTCCTTTTCTCAAAATGGTAGAGCATAAAATTATTTGAAGTTCAGCAGGACCAAGACGAGAAGTTATGATAAAAGCTTTAAACTTTTCTCTAAAATATTTTACTGCTATCAAACCCAATGAGACCTTATGCATGGGATTGTTACTGTTTCTAGCTGCAGCTCTAAATCACGTAATATATTAATAAATTTTGTCATCTAAGAAAAGAACAACATGTGGGGAGTAACCAAAAACGTCCATGGTAATAATGTAATTCTTCATTTCAGGAACAACTATCCACAGTCAACCATCACATGACTCAAAACGGATTAACTTGAACCGACAACACATGACAGTCCCCTAAAACCAAATTACATCATTAATGCTTCCACAAAACAATAGTCTAATAAAAAAATGATTTGTTACACGCAAAGAGTCACGAATCTGAATCTATAGATATCTATATATAGCTCTAGTAATGTACCCACACTTCAGTTCTTCCAAACATTATTTTAACTAAAACATGGATTGTGGCACGGTCAAAAACGTGCCTTAAACACAAATTAATTGCAAATCCATAACTTGGTAACTATTTTAACGGACAAAATAATGAAATTGACGTCGACATGGATCGGTGAGTTGTGACCCTGGGGTTGTGACTGCTAAGAAGTATAATAACTTAAAGATATATTAACAAGAAAAGAGAATATAATTACCTTAAAAGCAGCTATTTAAAATATTTGATGCTAGGGTTACGTTCCCAATGACACAGTCACACTCAAAATCAAATTCACATCTGATCGAATCATTGATCATTCATGTTATGTAGAGGTGCCGATCGTATAAAGGAGTAACGCAGAAAAAACTAACCTTCACGTTGCACAATATTGCCATTTCCCTGCCACAAGCCAATTCACACATGAACGGAAACCTTGGGAATCCTTCTTTCTGCACATTACAGTAACTTTTTCTACCCGATGGCTACTAACTTCCTACATTAAAAATTGCGTAAAAAACTTACCTGTTTCGCAGCTCTTTTCCCACGAAATAAAATTTTTCAGGAGCAAGTTTTCCGAGGATACTAGTTGGATTGGACTTGTAAACGATTTACACAACATAGACGTTCTCAAAGAATACATTCCACTTGAAACTGGCGTTCAAACTAGCCTTGATCGCTCTAAAAAGAACGTAAACCAACAAGGTACCGATTCTCAAACGGCAGCCATTCTCCTGTTCCTCTCGAGAGTGGCTCTTCTCACGAGAGCCAATGATAATCCCGGAAACGTATCACGTGCCATATTGCGCGCCTCATGCGGAGACATTAGGGACTTTAAGATCTACGACGCCGACGTCGACGAAAACGTCACCTAAAAATATAACGTTGCACTATCGTAAGTTTCTCGCGGTTTGGCCATCTCTTTCGCGTCTTACAATGTGGCCGAAGTATCCCAAAAATAAATTGGTACGAGCGGTTTCAGAGCAAAAATAGAGAACGAAAGATTCACATTTGAACGCTCACGTTGTCGTCAAAACCTCAAATTTGGTGATTTCACGTCGTTGTTGTGCAGAGAACCGCACGTTTATGTGCTAAAATGCGTGCCGCACGTGCAGCACGATTATTTTTCCTCTTTTAACCAATGATATTGTTGTTTCATGGCGTTCTCGTCGACCCACCGCGTCGTAGATCTTAAAGTCCCTATTTTCGCCAGTGAAGCAAACCGGAAATGCGGAAGATCACGCATGCGCAAATGTTTTGCCGCGGTGTTATTTTTGCGTGGCTTTACTGAATATGCGGGACGTATAGAAAACATGGACCCCAGTTCCATCGACCATCCCTGTGGACCCAGTCCATGGACCACATCATGGACCCGGTCCATGGACCACCCCTGTGGACCACCCCTCATTTTGTAAATTCAATTCTTGGGTTTCACTCACGTGATCAACAGCCATTTTTTTTAACGAAAACAAAAGAAGACGTTAGTATAATATAGCTTTCAATTCCCGGAGGATTGGTTCGGGACACCAACATGGCCGCCATTTCATTGTTTGGGGACACCAACATGGCGGACGTGACGTCATGTGAAATCCAAGAATACGTTCTACAAGCAGAAAATCTTCAGCTGAAAGGGAGAACTGATCCATGCACTTATCTGGCAAATTTAAGCAGGAGTCCATGACAAGGAGCGAACAACTCCCATACTAAGCCTATAAGTCCATGGGCCGAACCAAAATTTCTTACCACCTCTTGGGAAAAAAGGGGGCCTAGTGACAATTGAAAGAGTATCACAAGTTGTACTAAAATTTTGATGATAGCAAATCCGAAAGCGCAGCTTTATGAATATTTTGGGACTCAAAAAAAAGTAAAAAAATAGCGCCTCTGCATGAAAACGAGGGTAGGAAAACGCTCCAGCAAACCATTGAATTTAAGATTGAATTCGTGATCAAAGAAATTTTAAGCTGAGGAATGTTTCTTTTTTTTTTTTAATTCTTGCTGTTTGAATTACCAGAAAAAACTTGAATTCTTGTTTTATTTCGAATGCGTGATTATAATTATTTGCAATGCGTCGTGGGTAATTCAAGAAGGCGGACAACGTTCCAGGTTAGTTGTTGGTCACAACTTCTGTCTCTTCATGGCTTTTACGGCGGACTTTTGTTGTATTTCTTATGGTTGAAATCTCGAATAGGCTTTTTAAAAGGTTTATCAAAGAAATCGGAATGAATTTAAGGCTATTTCAGAGCGATTTGTTATAACAACATAAATAAACTACTGGTGTTTGAGATATCATGGGGACTCGAATGCGATATCATTCTTTTATTCAGCAAGTATGTGGGGTGATTTTCCTACTACGATTCTTTTTAACGACGTTGTTTTTTGGAATCTCTGCTAATGTTTTACTCTAAAGATCGTCCTCATGAAAGTGGCTTTTCTATCTTCATTTCATAGGAAATAATTCTAAAAGGTCTATAAGTGAAAAATTGAGCTCTCCCGCCAGCAAACGTATTTGTGTTGAACTAAGAGATAACTGCTTTATACATTGCACCGACGCTTGTGGTGACCTATCATCACTGCAAGACATCCAGTCATGGAAAACTCTTGTATGAGCCGCATAAATTTGGCAGTGCGCACCGATCTTAGAGCTCGCAAAAACAGTGAGAGGAGAATATCCAAATATTACCTATCATCACAAATGCCGAAGTATT
The DNA here is from genome assembly GCA_949126865.1 of Montipora capitata. Classification (NCBI taxonomy): domain Eukaryota; kingdom Metazoa; phylum Cnidaria; class Anthozoa; order Scleractinia; family Acroporidae; genus Montipora; species Montipora capitata. The sequence continues at coordinate 16,864,642 of OX421452.1, forward strand.
TTACTATGAAAAGAGATCATGACAACATATGCAAAGAAAAAGGTCATTAGAACAACGAGAAGGTCACGGCAGAGAGAAAATCTATTCGTGAGCCTCCAGCTTAATACGAACGTGTTTGTGACAAAGTTAGGAGATACATTAAAGGAAAAAAGGTGTGTGGGAGAAACTTTCTCAATGCAATAAATTAGCTACAGTATCACGAGATTTGGTTGCAGCTGAAGCCTGCTATCATCGCAATTGCTATTGAGAGTACACTCGGCCAAAGCCAGAAACAATCTCGTCTACCAGTTCATCCCTTGCAACTTTGAAAGTCGAATATGCACGCATGGAATCAGCATCGTATGAGAAGCGTTTCGATTATGTCAGGAATGATTTACTGGAGACTGCAAGATTAATTAGACTCACAGATCTATGCTAAACGATGATCTCATACATAAACGATTTGGGCCTAACGGAAGTAAAAGAATCAACATTAAACGCACCTGCGAAGGACACTTGCAGCAGAACTCAAGTAAATGGGCCATTTCCGAGTTGCTGTTTGTCTCGGTTTCGAAGTGAGTCTTGGTGCTCAACTATTGTGAGGGAAATGAGTTCGATTTGCATAAGAAAACGCAACTCATTTCCATTTGAATGGTTGTGCACCGGGACTCGCTTTGAAACTGAGTTATGCAACAACTCGGAAATGGGCTATTAAGGCATGGGTTGGACCCAAATTATTGCAAAAAAAAGTAAGGGGGTGGTCTAACTTTTGAAGGTTTAGTAATAACAACCTAAGACTTTCGCAGACAAAAGTTTTTACATCGATGTGGATTACGTATGCAAATGAGGTCATGTAACCTCCTGTTACGGCCACAAAACTCAAAATAAAAAATGGCAACCGTTTATGCTAGAATTTATTTCACTTCGCTACTGTTAGATTAAACAAAATGGTAAAAGAAAAAGAACTTTGCTTGGCCTTTGTTAAATATGTCTTTAGTTTTGGAAATACACGGTATTTTGTACTAGTGCCCAGTCCCCTGTGGAAAAAAACTTTTTTTTTTCGGACATTTAAAATTATCTTGAAATGTCCAAGCACAAAAATGATGTACTCAATAGTGTTAACATCATAAAGGTAAATCCAGCCACCAGAAAATAATAAAAGTGTTGCCGTTTAGCTGAGAAGATTTCTGTGCTAAAAATAACTTTAACATGTCACGTGATAATATATCATTCTATAGAGCGGTTAAGGTTTCACATCTTATTGCTGTTAACAATGCCCCACAGTTATTTCGTGTTATATAAAATGGATCAACAGTTAGACCACCCCCTCACTTATTTTCATAAAACAGATCTGGGCCCAGACCTCAATTAACCCGAGAATTTGGCAGTTTATTGCAGTTTGAAGACCTGCTTGGAAACAACAGAGTGTCGCGACTCTAGTTAGCTAAAGAGGTGGCATAATTGTAGCAATTTAAATGGAGGCATACCGCAGGTTACCCGTCTAGGGCCGATGTTGTCTTATGACCTCCATCAATACTGGCTCCCGCGCGCAAAATACGTGGACGATCTCACTGCTATCGAAATTATTCCCAGGAACGCGCCATCCGTCTTACCATCCATTGTCTCGCAGGTTCCAATCATTTGCTTCAAGCAGTAACATGTGTCTCAATCCAGTAAATGCAAGGTTTTGGCGGTTGACTTTTTACACTATACTATTGTAGTTTTTAGTGTCCTCTTATTGCCATGGGAGGCTCCTCTTTGGAAGAAGTTAAGTCATTCAAATTTCTTGGCGTCCTTATTTCTCACGACTTGTCGTGGGAGGCTCACTGCGACTCTATAGTTAAAAAAGCCAACCGCCGCCTCTATGCTCAATCGTCCGATCAACACTTGAGTACGTACGCTAGCGTAGTATATGCCAACCTGCGGCGATATGTCTCTGACTCATTAGAGAGGATACAGAAGCGCGCAATGGCCATAATTTATCCAGCGAAGGATTATAATGAAGCCATTGTTAATACCAACATAGTCACACAACAAGAGCGCAGAATAGACGCATGCGAGCGGTTCATATCTGGCCTAACACCACAGAATCCTGTTAGACCGTATCGATAGGCTGCTTCCGCTTATCAGTTGAGGCCTCGAAGCAACAACGGCAGATTCTTGAAACCTTGTAATACAAATAGGTTTAGTGAATTCGTCACGTTTATGTTTGCTCTTTAACTGAATAATTATAAATGCCATGTAATTCCGTTCATTATCTCATTATAGTACAGTATTTAATGTATCTTCTGACCCGAAATCCTGTAATTCAGCTCATTGCTGCTAGATGATGAATTAAACATGTTATTTATTTATTTATTTATTTTATTTATTCAACAACATGGTGAATTTGAAGATCAAGGAGCAAAAACGGATGAAATCCGACTTGTTGCCCTAGAACTTTGGAAAGCCATATGTTCTAATAAAGACAAGTTGCCATGGCCAGCTGAGTCTTCCCAGCTTACTGAAGATAGCATAAGTCTTCCCAATGAGATTAAAGTGTTTCTGACAACCTTGTTAACCGGTAGTTTAAAGTATCCAGAGGAACCATGCTCGTCAAAAGTCCAGCGTCTTTTCATCTTGTTTTGCCAGGACATGGTCTTCGGAGTTACGGGCGGCAGCAAGAAGCCTCCAAAACACATCTTGCTTTCCTATGCTGTAAAGACCTTGACAAGTAATGTAGAGCTAATTCAGATGTTGAATCGATGCGGGCACGGGGTTGCATACTGACTCACATTTAGGAACTGAACACGGCACTGTGACTTCAGAAAATGGCAATGACGCCGCCGGAAAATAAACCCTCGTTGCCTGACAACATTAAGCCTTACATGGGTACATCTCTCGCATAGGGTAACATTGACAGATTGAAGGAGATTCTTTCTAGCGGCGGGATTTCCCACAGATGAAATCGCCATACAGGTTCGACATTTTGACCCCGATCTTCCTCCTCAACAGGCGAACCCCACGCGTGATAACAAAGTCCAAACAAAAAAGTCTGGAGGTAATAAGCGGATGCGAACTTCCCATCTGCAATGCAGGAGAGCGGTGTGGTTCTCAGTCCTTCCAGATCCTGTGTTGAAGTATTATCGTCAGAAATTCAAGAGAATCCACTGTGGCTTCTTCTGGGTGGACTGGTTTAATATCCTAGTGCTGGCTGAGGTCGAGGTGAAGAAAGATAGCATAGGTTATCTGCCGACTATTGATGCACCGGCCTCTAGCTTGTCCACCGTCTTCGAAGTCTTGAATCAGTCATTTCAAGTTAAGGGCACTCTCAAGCTTCAAACCATAGTTGTCGTGTTTGACGAAGCGTTATGATATGCAAAGGCCACTGAGATCAAATGGAAGCACAGCGAGAGGTTTGGGAGTATCGTTTTAAGGACGGGGCACTTCACACGATATGTACCCTCCTGGGAATCATTGGCAAGAATTTTCAGGATGCTGGATTAAAGGATATTCGTATTGAAGCGGGAGAAGATATTTTTGTACTTTGGCCTTTAAGAGCTTTGTCCCGGCTTCTATATATTTGAAATGTGGCACAGACAGTCGTGCGAGATACATCAGCATATCCAGTGTCGTCGAACGTCATGGCTATACCATCTGTAGGTGTCTCCTCGGACTGCATGCGTTCACCGGTTGCGATACGTAACGTCAGTGCCTTTTCTGGAAAAGGAAAACTGACCCCGTTAAAGCTGGCAAGGTCAATCCCGTCTTCAGAGAGTCATTTTAACAGCTTGGTATTTAATGACAGTTATCAGATTAGCTTTACAAGAATTTTGAAGAATTCACATGCGCGATGTACTCCTAAAATTTATGGGAAAGCATCTTTTCATTACGGCGAAGAACTGTCTGTGTAGTGATGGAAATACATTAATTTTTTTCCTTTTTCTTCTATACATGGAGGTTGCCATGACAACAATATTATATTAGTTAGTAATATGCTAATATGAGTACTAAGAAATCACATTTTAACTGTGTACCAGTGTAATGGATAGTGAAAGTCAAAATATGCTTCGAAACAACAAAGGCAAGTGCCTTACTTAATGAATGTTGAATATCTTGCCTGTTCTATGACACAACAATTGCGTCATTTTATCACGTGATTTTAATGTTAAAGCTGCGCATACAACATTGCTATCATATATCAAATTGAAGTATAGGACCTAAGATTTAAGAAAATGTATGATAGCACTTGTTCCTTTAAATGGTAAGAAATTCCAAATTTTCGGGTCTTGGCCCATAGACTATATGTCACGGTATTTTTATAGACCAGGAGCCCATGTACGATCTATTTTTAGACTACCTTTTCTGCAAAAAGACAAAGACAATTCTGGTTAGATGACGCTATGACGTCAAGTTGGTTTGTTGCGATTGGTCATCGGGCTCCGCAAGAGTCTCATTAGCGGGAATATAGGGCTGTTGTTTGCTCATACGGGCTACTGAATTAAGCAATTGCCACCTATTTGGTGGCTCCAAAGGGATTCGTCTACAACCCGCTTTTCAAATATAGGTTCATTTCATTCATAAAGTCCTTCACGGAAACAAATGAGCCCAACTAATTGACCTGCTGCCAACTGCGCGGCTTCAAAGCTCAGTTGGTAGAGCATTGCACAGGCATCGCAGAAGTCATGAGATCGAATGCCGTTAAGTCCACCTGATTTTTTGTGTCTATAAAGAGACAATTGCTTAAATTGTCCAGATAAGTGTGAGGATCACCTCCCTTTTTCGTCTAAAGATTTTTCTATTTGTAACTTTGCAAAATGAGGGGTGGTCCACAGGGGTATAGTCCATGGACCGGGTCGACAGGGGTGGTCCATGGACCTGGGGTCCACATATTGTATTCGTCCGAATATGCGGGAAAAGCAGATCTTATCAAGTGTTATTGAAATCCAAAAAGAAAAGTGGGGGTAACCACGCATTTTTCGAAGATAGTTAATCAACAATATAAGTAAAAAGCTTCAAAATACAAGGCAATGTATGGCGTTCTTTTCCAATTTGAAACTTAATAATTATCTTTGAAAAATGCATGGTTACCCCCAATTTTCTTTTTGGATACCAAGAGCACTTGCTAAGTTCTGCTTTCTCCGCATAGTTTTGAACCTTGCAAAAATATCTCTAAATAAATAAGCACCTCCCATAGGAAATCCGAGTATCTCAAGATGCGCAGAGCGCATGCCCAATAACAATAGTAGGCGCCGTCCTTGACCAAGGAGTTTATTTCTCTACTCCCTAATGTTGTTTTACGCTGATATTAGACAAAATTTTACATTACAGGAAGTCAATCGTGAAAAAAAGAATTATAAAATAAGCATAGGAAACTTTCACCCAAAAGTTGAAAAATGAAACCAAAGTATACGTTAATCCTGGATTAAGTTAATCGGTTAAAAATACCGTGGTTGTAATCAGGATGATATAAAACGAATTCCAGCGTTGACACTGATTTAAAAAGTTTTTAAAAAGTAAAACGTTTCGATCACTTCCGTGACCTTCATCAGTTTACTTATGCAAATATGAGTAACGATGGTAAAATAGGCAAGTAGGTGACGAATAAGCATAACGCGTGTGCCAAAAAATGTTCTAAAAATTCTTGAGATTGAGGTATACAAGTGGAAACTCAACGTGCTCGTTGATTGAGTTCTCTTCCTTATTAGAATACCGCGCTTCCAAAAACAACCGCTGGTTCCATTGGGGACAGATGTCAATCAAAGTCTCAAATTCCGTGCAACGGCGCGTTTGTGTTGAACAAACTTTGACTTTGCTAGATCGAGCCACCTCTATTCCGTGCACAGACGAAGAAAAGACCGCCGAGTTTCAGCGTGTAACCGCAACGCTTAAAGCCAATGGCTATTCGGCACGGTTCATTGACAGTTGTAAACCCCGTAAACCACTTGAAAGACAGGGGATTGACCAGGCAGGCACGCGTAATTTGGTCGTACGTCCCTACGCTAAAGGCGCCTCTGAGAAAATTACAAGAGTACTAAACCAACACAACATCAAAGTGGCGCACAAACCAGTCCACACCGTCGGCTTCTTTTTTAGAAGACCGAAAGATCAACAAAAGAAAGAGGACACAAGGGGCACTGTTTACAAGATCGAATGCAACGATTGCGCTGTAGTGTACATCGGCCAGACGTCACGCCCCTAAAAAACCAGAACCAAAGAACATTCTAAAGCCGCCACGTGTTTCAACAGAAACTCTCAACTGGCCCAATATTCCCAAAAACTGACCACAGCTTTGATTTTGAAAACGTGTCAGTTCTTTACATATGTCCCCAATGGAACCAGCGGTTGTTTTTGGAAGCGTGGTAGTCTAATAAGGAAGAGAACTCGCTCAACGAGCACGTTGAGTTTCCACGTGTGTGCCTGAATCTCAGAATCTCAGAATTTTTAGAACATTTTTTGGCACACGCCTTGTGCATATTTGTCACCTACTTGCCTATTCTACCATCGTTAGTCATATTTTCATAAGTAACTGATGAAGGTCACGGAAGTGATCGAAACGTTTTACTTTTTAAAAACTTTTTAAATCAATGTCAACGCTGCAATTTCGTTTTAAGTTAATCGGCTTGCGAACAATCCGGCCCAGATCTATAAAGTGAAAGGAAAGTAAAATAACCCTTCTTTTCAAAATTAGTCATACTGTATTAGAAGCCTGAAGCACAGTGGAGGCGCCCTCTTAGCAGAACCAGGAGGTGATGGAGAGACAATTTACTGAATATCCTTCGACATTGCTGCATTGTCCATTCCCGAGATCCAGGAAATAACTCAGGACTGAGAGTAACGTAAGGAAATGTTGTAGCCGCAGCAAAGTCACCCGAGTTGTAATATGCTTCTTCTGATAATGATGATGATATTTTGGGATATAAATGCTTCAAGTAACAGCGGTGGCATTCTAAAATTGCGGCATGTTTATTCCGGGGGTAGCGGTAGAGGGTGGGGGTGAGGGGTGATTAGGTTTGGGTTAGGGTTTAACCTTATTAACCTAATCACCCCTCACCAACTAACCCCAACCCCCCACCAGTGCGAAGTGCGAGGATCACGTTTCTCAATTTCGTCTAATACAGTTACGTACGTAAGTAGTGTTTATGGCCATGTAAGTAAATAATAATATCAAAAAAGGAATTGCTATATCAAAAACTATTATTTACTTTTCGGTGACATCTCATGAAAATCTTTCAGGAATTTATCTAGTTTAGCTGGATTTTGAATCCTAGAAAGGCAAACATGAATCCTCTCAGTAATAAGAGCTTCATTTTATTTAGGTTATCGTAAGGCCGTGTGTTAATATCATTGCGAATTATCAGCCAAAGGAAATAAATAAGTAAAGTTTGTTCGTTAATGCCCACCTGACATTTGGGTTGACTGTGTGAATTGTGAATTTAGGTGCTTGTCATCATATATTATATAAACAATTGCTTTTGTCCAATTTTTTAACGTGAATTGTCACAATAGAAAGTTCCTCTTCAAAGAGTGTTTTTCAGTGGATTTTATTAGTCCATACATCCATTTATTCATCACTGCATCCGTCTGCTCATTCTGTCGTCCTTCTTTCTAATTTTCAGTTGTTGGTTGGTTCGTTGGTGGATTCATTCATTCATTCGTATTTCTCTTAGTCGACTACAAGCCAAATTGAAGCTAGTGAAAGGGATGGGAGTAAAACTTATCTCAGGAATTGTACCAGTGAGAAATCGTTTCATTCTAGCGAGTAACACCTCACCTCCCCCTCCCTCCCCTTCCAGTTGTTCACAGGCTGGATAACTTTATCCAGTGGATAAGTCGCTATCAAGAGTGTGAGATATACCTCGCGTTAAACATTGACACTGGTTTTAGAACACGCCTTTAATTTTTCGCGAGCAAATACCTAAATCTTTTGCACACTGATTGCAACTGTTAGATAGTGATCAGGGGTGTAGCGTCCATATACGCACGTATGCCCGTGCGTACAACTCAAATACGGGAATTCTTACTCCATGGAGGCATTAATTTTTTTTAGTCATTATAAAATCGGGCCAAGTTTTTTAAATTTCGAATTAAACTGGTGTCTCTCTGTGTGAGTATTTTCAGTATCTTTTCATTAACCCATACAGGCCTGGCCAAACGGATCCAACATCATCCAAATTTTGCCTCCACTACTCAACCGGTACACACAAGACAACAATGTTCATATATGGGCGCGTGGGCCAGCCAAGACACCCTGCCGTTATTCAACGCATATGCAGACATGTACAAATATCAAGTAAAATCTATAAACGAAAGAACAGAAGCACCAAAGCTGGACACCCAATTTTGGACTCGAGGGGCTGGAACCAAAATCTACCCAGAATCCTTAGAAAACAAATTCTCGCCATGTTGGCGTTTTCAAGTTCCTTTTAAAATTATCAATAGAGTCACTCTCTTTGATAGCAAGAGGACGGCTGTTCCAGAATCTGGGAACTGCAACAGCAAATTCCCGGTCTCCAAACGTCTTGCGCCATTTAGGTGTGAGGAACAGTGAGAAGACCGGGTCTTGACTTGCACAAGATCCTGCAGATACATTGGCGCCATTTCCCTGAGAGCTTTGAACACAAGAATGGCTATCTGTTCGAAGAGAGATTGCTTACGCTTTCGTCGCTCAGACATTCAAGACTTTGCTCGTTCACCATTCCGTAGCTTGAGCTGACGTCGCAACGCGCGAAACAGATGAAACGAATAAACCATCACCATGGATACCGAGAGCCGCATGCAGCACACGGACGCGTGTAAAACTGTTGAATGTGATGGCCGAACAAATGTAACACTGCATGTTGTCCACACCTTAGAACAAAAGAAACGTTGGATGATGTTGAAGGCGATGTTTGATGGAAATCAAACTTCGGTCAACAACTTCCAACATAATACAAGATGGTGGCCAAACGAGTGCAACATGTTCGATTGAACAATTCTGGATAATGTTACACTAACATGTTTAGTGGACCCGTTAACGTTTAGCCAGGCCTTAACGGCAAGAAACGTAATAGTGGACGAAAGCAAAAACAAAACAAAAACAAAAAAACTCTACCCTTCGAAGCCCCACACAGTGTCAGTATCACCAGTCCCCCAGTTCTCGGTTATTTTTTAAGGATATGTTATGATGATAATGATGATGATGTTTTAACAGAGTTTGCGACGTCTTGCCTTTGCTTGTACTGTAAACCCCCTTTTTGTGTTGTAGCTTGCTGCAGGGAAAACTCGGCAGATGGGTAAAATAAACAACTAACTACTGCATTATCCTTCGCATTTGTTTATCAAAATGTCCTTCGAAAATAGCCGGAAATGGCATTTCCGAGACCCTTACTTTCAAAATTTTCTGGGGGAGCACGCCCCCAGACCCCCCAACATTCTTCGTGTGCGTACACCTTCAAAATCTCACGCTACACCCCTGTCTTAGAGTTAATTTACGACACACTTTGCGCTCACTGTCTCTCGGTTTCGTAGCTAGAACGAGTCAACCAATTGAGGACACCTTTTGTCCCCAAATCTTATTTTTGAAGTAGATCCTCGGGCGAATTTTGACCATTTAGTGGTAGTGGTAGCAGCAATAGAAACAGACCCACAGCAGGCAATCTCTTCATGTTGATGGGGGAAACTGATGAGAGCCTGAACCTCAAGTTTTCACTCATAGTATGTTATAACTGGAGGAAGACTCAAATAAATTCTTAGACGTTGATTTGGATGAGTCATACTGTAAGTTACACTGACTAGAATTTTCGTGTTCTAGTTGAGCTTCCGGTAAGGAAGCTGTCAGTTCCCTTTTGAATTACAATGCAACTCTGCGAACTTTCGGACGCATTGTTCGTGAAAAAGAGTTAAAGAACTTGACTGAAAGTTACGATTTTCCAATTCAGTTTTGCAGATTTTAAGTGAAGCTAATAATGCAATTACGAGCTTACAATCATGTTTGTACAGTGTGTTTGCCTCGTGAACAATGTTAGCTTGCATTTTTGGATTTGCGATCCAACAAGAAACTATTTAAAAAAAAAAGAAATAATGTTTCGTCTCCGGAATGGCAAGGGCACTGTCAGAAGAAAATGTAAAATACTGTAGTGTGGGTCAATCTTGGTCTGTCATATTCATTATTTCGCTTCGTCTGTTGAAACTCTCGAGAAAGAATTATAGAAATGGGGACGCAAACTCTCTGAACGGTGAGACGCCTGTCAAGGAATATTTATATGAACC
>OX421452.1:16882350-16894850 GCA_949126865.1 Montipora capitata
ACGGCGTCTGAACCGGGCCTTAGAAGACAAAAGTAGATACCTAGAGTTAATTTATGACATGTACAGTTTTGCGCTCGTTGTCTTTCGGTTTCGTAGCTAGAACGAGCCAACCACTTGAGGACTCGTTTTGTCACCAAATCTCACCTTTGAAGTTAACTTTACAGTGGTTGAATTTTGACCATCTGCTGGTAGCAAAAATAGAAACAGAACCACGGCTGTCGATCCCTTCATGTCGATGGGGGAAACTGATGGTAGCCTGAACCTCAAGTTCTCATTCACGGAATTTTATAGCTGGAGACCGGCTCAAATCAATTCTCTGTGTAGTGTTGATTTGGATGAGTCAGTAATTTAGACTAATTAGACTAATTATTATGACCTTAAGACTTCTGTTTGGGAGATCTAGATTTCATCAATATCGACACCAGATCGTTCGTGACTGAGGGAGAGTCGATATGAGGCTCTGGTGACGAGAATGGAGATTTTAATCGGTTTGAGGAACAGAGCTGAAAAACGACTGCGCAAGTCACTGATCCGCGGCACGAAACGCAGGCTCAAGGGCGCGCTCATTCAAAAAGACTATTTGTTCGCCGGAAAATGACAGCCGTTGATTAAATCAAAAAAATAAGGTCGCTGTTTGAAAGATAAGGATTTTGTCACAATTTTTGACGAGTTTTGATGTTTTTCCAAAAATTGAAGTGGTGTACAAATTGTGTAAAAATTGTTTTCGCGCGGTAAATGCACCTTTCGTGTGACTATACGGTGAATGGAGGTAACGAGCGCTGCAATGCTTACTTTTTTGACAGTGTTGGCTTTTGTCGCAAGTTTCTCGAACGGTTTTTGCAAGTTGTTGGTTTTCTGGGAGGACCAGAAATTCCCTTAAACCCTGTTTTGGCGATGTTCGGCCGGTGGAATTGGTGAGAGCTTCGAACTTATCGGTGGAGACTAGTTCGCCGAGTGGTTGCGCTACAGGACAATGCCTCTTTGTCTGTGTTGGTAAAGAGACATTGAAAAACTTTATGACGTTCCAGATACTCTCTATAATACTCTGAACAACAAAGGAAGACAACTGGTGAATTATAGACCGGGTGGTGAATGGTGACACGCTTACAAAAGATATTTTGGCAAGCATGCTGAAAGCGATATTAAAATGGAGTATGCAAAGATGCAAGAACTTAGGCAAATTGAGCTCCACGTGTCTCCAAACTTTAATACGAATTTATAATTATCACGAAAGCAAAATACATCTTTCGCTCTTTACACAGCATCTTTTGTTAAATTTATAGAAGAGCGATGAAAGCCGGCCCCAACAGAAACTGAGATAAATCGGTGAAAAGATTATACACTGTATGATACACAGAGAGCAGGCAAAAAAGTGCTTCATCCTGGAAAGCCCACTTAATGACATTAAACAGCTCTGAGAAAATTAATTTGCCCCTTGATTTGCTTGCCTTTTAAAATAAAAATTCATCAGATCCTAACCTGATCAAGAGACGTCATTAATGTTATTTTTCTTTCAGAAAGTAAATCCTTTTTTTTCCATATTTAACAATTGACAAGAAACTACAAAAATTTTACAAGGATCAGTTCAGACAACACAGTGCATATTGCAAAACTGATCTAAACTTGAGACATTTCACACATGCATGCTACATTGTACTTGATGAGTTTGAACAAAATCTTTAGAGCATAGACAACTAGGAAACATCCCTGAAAGGGGCATTCCACAAAATTAATATTTTCAGCAGTATAGCAAGAAGTTCACTCTAGCATTATCTGCCGACTGGCGTAGGTGGTATTATCCTAAAAAGATGATTGTACATTAAGTAGATGGAATCCAGTCATCAGTATAATACACATATGCAAGGGCTATTCCATGTGGGTCCCAATGCTCAAGACGATGTTTGTTTTTAATTTTAATTTTTTTCTCTGACAACTTGTCATTGAATGTGTTTGGAGGTGTTCTGGGTTTCGACGTCACTACATGTATCTGAAGCATTACTGGGTTGGCAACTCATCAGATCAAAAGCATTCGCAAAGTTTGCGTGCAGGTGCAAACAACATGCATTTGTGATGTTTTTGCTTGAATATGTTGTCCCCATTTTGTTTTATAAGTACAACATTTGAAAAAGTGGCATCTTAAAGTTCTGTGCTGGTCCAAAAAGTTCATAACTGAAAAAAGGTTAAGGACTGGTATTCAGTTCTAAGAAGAAACTGAAAAGTTTTACAATGTGAAGAGTACTAAAGAAACTGCTTAAAACTCAACAGCATTGTCTGGATTTCTCAGTGACTTTATCCAGTCTTTTGTTCCACACTACCAACATGGACAAAGTGAACTCAATAAGATTATTGTGGTTTATTTCTGAGAAAAAAAGGCTGAATTTCTTCTCGCTCCTTTTAGAGCTAATATTTCACAAAACTGCCGCAAATAATACCAGGTGGATCCATCTCCCTAAGGACAAAAAACGAAAATGAATGTTATTGTCCATGAGATGCATATTACAATGCTATAATCTACAATATCATAATGATATTATTATTTTCCTAGACACAGGAAACTGCACATATCAGTTTTTATGGGGGCTGTGAAAATTAAAACAAAAAGTCATTCTTATTACACAACCAAGACAAAGAAAACATGATGAGCTAACCATATAAACATACTATAAACCACACATAAACCAATGACCCTTAACTGTTTGCCTTAACACATGTTTTTAAATTTGAGTCTAACCATAATTTTGCCTTGGACGTTGGGTTGAACATAGATTTGCAAATAATGGCCAGTCAAGGGGGAAAGAAAAATACCATCTTCCAAGTTTTGACATAGATGTTGACACCAAGTGTGTTGCATTATTACAATAATGATAGATCATTATTATTTGGCGATTGTGGAAGCTAGACTACAATTAAGTCACTCAAATGCCACTTTGAAGCAGTATTTCCCCGTCAATAATCCTAGGATTAACAGGAAGCAGGGCCTGGACTTTGCACTTTTATTTAATAAATTGTTCTTTTCCTAATATATGGATGTTCCATTAATTAACAGGCCAACAGTCTCCCGAACATGGGTGTATCAGTTGATTGCACAGGGTATTTTGGTGGGCAAGTATTTATGATTCTGTAATCAAGCCTCACTATGGCAATAAATTAAACAACGTTATTGATCACACTACTGTGCAACTAGAACTTCTTCTGAGTGTAATCTCAGAGGCTAGTCTTGCAACCAATTTACCTTTTCATTGAAGAAATGCCCTGAGACAGGGACAAAGAACTTCAATATTTTCTATGTAGTTCTGGCCAGTACTTGTGTTCATTCCAACTTCACAAGTTGGCAAGGTGTTTTCTTTTAGACAGCTGCCTTTATGGGGGCAGTCAGGAGGTTAAGTTGCTATTGCAGAGTGGCAGCACTCTAAATGAACTGCTGCCTTGGTTCAAGGAGAAGGTTGACAACTTTCAAATAATGCTCTTAGAACATGTTACGTTTAATTAACGCATTGTAAATACATGTATGATTGATTGTAAAGGTGATTTCAGAAAACCCTGCCCAAATTATCTTGTTGATGAAAACTGTAGAGATTGCATGGGCAATACCCTAGTGTGCAAACTGAACCAAACGTTGTGAACACTTCATGCTTTAAAACACTCACCGTAGCCTCGGTTAGTTTCTGCAGCGCATATTCCCAAACAAATTTAACTGGGTTTGGATCTCAAGGCCCAAAAATTCCACACAAATATATTACACAGATCTGATGTGTATCTTTAAATTAAATCACCACGATCTCACTTCCAAAATTCACACCGTCAAGAGTTATAAAGTGACACATACAGGTAGAAGACGAGATCAAACGATCGAAATGGACACTTCGCGTCTCATGCACGATTTGTGCTCCCTATCTGGCGCATGCGCAGTCGTTTTTCAGCTCTGTCGGTTTGAGGCACATTTACGGTTGAATGTGTGAATTTACTCCTTTGCGAATTTAGATGCTTGTCATCACATTTTATATAAACAATGGCTTTTGTCAAAATTTGTTGACATGAATTGTCACAACAGAAAGTGCAAAGAGTCTTTTTCAGTGTAACCTGCGGTCAGGCTCTATTTTAGTTTCGCGTGAATAGAGCCTGACCAAATTCCTCTTCGAGATTCCTTCCGCCCACTTTTTGTGATTGCTTGACATGTCCTTCATCGGCCAATTAAATTTAATTCAATTACACCAATACACGCGTAGACGGCGTAGTAGCCAAAACACGGGGCCGGGGACGGGGCTGGGGCCGGGGCCGGGGTCGGGGTCGGGGTCGGGGTAGGGGTGCCATTTTTTTCCATTTTTTTGGTTTCAATTATTGTGGTTATTCTCCTGCACTGTTGTTTTCGAATGACTGGCATATGTCCTTGATATATGGTGGAAATTAGTCCAAAACATTAAGGAACTTACGGAAGCTATGAAAGTTCTTAAGGGACATCTTAGTTTTTTTTTCTCGAAATCGGACTTTGTTTTTTGTGTGTTTTAAAATCGCAGTTGGTTTTTGCGAGCATGGAAATCAGCCTTTCAGAAAATCGGGGTTTGTTTTTCGAAATTAAGATAATTTTCGACAATGCTGAAATTTGAGTTTATGAAATATACGCCAACTGCCAGAAACACTGAAGACTCACTGAGCTCCACACTTTAAAATAGCACTGTAAGAAAGTCACGCAACGTTCTCATTTGCTTGTTTGTTCGTGTTGATGTCATGTTGTTGTCTGTCTTTATACTACAAACGGTTTGTAGTAAAGCCAGAGTAGCACGGGAACTTGCTAGTCAATTCTATTCGGACGTCAAGGGATCGAATCCAATATCACGATAAAAAACACAACAACATTCAAAACAATTTTGCGAAAACAAGCAAATGAGAAAGTTGTGTGACGACTATCGCGGAATGGGGAGTCAGTTGGGGAGTCAGGATGGCTTAGTGGTTATCAACAGTGCCTTCCACCTCTGCGACCCGGGTTCAACTCTCGGCCCCGGGACCGTATGTGGCTTGAGTTTCAGTCGATCTCAACCTGACTCCGAGGGTTTTTCTCCGGGTACTCCGGTTTTCCTCCCTCAGCAAAATCGACTCACAGCCTATTCCATCAGGCTGTGCTGCTGTGCTCCGAGGTCATCCATGGGTCGTGTTCAGGAACCGAGCGCCTAGCCGGCAGCACAGCTCCTTCGGTCCGATCTCGTTGAGCCGCGCCCTTAGCAATTCAGTCTCCGACTGCGAGAAAGGGCGATCAGCAGGTCACCTATTCACCATTCACCCATCACCTTCACCAATGGTGGCTATGTTTCGGTTTCGTTTTAATTGTATTGCGGAGAAGGTTTTCAAGAAGTAAACATTAAAATGTGGAGCTCAGCGAGTCTTCAGTGTCTCTAGGAGTTAGCGTATATTCCCCACAAAAACTCCAATTTCAGTCTGAAAACCTCTTAATTTTGAAAAACAAAGAAAGATGTCCCTTTCGTAGCTTCCGTATGTTCCATATTTTTTTGACTAATTTTCACCATAAATGAAGGAAAGATGCTGAACATTCAAATATAACGTTACAGGAGAATAACGATGAAAATTGAAGCAAAAAAATCTGGAAAGAAAAAAGACACCCCGACCCCGGCCCCGGCCCCGCGTTTTGGCTACTACCGTAGACGGCAGATTCAGGCGATTTTGTTTTGACCAGAGTTAATTATTATAAACGAATTCGAAAGTTACCGTTGGCTTTAATTTGAGAAAAAACACATTTAAAGCATGGGTAATGTTACTTTCTGTACCTTTTCGACGACTCTATTGCGGCAAAGGCCGGTGTAATTCTTCCTCGGAACTTCACTGAATATGCAATCTTTTAAGCTTGACATCTTAATTTGTAATGTAGATAACCTAGCATTTTGTCGATGGACGGTTTAGCAATAGATTTTTAACGGAAAAAAAGAGAAATGCATTATTCCTCCAACGTGTTTGCCCATGAAGGTTTCTTTGCATGGTGATTTTTTCGGGTAATATCTTCAGTTGCAGTGTCTTTCTAGAATTGCGCGCAGTAAAATCATGATAAGTTTGGCCGTTAATTTTTTGATGGAGTACGAACAGTAAGATGGACTCGCAAAGTTTCTTTTATTTTTGTACAATTGGTCTCTCTGGAAACATGCCATTTTAGTTTCTGGAGTGCGAGTTTTAAGTTAAATCAACTGGAAATATTATGAAGCAATCTTGACTCCAAATTGCGCAAACAAACCGCGTCATGTACGGTAAGTAAATAGAGCCGTTTGATACACAGTTAAGCCTAGTTCTCATATGTCGGGAAAATCCCAGACGATCGGGGATTTCGCAGTTTCCCGACCATCCCAGATTTTTCCGACTAATGAAAACCATAAATCGTAGACATCCCCGATAATCTGGGATGGTCGGGGACGAATCGGGAAGATAGAAAGCGTTTCTATTTTCCCGACGTGTCCCAGATTTCTGCGATCGTCGGCGATCATTCCCGACATATGAAAACTCGTACTCGAAATTTGTACTTTCGGGGACGTCGGCGATGGTTTTTAGCTCCTTACCAATCCTCTAAATTGCAAGTTTCAATTTTTGGCGCACTTTCCATTTTCCGCGAAAGTCACTATCGGGAGAATCTTGGACAAGCATCTGGCGATTTTCCGATATGTCGGCAAAATCTGGGACGGTCGGGAAACTTCGAAATCCCCGATGGTCAGGGATTTTCCCGACATATGAAAACTAGGCTTGATTGAAAACACGCATTCGCGTAACTTGCGATTTTATCAGCATCTCCTCCTGTTGATATATATGTCCTTTGTTTCATCCAGGAAACCAATATGCATCGGCTTTCATTGCCATTTGAAAGAATCAGCTATTTAGCTTTCAAAACATCAGGGAAGTTTGTGCCAAACTTTCAACCACATCATCGCCTCAGAGCTCAACAACGGAATCGCTAATTTCACTCTTTCCAAATATTCAAACCCGATTCTGGACAAGTTATGAGATGCTTCAGATGGCTTATCTCCATTTATACAAATAAAATCAAGTTGCACCGTCCACGTCATTGTAAGAACAAAAGGCAGCAAATTTTTCCGTACACTTATGGCGGATTAGTCTCGAGGACTTCGCGAGTGCTCCGCCCAATCACGATGGCATTTTCACTTCTGGCGTTTCAACAGCCAATCAGATCACGAGTTTGGTCAGCAAAAATTTGGCCGAGGCCCACTTTTAGCGAACGACGACATAAGAGAACATATGGGCGAAGCTAAAAATGGGGCTGATCGCATGTTATTTTCAGTGGGTCCTATTCGTCCATCCATCATCCATTTATTCATCACTGCATCCGTCTGCTCACTCCCTCGTCATTCTCTCTAATTTTCAGTTGTTGGTTTGTTCGTTGATGAATTCATCCATTCGTGTTTCTCTTGGTCGGCTAGAAACCAAATTGAAATGAAAGGGATGGGGACTAAAACTTATCTCACGATTTTTGCCAATGAGAAATCGTTTCAATCTAGCAAATAACACCTCGCTTGCCCCACCCTCCCCTTCTTATTGTTTCCATCCACAAGCGATTTTCTGTCACCAGGCCCCAGTTGTTCACAGGCTGGAAAACTTTATCCAGTGGATAAGTCACTATCAAGAGTGTGAGACATACTTCGCGTTAAACATTGACATTGGCTTTAGAAGACGCCTTTACTTTTTCGAGAGCAAATACCTAAATCTTTGCACATTGATTGAAACTGTTGGATAGTGACTTACCTACCGGATAAAGTTTTCCGGCCTTTGAACAAATCGGAGGGCCTGAGTGAAAGTTTATGCCACAGACTCGCTACTCGTTTTAAGAAAAATTAAACACAAAAGCTTGGCGCTTGAAATATTTATTGAAGACTGCAGCATCAACCTCAGTTTAGGACACAAAATCTTCGGCCTGCTATCATTTCGTACTGATTTACGAATTAGACATCCTCTCAGAAGTTTTGAAACATTATGCTGCTTTGTTACTGGGACCGAGGAACTTCTTCGATCATCAAACGAGAAACTGAATTCCAGCCAGTATAGCCATTGGAGTTACCATGGCCATTGCAATTTCCGATGTTGATCCCAACACGGATTTTGCCCTTGTGGATATTCTCGCAGTAACCCTCTATTGACCCAGATCTGTGTTCGGTAGAGTCAAATGCTTTATACACCCACAGCGCTACATCAACAGGCATTGGGCCACTGCATTCTGCACCGTTGAAGGTAATGAACCATCGCTTACAACAGTTGTCACAGCGCAAGTAGAAATTGCCTTGGTAAACAACACGGAGAGCGGTTTTATCTGTGGCTTTTGTAAACAGACAATCCTGGAAAAAACAGTGAAAACACCTGAAATCGTTGAGCCAGTTACACCACGTAATATTTCTTGTATTGGTTTTGGAAGGATGGGTGGACCACTTTTTCAGCTGCATTTTTGTAATTAAGAACTGACATTTTACTCGTAGGGGGCGGAACTAACACATCAAAACTGCATGTGTGTGGTTTGACAATCATTCAGGTCTCATGTCCTTGAAAAGTTATGTTGGATAGTGCTGCTAACCTAGGACATCAACACATTAAATGTCTTTTTAAAAAATTTTCTTTCTATAACCCTTAAAATAAGGTTTAATTCGTGAAGTTTGGAATAAATGGTGAATGTTAGTTGAAAGTTCCACTGAAAACGGAGGACCTCGCGAAAAAAACCGTGCTTCAGGCAAAAGAAAGTCACTCAAATTTTCCCCGGACGCATCAGGTTGAGCGATGTGCATGCTTCTTTATATCATTCACTTCCAAAACCTAAAAATGCATATACTAATTTTGTGACATAACATTCGAGCCAGTCTTCTTCTTTGCTTAACTGGTGTGTAGTGATTCTCTGATTCTCGGACCAATAGAAAGGCCTTCTTCCTTCTGCTTTTTAGCTTCAAATGCGTTTTACCTCATGATTTTTTAAAAAAATGGGCAATTAGCATTACTATAACTCTTAAGGATTCATTTGATGAAGTTGTGTAGACCACTTTCACAGTAAATGGCTACCACCTTTACATTCGTTTCTATTTATGTTAATTAGACCTACTGCCCTCATTTTGAAACAAATATTCTTTTGAAATTGGCGGCGTCATAGCGAGGCTGGAAAGGCTTATTAGCATTAAAACAGAAGAATATTTTATTTTGTCGCCATTGTGAAAGAGGTCTATGGGTTTATTAAAGCATTGTAGTATTCAAAGTATTATTTAAATTTTAAAATCCAGCAAACCTTTATTTGTGTTTTAACATAGGGTTTTTGTATTGCTTGAAACGCGAACGAGATGATTAAGCCATTGTAGTATTCAAATTATTATTGAAAATTTTCAAATCCAGCAAACCTTTATTAGGCCGATATCGCGATCATCGCCACTTCTCCACACGCACTGCTTCCAGTTTCTATGATCAGCATCTTTTCCACTCGTTCCCGCTTCTCCCTTCAGACCAGGTTGCCCTGAATGTCCTGCCACTCCCTTTTCTCCTTTGGCGCCATCGCGTCCGTCGCGGCCTGGTAACCCATTGTGCCCGTTCACCCCATTTCGTCCTGGAAGACCCGGCGGGCCATTAGGGCACTTAGACTGAACCTGCAGTGTGAAGGGTGATTAGTAGGGAAGCGTAGCTGTATGAAAGCTCTTGTACTGTTTATATCCTGTGATATACTGACTACCTCTTTAGTTTTTACAGTCAAATCAGGTCAAAGGTAACCTCAATTCACGCCTCTATTAATCAAAAACTGATTGTGATAATTTTTAAGCTGTGGCAATTCCAGCGGAGGTAGGTAATTAATGGTTAAATTTGGCTATTATTTTGTTTAGAAATCTGTCTTGAGACTTGTGAAACAAAGAAAACAGAACTGAGCCGTAAAATGTGACCATAAAGCCTCGTAGCCATGCCTGAATATTGATATATCCAACAAAGCCTATGGAATGTTTTCACTCACGTGATCAGTAACCTTGTTTTTCCCCAAAAAAACAAAAGAAAACGTTTGCATGATAATAGAGCTCAATTCCCGGAGTTTTAGTTGGGTACACCAACATGCATGGCCGCCGTTCCTTTGTTTAGGAACACCAACATGGCCTTCCGTGACGTCACGTGAAAACACTCTATTCCAGCGGAGCTTGAGATGAGACATGACCGATTCTAATCAGTGATAGAGTGTTTCATGCCTGGAATAGATAACGCTTCGTTTTCAAAGCTTCCACATTTTTAACGGTTGCTTGCAAGTGAATGCCACTTCGTTTACTATGTATGCTTTGAAATGATTACTGAACGGGTTAACTGATTCTAAAATAACAGATGCTTTAAAAAGCTTGAGGGTAAACTTAAAGTACAAGCAATTCAGTTTCGGTTGTTGAGTCATTGCTTTTCGTAATTTGAGTAGCAAAGTAGTGATACTGATCGTTTCTTACGATATTTACGATAGCTGTTATATCCCCTGGTGAACAAGAATTTACCAGGCATTAAATTCAAACACTGCTGTTGTATTACTGATCAAAGGTAGGAAATAGCTTTGGACGAACTAAATCAATCATTTTGCTTTCAGAGATTTTTTTTAAAGCTTAGATTGGATTATTCCTTAAAATATTATTTGCAAGGTCACAGTGAGATCCCTCGTGTGCGGTAATAATTCCCCTCCGCCCGCCCCACAGCACAGCACTTCCTTCTCATTGTTTTCATGACATATTAACCGCTTACTAACCGAGCACGATTGGCTCGAAGTCCTGGCAGTACGAACAGAGGCCATTTTACAAATGGGATAAGTTGACAGTAAACTGATAATATGATATAAGGGAAGCTTTTTATCTGTTGAATTTGTTTGAGGATCATGAGGAGATATAATGAGAACTGGTTTTCACCTTTTTTTGGACTGGGAAATGGGGCATTGGGACTGGGATTTAACCTCTGGGAAAGGAATAAGCATTTCAAAAATGGGTTTCCGAATCCTTAGAGGTCTCCGTCTCTCTTATATTTGAAACGAGATGCTTCCGTGAAGCATACACTGGGTTGCCTGTGGTACGTGTTACAGAAAATCAGAAGGCACTGAATTGTGTGGTATTGAAATACAGCATTCCAGTCTCCGAAGAATAACAAATAAAAGAGAAACGAGAAACATTGTCTTCTGGACTGACATGTTGATAATTTTCAAGTTCCCTCACAACTTCTTTTCACCACAAGTGTGCCCTCTGAGCATCTGAATGCTTTGTAATACTAAAATTCACTGAAGTTAAGCCCTTTCGCGCAGGGTTAGTGTCAGGATGGGAGACCAAAACAATAAACCCCTCATAAAACCAGAAGCATCTGACCGAAAATACTATTAACGCTAACAAATGCGAACTCAGCAAAATACAGATTTTGTTAGCTTGCTTTATGCAAAACAAATATTGATGCAAAAGCAAATAACTATTGATACACAGTTTTTAGAAAGAGCAGAAGGAAGTTTCCGGAACGGTCGATCGAGAATAAAATATTTACGACATGAAAACAACATTAATTTTGAACCATGAATATAGAATATAAAAAGTTACGATCAGCGACAAACGTTTTGGGAGATTTTTGCTACGTTCAAATAAATCGCAAAATCGAAAGTGACATGCCGGAATTCAGCGGGCGCCGTGATTAAGTTACCGCGGCATGTTTACTCGCCAAACAGTGAAGTATCTGTGTCAAATGATGGCAAGATACCGGGTTTTTGTAAGTTTCTTTTTCTGTCAAGTGTTATAAAGTTTGACAATGAAATGAGCGAAGTCAAAACAAATATCACAATCGCCCAACTCTTGTTTATGCAAAGTCAAAATTTACTCTCCAAGACGCGTACGACGTACGTTATTTATCACCAGGTAATTCCATCATTTTGGAAATAGCAGCTACTTTATTATTCATCTGCGTCACAATTTTTCACTGATGTTGGGGCTCATTTTGTTGAAACTCAAGCACTCTTCCAACAGGCCTGAGAACCCTTCCTGCTTACAGAGCAATACTAAAAAACTTCTCCCATATCACAGTTCAACCTTAAGCTCGAAAATTCAATACACAACATGATATTATAATTCACAAAGGCAGAAAATACCACAGAATCCTTTTCCAGCGAAAAATTTATTGAAACAAACAACATATTTGCTCTGAGAGGCGAAAACCTCTTCCTATTTCATTGCGTGCGTGAAGACAAGAAACTCAATCGTGTCAAATTACCATGTACTTCAGGTAAATACAGCTCACTTTGATTTCCGTCTCGACGGGCGATAGATTGTTGTCGAAGTCCAGTACTCGTCGCTTTTGAGATTCCTGCCTAGTTTATCCAACTGACTTTCCATTATTGAGCTCCATAAGGGTATATTTTGTTTAAGGATCCACTAAAACGCCATTCGCGTTACACGACTTTCGACGCCATTGCAGGCTAAGTTAATGATTCTCCTGTGTCCACCAGAGAAATCTACGCATTGCTACTACCCTCTCGATCCTAAGAAAAT
>OX421452.1:16899850-16927350 GCA_949126865.1 Montipora capitata
CTCCCGGCGAAAAAAATGTCACCTAAGAAAACAAATATAACCGTTCCGTTATCTCCTATATATATGTAAGAATCAGGGTTATGTTTTCACTGCTGACGGTTATATTTTTGTTAAGCGAAGCGACGGCGAGTCTGCTCCAATTAGAATTCGGAAGGACGCTGACTTGCAACGTTTAGGCTTTGTGTAAAACTCTTTTCCGGCCTACTGCCGATGACCTCTCATAGTAGTTGATTTTATGAAATTTTGCATTTTAATTAATTTAACTTTGTTTAAATTTATTGCTTTCAAGTTCCAGCCCTTTTGAGTAGCAGCCGGTGAGTAAATCAGCATCTCTAACAAGTCTATTATGAAATTGATGGGGGTTAGTATAGAAATCTATTGGACAGCTATAGGTTTTTTTTAATAAATGCACATTCGTTACGTCCAAGCATAGTTTCACGTTGCTATTTTTTTAATAATTGTTTTTTGGGTATTTTGTTGTTTATATAGCGTCTGTTGTGATGTCGAATTGAATCCTGGACCGAATCGTACTAAGTCTTGTTCTCTTAATATTGGCCATTTAAACGTTCGTAGTTTAAATGTTGCTTAAAAGTTTGAAGAGGTAGCTACAATTATTATGCGAAAGCAATTTTCTATTTTTGGCGAGTGTTAAGTATTTATGAGTCAATGAGTCAATGAGTCATGAGTCAATGAGTCAATGAGTCAACGAGTTAGTGCAGTTAATTAAACCATAAAATGAAAGCTAAAATTTCAGAGAGTGCTTAGGCCTAATCACTGAAACGAGGGCTTAGGCTTAATCAACAAATTATTGCTATATTGACTGTGAGTCTCATTGACTCATGACTCATGAATCATTGACTCATTGACTCATTGGACTCATAAAACATGCGTTCTCATTTTTGGCTTGTCAGAAATTTGGCTAAAAAGTTCTGTTTCTGATGATCCTTTTTGATTTCCTGGCTATTTTCCTTTAGTTCGATCGGACGAGAGGCGTGGTGGTGCACCAGTATTGCTTTTTATGTCTCATCTTCTATCAGTTTCAAGAGAAGGTATGATTTGGAAGTTAATGAGCTTGAATTGTTATGGATAGAATTAAAGCTCAACCGCATTGTGTTTCTTTGAGGTGTTTATGAACGAAATGATATATGAAATGAATCATACACTGAACTGCTAATACGAAATCAAGTAAAGCTATGATCCTCGCAGTGATGGACACAATTTTAGCAATTGCGTAGAGAAGCCTGAAAAATTCAAGACTTCAACGGGATTTGAACTCTGAATTTTTCAGGCTTCTCTCTCTAGATAAAGCTTTCAACAGCCTCATTCATTTCTTACGTTGGTAGGTACCGGTGCTTCTTATGAACCATTAAAGAGAAGAACAGATACTTGTTTATTTGCGCAATATATCTAAGCGCAAAGGCTAAAAATACCTATTTTACCTTCAAATGCCACTGCATAACATTTCAAATTCCGTTTTTGGTGAATCTTCTATTACTTGTTTTACATGTGAACCTAGGCAGTTACTAGCTTTAAAATAAGTGGTTCTTGGTTAACCAAATTTATTACTACGACTCACCAGTGCAAAGTGTTTACATTCCTCATTATCATGAACAGAGATAATTTTGGATTTTTCAACAATATATCACTTTTATCTAACCCAAAATCACTCAGATAGCGAGAACTTCATATTTATGACACATTTTCTTCGCTTCTATGTTTGTAAGCATTATGATTTGCAATACTTCAGGTTCACGTGTATCTTCATAAGTTTGTTGTTACATCTCATGTGTGCTTGGATGTTCAATAACACAGTCTGTTTTGATTGGCCACTCTATCTCACTGCGTAAATTGTTCACCCTGAAGTAAAAAAAAACTATCACAGGAAGGCTGATTGGCGTATAAAGGAAAACATATTATCTTAACTGAGACAATATTTTGAAAGGAACTGCATTTCGCCAAAATGATCAGGGTTTTGCGTGGCAGCTTCTCTTCGTCGCTAACCAGATTCCCTGTTCTCGCGCTTCCGGCGAAGAAAATTCATGTAAGAAATGAAAACAGATACAACTACACATCCGAACATTCCCAAAAAAACCAAAACAGAAACTGTTTAAGAAACCGCCCTACTTAACGCCAATACTAGAAATCTGAAAGGTATAGGAATGAAGACATTATAACCTAAACAAAAATTGAAACAAAAAATATGTTACCTTGGTATGGTACAGGACAGTTTGAACTAATAATCGTTTCGAAACAAAACGACAGTGACAATTTTTTTTCTTTTGCGAATTCCTTAAGTAGAGGAACCCAGTCGATAACCAACATATAGAGGTCTACGTGGGTAAATGGAAGGAGGACTTTTCTTTCTTTTTCTTCAGAGTAAATGAGAAGATTTTTGTCGATGAACTTAATATATTTTTAAGAGACCTTGAACTAAACAATGTCGCGATGATCACATTAAATTGATTTTGAGTCTCATGTCAGTGGATAGCAGGAAAAACAGATTGAGAGATTTTCTGGAATCGTAGCAATAAAAAAATTGTTATATCTGCCTATCAACGAGATGGACATACATAAAGTCTGTCTGCACTGATTTAGTTTTGTTTCCGTTTCAAGGGTCAAGAATTAATAGGCCACTTGCACTAAGAGGTCATGTGACATCGTTTTTATGAAAATGAAAGTTACATGATTTTGCCTTCGAAACACTATTAGTGGGTCATCTCTTAAACAAAATAATAGTGATTTGGTTTTTCAAACCCGCACCATTTGCTTAAAATGTTAAAGTCCGTAGCTGGTCACGTGACCAAAACTTGATTTTTTTTAAAATTTTGAATTACCGCTTTCTGACACAAATTTTGCACTTGAACTTCAAGGAAAATGTTGAAAAGATGATGTGGTAACGTTTATGGCACATCTGAACTCAACTATCAAACATTTAACAAGATATAAGCAAAAAGTAGTTTTGGCCGCCATGTTGGAGGGCAAGAGTATGCCCTCCAACATGGCGGACAAGACAAATCATGCTACTTTGTTGAAAAATCAAAGTACCATAAAATATCTCCCTTAAGTGCGTTTCCTCTCAAATTTCGCGTGTAAGATAATTTTTATGTGTTCTGTAAATTTTTGGCAACAGCAAGATTACAACTCACTGTTTAAGGGAAGCATTGGTCACGTGACCTCTTAGTGCAAGTGGCCTATTAGAAACTATTAGAAGACAAAAGTAGATACCTAGAGTTAATTTATGACATGTACAGTTTTGCACTCGCTGTCTTTCGGTTTCGTAGCTAGAACGAGCCAACTACTTGAGGACTCCTTTTGTCACCAAATCTTACTCTTTGAAGTAGTTGAATTTTGACCATCTGCTGGTAGCAAAAATAGAAACAGAACGACGGCTGTCGATCTCTTCATGTCGATGGGGGAAACTGATGGTGACCTAAACGTCAAGTTTTATAGCTAGAGACCGGCTCAAATCAATTTTCAGTGTAGTGTTGATTTGGATGAGTCAGTAGTTTAGCCTAATTATTATGATCTTTGGGGGATCTAGATTTCATCAATCTCGACACCAGAGCTCTTCCCGTGACTGAGGGAGAGTCGATATGAGGCTCTGGTGACGAGAATGGAGATTTCATCGGTTTGAGGCACATTTGTTCCTCATGCCTTGCATTTACGGTTGACTGTGTGAATTTACTCCTTTGCGAATTTAGATGCTTGTCATCACATTTTATGTAAACAATGGCTTGTGTCAAAATTTGTTGACATGAATTGTCGCAACAGAAAGTTCAAAGAGTCTTTTTCAGTGGGTCGTCCATCCATCATCCATTTATTCATCACTTCATCCGTCTGCTCATTCCCTCGTCATTCTCTCTAATTTTCAGTTGTTGGTTTGTTCTTTGGTGAATTCATCCATTCGTATTTCTCTTGGTCGGCTAGAAGCCAAATTGAAATGAAAGGGATGGGGACTAAAACTTATCTCACGATTTTTACCAGTGAGAAATCGTTTTAATCTACAATCTTGGACAAAATTGTTGAGTATGAAAAATAAGCTCTCTTTTTGCCCCCACCCTACCCCCCCCCCCCCCCTGATCAATGTTGCTAGACGAAACAAAGCATGTCGAACCTGGGCTTATCAACATTGGTTGTAGGGGGGAGGGGGATCGCTAATAATGTGCGATATTGAGGACGTAGTGCGCAAAATAACCCCTGTTTTTAATATTCTCAACCCTTTTTGTCCAAGATTGTCTGGGAATCATTTTGCCCAAGATCACAAAACGCGTGTATGTATGAGTTCTGTAAGTACAAAAAAGAAAATATATCAGTCGTAGGCATGTCGTCATGGTATTCGATTGACAATTAGAGTTAATTAACCCTAATAAAGAAAAACAATGTTACGTCATCATTGAGGTTCATTATCAAAACAACTGGAAATGGTACATAATAGTCATGTTGACGACGCTTTAGGAGCGTATATTTTATTACAGGTGCAAGATCATAACGACAAAGCTAAAGATGTTGCTGAGGAAGTAGGAGTTTCATTAGTAACAATTTTTAGGATCAAGAAAGGTGTCCAAGGCCTTAAAAGGGAAGTTGTCACGCTGTTCGTTGGTAAAAGCCACAACAAAGGTGTGATCAGATGTGACCCATACGATAAACTATATGGACCCTTCTTTGAAAAATATGTCAGAGAACAGTTCCCTAAACGTTTTGGGAAAGCAAACAAGAATGTGGTATAACAGGAGCAAAATAGTAATAGAGCAAATTACTTCCGGTTGCAAGAAACCCACTTCCTGTTTGTAAACCGTGCGTCTTCGAATACGAATTGTCACGAATTTTAAGTATAACTGTTAGGCATTATATTTATTTCCCCTACTGTTTTCTCAAGGCGTTGCTAATGAGTATAAACTATGCACAAAATCAATGAGATTTCTACATTTCTTACAAAAAGTGACGCATTTCAACGGTTAACACACCGGCTGGCTAAAAACAGACTGGTCATGAAAAATATTTCAAATCTGTCCAAATCACGTTAACCGACCAAAATTTCTCATTCCTTCGCCGTAAATCTATGTCAGTTAAAGAACACACAAAAGTAACCGTTGTTAACCGTGCAATTTCCTTATTGCGTGTAATCTTACAGAAATATATCTGCGATAAGTTCATATCTGTATAATACATATTGATCAGTGTAAACCAAAGTGGGCAAAAACAGCTAGGGCAAGGCCGACTGGCTTTTGATATAACTCCTTCATATTGTCCTCGTTATAGGACTCAGTAGGTCTCTTACTTCTTAATCGTACTAATGTATGAATTCCACGATGTAAAAGAACAGCAATTCGCAGTGCAGTAAATTCAGTAAACAGAACGCTATCTTATGTAAACAATTCACGTACATGGCTAATAATGCACTGCTGTAACAATGTTTGTTTCACGCAATATTATTGTATGACAAGTGATCCTCGACAACTTACTGTGTATCAGCTATGAGAAGACGAGTTTTACATACTATAAACATATGAGAGTGTTCACACTCGCATATAGACAGATATTTGATAGTTTATACCAAATACAATCTTGGACAAAATTGTTGAGAAAACTCTGCTTTTGGACTAAACTCCGATCAGAAGTATGAAAAATAAGCTCTCTTTTTGCCCCCACCCTACCCCCCCCCCCCCCCTGATCAATGTTGCTAGACGAAACAAAGCATGTCGAACCTGGGCTTATCAACATTGGTTGTAGGGGGGAGGGGGATCGCTAATAATGTGCGATATTGAGGACGTAGTGCGCAAAATAACCCCTGTTTTTAATATTCTCAACCCTTTTTGTCCAAGATTGTCTGGGAATCATTTTGCCCAAGATCACAAAACGCGTGTATGTATGAGTTCTGTAAGTACAAAAAAGAAAATATATCAGTCGTAGGCATGTCGTCATGGTATTCGATTGACAATTAGAGTTAATTAACCCTAATAAAGAAAAACAATGTTACGTCATCATTGAGGTTCATTATCAAAACAACTGGAAATGGTACATAATAGTCATGTTGACGACGCTTTAGGAGCGTATATTTTATTACAGGTGCAAGATCATAACGACAAAGCTAAAGATGTTGCTGAGGAAGTAGGAGTTTCATTAGTAACAATTTTTAGGATCAAGAAAGGTGTCCAAGGCCTTAAAAGGGAAGTTGTCACGCTGTTCGTTGGTAAAAGCCACAACAAAGGTGTGATCAGATGTGACCCATACGATAAACTATATGGACCCTTCTTTGAAAAATATGTCAGAGAACAGTTCCCTAAACGTTTTGGGAAAGCAAACAAGAATGTGGTATAACAGGAGCAAAATAGTAATAGAGCAAATTACTTCCGGTTGCAAGAAACCCACTTCCTGTTTGTAAACCGTGCGTCTTCGAATACGAATTGTCACGAATTTTAAGTATAACTGTTAGGCATTATATTTATTTCCCCTACTGTTTTCTCAAGGCGTTGCTAATGAGTATAAACTATGCACAAAATCAATGAGATTTCTACATTTCTTACAAAAAGTGACGCATTTCAACGGTTAACACACCGGCTGGCTAAAAACAGACTGGTCATGAAAAATATTTCAAATCTGTCCAAATCACGTTAACCGACCAAAATTTCTCATTCCTTCGCCGTAAATCTATGTCAGTTAAAGAACACACAAAAGTAACCGTTGTTAACCGTGCAATTTCCTTATTGCGTGTAATCTTACAGAAATATATCTGCGATAAGTTCATATCTGTATAATACATATTGATCAGTGTAAACCAAAGTGGGCAAAAACAGCTAGGGCAAGGCCGACTGGCTTTTGATATAACTCCTTCATATTGTCCTCGTTATAGGACTCAGTAGGTCTCTTACTTCTTAATCGTACTAATGTATGAATTCCACGATGTAAAAGAACAGCAATTCGCAGTGCAGTAAATTCAGTAAACAGAACGCTATCTTATGTAAACAATTCACGTACATGGCTAATAATGCACTGCTGTAACAATGTTTGTTTCACGCAATATTATTGTATGACAAGTGATCCTCGACAACTTACTGTGTATCAGCTATGAGAAGACGAGTTTTACATACTATAAACATATGAGAGTGTTCACACTCGCATATAGACAGATATTTGATAGTTTATACCAAATACAATCTTGGACAAAATTGTTGAGAAAACTCTGCTTTTGGACTAAACTCCGATCAGAAGTATGAAAAATAAGTTCTCTTTTTGCCCCCACCCTACCCCCCCCCCCCCTGATCAATGTTGCTAGACGAAACAAAGCATGTCGAACCTGGGCTTATCAACATTGGTTGTAGGGGGGAGGGGGATCGCTAATAATGTGCGATATTGAGGACGTAGTGCGCAAAATAACCCCTGTTTTTAATATTCTCAACCCTTTTTGTCCAAGATTGTCTGGGAATCATTTTGCCCAAGATCACAAAACGCGTGTATGTATGAGTTCTGTAAGTACAAAAAAGAAAATATATCAGTCGTAGGCATGTCGTCATGGTATTCGATTGACAATTAGAGTTAATTAACCCTAATAAAGAAAAACAATGTTACGTCATCATTGAGGTTCATTATCAAAACAACTGGAAATGGTACATAATAGTCATGTTGACGACGCTTTAGGAGCGTATATTTTATTACAGGTGCAAGATCATAACGACAAAGCTAAAGATGTTGCTGAGGAAGTAGGAGTTTCATTAGTAACAATTTTTAGGATCAAGAAAGGTGTCCAAGGCCTTAAAAGGGAAGTTGTCACGCTGTTCGTTGGTAAAAGCCACAACAAAGGTGTGATCAGATGTGACCCATACGATAAACTATATGGACCCTTCTTTGAAAAATATGTCAGAGAACAGTTCCCTAAACGTTTTGGGAAAGCAAACAAGAATGTGGTATAACAGGAGCAAAATAGTAATAGAGCAAATTACTTCCGGTTGCAAGAAACCCACTTCCTGTTTGTAAACCGTGCGTCTTCGAATACGAATTGTCACGAATTTTAAGTATAACTGTTAGGCATTATATTTATTTCCCCTACTGTTTTCTCAAGGCGTTGCTAATGAGTATAAACTATGCACAAAATCAATGAGATTTCTACATTTCTTACAAAAAGTGACGCATTTCAACGGTTAACACACCGGCTGGCTAAAAACAGACTGGTCATGAAAAATATTTCAAATCTGTCCAAATCACGTTAACCGACCAAAATTTCTCATTCCTTCGCCGTAAATCTATGTCAGTTAAAGAACACACAAAAGTAACCGTTGTTAACCGTGCAATTTCCTTATTGCGTGTAATCTTACAGAAATATATCTGCGATAAGTTCATATCTGTATAATACATATTGATCAGTGTAAACCAAAGTGGGCAAAAACAGCTAGGGCAAGGCCGACTGGCTTTTGATATAACTCCTTCATATTGTCCTCGTTATAGGACTCAGTAGGTCTCTTACTTCTTAATCGTACTAATGTATGAATTCCACGATGTAAAAGAACAGCAATTCGCAGTGCAGTAAATTCAGTAAACAGAACGCTATCTTATGTAAACAATTCACGTACATGGCTAATAATGCACTGCTGTAACAATGTTTGTTTCACGCAATATTATTGTATGACAAGTGATCCTCGACAACTTACTGTGTATCAGCTATGAGAAGACGAGTTTTACATACTATAAACATATGAGAGTGTTCACACTCGCATATAGACAGATATTTGATAGTTTATACCAAATACAATCTTGGACAAAATTGTTGAGAAAACTCTGCTTTTGGACTAAACTCCGATCAGAAGTATGAAAAATAAGCTCTCTTTTTGCCCCCACCCTACCCCCCCCCCCCCCTGATCAATGTTGCTAGACGAAACAAAGCATGTCGAACCTGGGCTTATCAACATTGGTTGTAGGGGGGAGGGGGATCGCTAATAATGTGCGATATTGAGGACGTAGTGCGCAAAATAACCCCTGTTTTTAATATTCTCAACCCTTTTTGTCCAAGATTGTCTGGGAATCATTTTGCCCAAGATCACAAAACGCGTGTATGTATGAGTTCTGTAAGTACAAAAAAGAAAATATATCAGTCGTAGGCATGTCGTCATGGTATTCGATTGACAATTAGAGTTAATTAACCCTAATAAAGAAAAACAATGTTACGTCATCATTGAGGTTCATTATCAAAACAACTGGAAATGGTACATAATAGTCATGTTGACGACGCTTTAGGAGCGTATATTTTATTACAGGTGCAAGATCATAACGACAAAGCTAAAGATGTTGCTGAGGAAGTAGGAGTTTCATTAGTAACAATTTTTAGGATCAAGAAAGGTGTCCAAGGCCTTAAAAGGGAAGTTGTCACGCTGTTCGTTGGTAAAAGCCACAACAAAGGTGTGATCAGATGTGACCCATACGATAAACTATATGGACCCTTCTTTGAAAAATATGTCAGAGAACAGTTCCCTAAACGTTTTGGGAAAGCAAACAAGAATGTGGTATAACAGGAGCAAAATAGTAATAGAGCAAATTACTTCCGGTTGCAAGAAACCCACTTCCTGTTTGTAAACCGTGCGTCTTCGAATACGAATTGTCACGAATTTTAAGTATAACTGTTAGGCATTATATTTATTTCCCCTACTGTTTTCTCAAGGCGTTGCTAATGAGTATAAACTATGCACAAAATCAATGAGATTTCTACATTTCTTACAAAAAGTGACGCATTTCAACGGTTAACACACCGGCTGGCTAAAAACAGACTGGTCATGAAAAATATTTCAAATCTGTCCAAATCACGTTAACCGACCAAAATTTCTCATTCCTTCGCCGTAAATCTATGTCAGTTAAAGAACACACAAAAGTAACCGTTGTTAACCGTGCAATTTCCTTATTGCGTGTAATCTTACAGAAATATATCTGCGATAAGTTCATATCTGTATAATACATATTGATCAGTGTAAACCAAAGTGGGCAAAAACAGCTAGGGCAAGGCCGACTGGCTTTTGATATAACTCCTTCATATTGTCCTCGTTATAGGACTCAGTAGGTCTCTTACTTCTTAATCGTACTAATGTATGAATTCCACGATGTAAAAGAACAGCAATTCGCAGTGCAGTAAATTCAGTAAACAGAACGCTATCTTATGTAAACAATTCACGTACATGGCTAATAATGCACTGCTGTAACAATGTTTGTTTCACGCAATATTATTGTATGACAAGTGATCCTCGACAACTTACTGTGTATCAGCTATGAGAAGACGAGTTTTACATACTATAAACATATGAGAGTGTTCACACTCGCATATAGACAGATATTTGATAGTTTATACCAAATACAATCTTGGACAAAATTGTTGAGAAAACTCTGCTTTTGGACTAAACTCCGATCAGAAGTATGAAAAATAAGCTCTCTTTTTGCCCCCACTCTACCCCCCCCCCCCCCTGATCAATGTTGCTAGACGAAACAAAGCATGTCGAACCTGGGCTTATCAACATTGGTTGTAGGGGGGAGGGGGATCGCTAATAATGTGCGATATTGAGGACGTAGTGCGCAAAATAACCCCTGTTTTTAATATTCTCAACCCTTTTTGTCCAAGATTGTAGCAAATAACGCCTCACTTCCCCCACCCTCCCCTTCCTATTGGCCCCAGTTGTTCACAGGCTGGAAAACTTTATCCAGTGTATAAGTCACTATCAAGAGTGTGAGATATAATTCGCGTTAAACATTGGCATTGGTTTTAGAACACGCCTTTACTTT
Source organism: Montipora capitata (assembly GCA_949126865.1). Taxonomy (NCBI): domain Eukaryota; kingdom Metazoa; phylum Cnidaria; class Anthozoa; order Scleractinia; family Acroporidae; genus Montipora; species Montipora capitata. Next base: position 16,910,603 of record OX421452.1, read on the forward strand.
TTCCCCAGCAAATACCTAAATCTTTGCAGAAAGATTGAAACTGTTGGATAGTGACTTACCTACCGGATAAAGTTATCCGGCCTTTGAACAAATCAGAGGGCCTGGGTGGAAGTTTATGCCACAGACTCGCTCCTCTTTTTAAGAAAAATTAAACACAAAAGCTTGGCGTTTGAAATATTTATTGAAGACTGCACCATCAACGTCAGTTTAGGACACAAAATCTTCAGCCTGCTATCATTTCGTACTGATTTACTAATTAGACATCCTCTCAGAAGCTGAAACATTATGCTGCTTTGTTACTGGGACCGAGGAACTTCTTCGATCATCAAACGAGACACTGAATTCCATCCAGAATAGCCATTAGAGTTACCATAAGCATTGCAATTTCCGATGTTGATCCCAACACGGATTTTGCCCTTGTGGATGTTCTCGCAGTAGCCCTCTATTGACCCAGGTTTGTGTTCTTCATAGCCTTTTCTCACCCACAGCACCACATCAACAGGCATTGGGCCACTGCATTCTGCACCGTTGAAGGTAATGAACCATCGCTTACAACAGTTGTCACAGTACATCAAGTAGAAATTGCCTTGGTAAACAACACGGAGAGCGGTGTTATCTTTGGTTTTTGTAAACAGACAATCCTGAAAAAAACAACGAAAATACCTGAAATCGTGGAGCTAGTTACAACACATAATATTTCTTGTATTAGAGACGAAGTTTTGGAAGAAAGAGTGGACTACTTTTTCAGCTGCATTTCTGTACTTAAGAAGTGATATTTTACTCCCAGGGGGCGGAACTAACACATCAAACTGCATGTGTGTTGCGTGACAATCATTCAGGTCGCATGTTGTCCTTGAAAAGTTATGTTGGATAGTGCTGCTAACCTAGGATATCAACGCATAAAATATCTTTTTAAAATTTTTTCCTTCTATAACCCTTAAAATAAGGTTTAGTTTGTGAAGTTTGGAATAAATAGTGAATGTCAGTTGAAAGTTCAGCTGAAAACGGAGGACCTCGCGAAAAAAACCGTGCTTTAGACAAAAGAAAATCACTCAAATCTTCCCCGGACGCATCAGGCTGAGCGATGTGCATGCTTCTTTATATCATTCACTTCCAAAACCTAAAAATGCATATACGTATGATTCGAACTTAGCCAATACCGATACTAATTTTGTGACATAACATTTGAGCCAGTCTTCTTCTTTGCTTAACTGGTGTGTAGTGATTCTCTGATTCTCGGTCCAATAGAAAGGCCTTCTTCCTTTTGCTTTTTACCTTGAAATACGTTTTATCTCATGTAATGATAGGAAAAAAAACAACGTAATTCCCAGAAACTAGACAATGATTTTTTTAAAAAATGGGCAATTAGCATTACTATAACTCTTGGGGATTTATTTGATGAAGTTGTGTAGACCACTTTCATAAATGGCTACCACCTGTACTGCCTTCATTTTGAAACAAATATTCTTTTAAAATTGGCTCGTCACAGCGAGGCTAGAAAGGCTTATTAGCATAAAAACAGAACAATATTTTATTTGGTCGCCATTATAAAAGAGGTCTGTGGCTTTTCAAATCCAGCAAACCTTTATTAGGCCGATATCGCGATCGTCGGCACTTCTCCACACGCACTGCTTCCATTTTCTATGATCAGCATCTTTTCCACTCGTTCCCGCTTCTCCCTTCAGACCATGCAGGTTGCCCTGAATGTCCTGCCACTCCCTTTTCTCCTTTGGCGCCATTGCGTCCGTCGCGGCCTGGTAACCCATTGTGCCCGTTCACCCCATTTCGTCCTGGACGACCCGGCGGGCCATTAGGGCACTTAGATTGAACCTGCAGTGTGAAGGGAGATTAGTAGGGAAGCGTAGCTAATAGCAGCTCCTGTACTGTTTATATCCTGTAATCTACTGACTACCTCTTTTGCTTTTACTGTCAAATCAGGCCAAGTGTAACTTCAATTCATGTCTATATTATTCAAAAACTCCAGCAGAGAGGATGGTTAAATTTGAACATAATTTTGTTTGGAAATCTCCCTTGAGACTTGTGAGACATAGAAAACATAACTGAGCCATCAGGCTTTCCCATAAAGCCTCGTAGCCATGCCTGAATATTGATATATCGAACAAGGCCTATAGAGTGTTTTCACTTACGTGATTAGTAACCTTGTTTTTCCACCGAGACAAAAGAAAACGTTCGTAAGATAATAGAGCTCGATTCCGGGATGATTAATTGGGGACACCAACATGGCCGCCGTCAGGTCACGTGAAAACACTATACCAGCTGAGATAATAAATCAGATATGGCCGATTCTAACCAGAAATATTATTTTCATGAAATCATACATGTTTCATGCTTGGAATAGGTGACGCTTTATTTTCAAAAGTTCCACATTTTTAACGGTAGCTTGCCACTGAATGCCAGTTCGTTTACTATGGTTTTCCTTTGAAATTATTACTGAACTGGTTCACTGACTGAATCGCACCTACGTTCGAGGCACTATTTTATGGCAGGATCACGCCAAGACCCTGTAGATTTTTAGACTTTTATCCGTACTAGCTGCTCGATAAGTCGTTGAACTAGTCGACTGAAAGAAAAATATTACACAAGTAGATTAATGTTTTAGAATACCGAAGATAGGCTAAAAAGGAATGGAACTGATTTCGTGAATATATACTTACAATTTGTATCTTCTAATCTACACGATCTTATGGTTTGATTTCTTCTGTTGACTGTCTTTAACGTTCTTGATCGGAGGTAAGTAAAAAAGCGATTTGCGCGTTTGCAGTACAGTGTCGATTTATATATTTCTGAATTTCTAATTAGTTGTCACCTTTCAACTCACGCAAACTTGCTGTGATAAATAAATTGCAAGAATAGTTGCATACATTAAACCAGTAAGCGAAATAACTTAACGCGCGAAGTGCGAATCACTCCGCCCCAGTGCGGAAATTAGAAGTTACCTCTAATTGAGCAACGACTTAAACATAATCGGTATTCAATGACTCGAGACGTCACAAATAACGTAATGTCTATTACATAATGCTGGTCTATGTATTCCCTTGATTAAGAAAGGTTCACATTTAATTCGTCTTTTGTTGCTAAAAGACACAGCTTGTGAATCGGCCTGTCGTATTCACCGTCCTGAGTCTTGATTGTTGTCTTCCTAACCAAACCATCGTTTCCTGGGTATGTTGCAATGACTCGCGCCATCTTCCATTGGGATCTTTTGTGATTTGGGTCTATCTCTAGAACTAAGTCGTCGACTTGAAGGTTTTCTCTGGTGCGAAACCACTTATTTCGTGGAAGTAGATTTGGCGCAAAGTATCTCATCCAGCATCTCCAAAATTCGTTGACGCGATTTTCTGTACTTCTTAAAAGATGTCTTGGGTTGATCCTTTCTTCTGGTTCTGGTTGAGGAATTGAAAGATGATGTCCTATGAGAATATCGTTTGGAGTAATTGGCGGGCTTTCCCATATGCTGTCAGAACTTGGGTATAAAGGACGTCCATTGATGACGTAGGTTGTCTCCGCGAGAAATGTTCTCCATTGCTCTTCGGTAAAGGCTTGATTCTTGCATGTAGCATGACTTTGTCTGACGCCATTTTGATGACTGGCATGAGGGGTATTCCATTTCCATTTAAAATCGCACGAGAAATCTTCAGATAGAACACCTTCAATCTTGGGGACGTTCCAACTCTGCATTATTTCCTTTAAGTACCCTTGTGCGCCTACAAAATTTGTCCCGCAGTCGGACCAGCAAATGCACGGGTGACCACGCAAACTCGCGAAACGGCGGAATGCCATCAAGAAAGCGTCAGATGTTTTGTCGGTCACAAGTTCTAAGTGGAGAGCTCTTGTTGTCAGGCAGGTGAAAATGATTACTTGGGCATCCTTGAGCGTTTTACGATTAAGCTTGATGTGCAATGGTCCAAACATGTCCATGGTGGTGTTGAAGAATGGCGGGGTGCCTACTGCAACTCGCAAGGATGGGATTTGTCCCATGAGTTGTTCCAATGGCTTCTTTCGGAGCTTCCTACAAATAATGCACTTTGTTGTGAGTGCTTTGGACATACCACGAACTCCAATGATCCAGTACTTTCTCCTTGCCTCGTTAATTAGGCTTTTGTACCCACAGTGTCCGCGTCTTTCATGGAGGTCACGTAATAGCAAGATGACAAGAGGGTGATCGCGTGGAAGGATAACTGGGTTTCTTAATTCTTGTGGCAGCGATCTGACATCTTCGAGTCGTCCATGAGCTCGAAGTAATCCGTTTTCGTCCAGCTTCGGAGTTAATTTCTTGTCAATGACAGAGGGATCTAGGTGTGCCTGACTCCACTTGAATAGCTGTTTCTCCGAGCCTTGCAATTCTTGAACAGTGATTGAACCTGTCTTAACATTCTTTTTTCTCGCATTCTGAATAAATCGGCGAACGTAAGCGAGTGTTCTCCGTATCTTTGAAAATGTAGAACAGGTATTCAACAGTTGATGAAAAACGGGGTTAGTATCTTCTTCAGACTTATCCAGATCAACTTTGGTTTGAAATTCCGCTATGGCTGCTTCGCGTTGCATTGGCGTTTTAGTCTTCTCGATTTTCACTTCCATCAAGACACCAGCTTTTGCTGTAGGTTCGATGGGGGCTCTAGCTTCAAATTTAGGCCATTGTCCTTCGGGTAACTGCAGGAAAGAGGGTCCCTTTATCCAGTCTTCGAGTTGTGATGGCTCTATTCCTCTAGTGAGAATGTCGGCTGGATTGAACTTTGACCTGATGTATCGGAAGTCTTCCACCCCAACAGTTTCTTGGATTTCTGCTACTCGACTTGATACGAAAGGTTTGAATTGACGTGATGGGGTCTTAATCCAAGAAAGGACAGTAGAAGAGTCCACCCAGAAGATCCTCTTGCTGTCTTGGATGTTCGCAAACTGTAGAGACTTTCTGCAAGTTTCATATATCCTTGCAAGTGTTAAACAGCCCATGAGCTCCAGTCTCGGGATCGTTTTTCTCTTTAGTGGGGTGACGAAGGACTTGACTAAAACAGGAACGCACTTGTAACTTCCGTTCTTTAACTCCCATCGGAGGAAAATGACCGCTCCGTAAGCTTTTTCGCCACCATCACAGAATCCATGAATTTGTGGCACCCCAATCGCGTCGCTTGGTTTTAACTTGCGATCGAATTCGACTGTTAAGAGGTGATTCATGGCTTGCAAATTCTCCATCCACTTGCTCTTGACTGCTGTAGGTAAGGTTTCGTCCCAGTTGTAGCCTGAATGCCATAAGTCCTGCAAGTCGATCCTAAATTTAATAGCTACCGGCATCACAAGACCGATTGGGTCCCACAATTGTCCAATAAGACCCAGGCAACGTCTCTTTGTCAAAAGGTCCATCTGGTCGAGTTTGTTCCTTTTCAGGGAAAACTTGTCTGTTTGTTTATCCCATCTTAGACCAAGAAGATCTGCCCAGCGTTCACCGTTGGACTGGTCAATCTCCGCACGGTTTGAATGCCAAGCTTTTATCTGGAAATGACCTTTCTTAAGAATGGCGTCAATGCCGCTGATAATCTGTTTTGCTTCCGTTGTAGTTGCTTTGGAACTTCCGATATCATCCACGTACATATGGTCTTGAAGTTCTTTTGATGCTTCTGGGAACTCGGCTTGAGATATCTTTGCTAGTGGGTTGATGGCATTCGTTGCTATGTCGGGAGCTGGCTTATCTCCAAAGTTCAACCTGAGCCATTGGTATACTGTTGGCGAGTTGCTAATCTTACTCCTCCAAAGGAACCTGTGAAAAACCTGGTCGTCGGGATGAACCAAGATTTGATTGAACATTTTGCGTATATCACCGATAAAGGCTACTTCGTTCCATCTCCATGCTGCCAAAACATCCAGGAGACTGTTGATGTAGTTTGGCCCTTTCTCTAGGTAATCATTAAGGGACAAACCGTCGGGACCTTTCGAAGATGAGTCAAAGACAAGTCGAACTTTTGTCGTTCTTTCCGGTGTTAACACGGCTTGTAAGGGTGAGTACCATTCCGGCTTGCTATGATCAATCTGGTCAGGAGAGACTTGAATCACGTAGTCCTGCTCTAGAAGCTTTTGAACTTCCTCATTGACAACATCGAGACACCCCTTTTTCTGGAATGACCTCTCCGTGGAAAACAGCCTTTCCAGTGCGATGCCACAGTTACTTTGTTTGGGAGGGCCCGCTTCCGTCCAGGGCATCTTAACTTGTATTCTTCCGTCAACCAGGGTAGTTGAGGCTGCGAGGGACTTAACAAACTTGCTTTCGCGTATCTCGTTTTCGGTACACGTACAAAGGTTGGTCGGTTTGACGCCAAGGAGGTCTTGGTGAAGAAGTTCTTTGATGTCGTCTACGACATTTGCTGTTCTGATTTCAACCGACTGAATTTCGGAAGTAGTAGAGTTGTTCTTTTCAAACTGTCCCATAACGTACCAACCAAAACAGTTTCGTTTCGCGACAGGTTCCCCTGGCTCTCCGGACACTGTGTGGATATCAATGAAGGCTTCTACAAAGTCTGTACCGACAAGGAGATCAATGGCGCCACCCGAAAGGTGTAGTTTATCACAAACGTGCTTGAGATGAGGGTAGTGTCGCACTAATTCTCTGGAAAGCGTTTTTGCTTTACTGCAGGGCCTTGTAACAGTGTACACTTGAAGGGTCTTCTTAATATCCTCGTCAGCAGGTGAGGCAACAGTGATGTCGATTATCTGTGATGCTTCACTTTTCTTCTTCCCACCAGCCAAATTCATGGTCAGATGTGTTGCTGATCCACTCAACCCAAGTCGTCTGGCTGCATTCTTTGAGAGAAGACTGGTATTGGATCCAGAGTCTAACATCGCAAGGACTTCAACAAATTCTCCGTTTCCGTTCATGACTCCAACTTTTTGAACAGGGCACAAACCAGTTATGAGCTTTAACTTTTCTTTGTGATGAACAGCATTTTCTTGGATGTTACCATTTGATGTACTCGAGGGGGCCTGGCACTGACTTTGGAAAGAAGATGCTCTTGGATTTGGACTTGAGCTTGTTTCACCAATCTTGTCATTGTGAAGAGAACGGTGATGATTTTTTCTGCATTTGTCGCATGTTGAACCGTCTGGTTTCCTGCAGTTGCTTGTATGATGCTTTCTAAGACATTTACGGCATCGCCAATGTTGCTTTACAATCTCCCATCTCTGACTGATAGCTAACTCCTGGAACACAGGACAGGCAGCGAGGTGATGTTTTGTTTTACAGTTAAGTGGACAGGTGTCATCATCGGGTTCTTCGCCACTTGCGGCATTGTTCTCAGTTTTACTTGGGGTCCTGTATCGGCGACTCTCGTTTCTGTCTTCAAACACGGTGTTATTCTTACCCCTTGAGCGGACACTTGCTTCTACGTGCAACCAGGTGATGAGGTTACTGACAGTTTCTTCTTTACCTTCTCTTTTCATTTCTCTTCCAAAATGAGAATTATCGTTCGGATCGAGCTTGGACAAAAGTTGAGACATAAGAAATGGCGCTTCCGAAGACTCCAACACCGGACATCCATTATCTTCCATATCATTCGCGTAGGATGATATTGTCGTGGCGAAGTGCGTGAACGACCTGGAGTCTCGTTTTACGGGCTTAAGGCTATTTATTTCGAGGAGCAGTTCGTCCATTAGTTTACGTTTGTCTGCAAATTCTGTGTCCAATATATTCCACGCGCTATCAATGGTTTTGCAAGTTTTTACCTGGTCAGACCACCACGATCCTCTCGGCAATGCATTTCGGAACCGTTGCAGTTGTTCATCTTTATCTTGATCGTATTTCTTCATCCAATGATTGAATTCTTTTTTCCAGGTAGCATAGGATCTGCGACTGCCGTCCCATGTTGGTACCGGTAATCGTTGCAGACCACTAGTGTTTGGTTTTGACCTTAAGGTTTCCGCCATTTTCGTCACTGCTGATGTCATGGATGACATTGAAGCTGTCAAGGTCTTCAAGGTTTCAGAGTCTTTTGAAGACGTTTCCGTGGAATCTTGTTCCTTTTGATAGGCGGCAAATTTTAAGGCAATCTGAAGGAAATCAGCTTTTACTTTGTCTCCAAGTTTCTTTGTTGTCAACAATGGTTCCTCCTCTGCGGTAATACCTTCATCAACCAATCTGTCTAAAATGGTTTCTTGTTGCTTCTTGATGAACCTGTATCTTGTCTCCACTTGATTGAATGCTGCCTCTAAGGTTTTTAACTCTGGCCTCACTGAAAAGATTATTTCAAATTCTTCTATTAATTCGTAGAAGATCGTTACCGCGTTTTCCATTTTCCCTGCGAGGGTCTTTGCGTCTACTTTAGGCGGCATCTTACTTTGTAGGCTCGATGCAAAGTTCGGAGATTCGGTATCTTCGGCGTGGATGATTTACAGAATTGATTTGGCGGGATCCTCTGGACAAATTTCGACTGAATCGCACCTACGTTCGAGGCACTATTTTATGGCAGGATCACGCCAAGACCCTGTAGATTTTTAGACTTTTATCCGTACTAGCTGCTCGATAAGTCGTTGAACTAGTCGACTGAAAGAAAAATATTACACAAGTAGATTAATGTTTTAGAATACCGAAGATAGGCTAAAAAGGAATGGAACTGATTTCGTGAATATATACTTACAATTTGTATCTTCTAATCTACACGATCTTATGGTTTGATTTCTTCTGTTGACTGTCTTTAACGTTCTTGATCGGAGGTAAGTAAAAAAGCGATTTGCGCGTTTGCAGTACAGTGTCGATTTATATATTTCTGAATTTCTAATTAGTTGTCACCTTTCAACTCACGCAAACTTGCTGTGATAAATAAATTGCAAGAATAGTTGCATACATTAAACCAGTAAGCGAAATAACTTAACGCGCGAAGTGCGAATCACTGACTCTAAAATAACAGATACTTTAAAAAAATCTTGCGGGTAGGCTTGAAGTACAAGCTATCCAGTTTCGGTTGTCGAGTCTTTGCTTTTCGTAATGTGGGTAGCAAATTAGTGACACTGATCGTTTCTTAGGAGAGCTGTTATATTCCTTGATGAACAAGTTTTTAAAACACTGCTGCTGTATTTCTGATAGAATGTAGGCAAGAGCTTTGGACGAAATAAATCATTCATTTTTCGTTTAGAGATTTTCTTCGCCTGACTTTGAAGGTTCGTCATCTGTCTGGGAACCTCTTGTTGCCCTTTTTCTTTTACGACTATCCTGTTTCCGGGGTGTTTCCATCTTTATCTGGCATTGTGTCTAAACAAAAGGAGCCCTCTTTCTACGGCCATTCGATGGATAAGTCGCAGATCTAAGAAAATAGCGTCCGTTCACCTTAAAAGCTCGTTGTAAATCCCAATATACTTCACAAACTAAACTCGACAAAGAAACCAAGTCAGGCAGCCTACAAAATCTTCTGTACTAGCCCAGAAAGGAGCCAAAAGAAATGAATAAGGGACTGGGAACTTGACGATGCGGAGATTTTGGACTGGGATTCAATTTATCTGCTGCCTAGAATATGTATAGTTAGTACGAAACTAAGGAACTTCCAGTTCAAATTTCTCCATAGGAGAGGAATTCTTCTTTGTATAAAATTAAACTTTCGGAAACCGTGAATCTGAGTTGCGTTCGTCAAACAGCACAAGAAGCATTGCTTCATCTTTTCTTTGAATGCCCCACCACAAAGGCTTTTTGAAATAGTGTTGAACTTTCTTTCGTCTTTGTTGACTTAACTCCAACCTCACAAGGTTTAACTTTATGTCAATGGTTAGGTCTTAAAGGTGAAAAAAGAGCTTCTTTACTGAATCATTGCTTACTTCTTCGCATATATTACATTTACCCCTAACAACGTTAAACCATCCTTAACTCAACTAAAACCTAACTCAGGCTACCCATATAATTTGGGTAAGGTCACCGTGAGATCTCTTGTGTGCGGTGGCTTTTTATCTGTTGCATTTGTTTGAGTATCATGAAGGGGCATAATGGAAACTGGTTTTCACCTTTTTTTGGACTGTGAAAATGGGACATACATACTGCACTGGGACTGAGTTTTATCCTCTAGGAAAGGAATAAGCATTTCGAAAATGGGGTTTCGAATCTTTCGAGGTCTCCGACTCTATTATTTGACACAACTTCTCAAATGAGGTTATCTTTTAAGTAAAGTTCTGTATCAGTAGACCTCAGCAGTCACTTAGACCAAGTTTGTAGACTACCAGGCTCCACAAGGTCAGCGGTTTATTGACGAATACCGATGGAATGACATGCCCAAAAGGCATCAGTCGGCACTTGCATCAGTTTTCAAACAATCACTAGGAATGAGATTTCAGATTTGATAACTGGGATTTGGACTACAAATTTCCTCCTTGTTTTTGTATTCCAAACATACGGGTCAAGAGCTGATTAAATTCCACCAGGACAATTACGCGGATTCTGTTTTAGATAAAAGAAAATCCTTCCTTTATGGAAGAAAAATAAGCAGCTAACGTTAATTGCAGGTGCTCTCATCTTGATGAGTGTTTTTCGCTCTTCGTGCAATATGGAACCCCTCGTTTTTCCCTTAAGGAAGTCTTTTCATGTGTACTCTACCTGTGTAATTTTGCAAGATATAATGAATTGATATAAGAGTCACTTGATTTATCGCTGGAGCACTGACTGGGGTCACTTCAGGTGAAACTAAAAAGAACATTTAGAAAAACATTTTTTTCAGTATTTCTGTGTAAGTAGGTGTGGTAGGTGAAGACTGGGTGAAGACTGTTAAGGTCACATGAGCGTCCATGGTCCATCGAATCTGAGGTTATCCCGGTTACCATAACAAGACTATTTAGTATTTAGACTTACCGACCGGAATCCTGCACGCTTTATGGCATTCTGGACACTGCCTTCAAAAACACTTTAGAATCATTACAACGCTTGAACCCGCCAACAGATTTGTTAATGTACGGAATTATATGCGGATAATCGTTAGGAAACAAAATGAAACTGATGTATTTTTCTTTTCCGAACTAGGAACCTAGATAGTTAGCAGTAGGTCCGTACAGTAAATATCGGGGTCTATGTGGGTACTTCCAAGTGATCGAATGAAACAGAGATGTTTGTCGATTAACTTACATTTCCGTAAGGAAACTTGAACTAAGCAATATCGTGATGAGCACATTAAATTGATTTGAAATCTCATTTCAGTGGATGGCAGGAAGAACAGATTGCGAGATTTTCTGGTATGGTAGTAGCAATAAAACAAAGCATGACTGCATGCCCATAAACGAGATGCCCATACCAAAGTCAGTCTACAGGTGCACTGATTTAGTTTTGTTTCCGTGTCAAGGCTCAAGAATTAATTAGAAGCTACTGAGAAGACAATGTATATACCTAGAGCTAATTTACGAACCTTTTTGCGCTCGCTGTCTTTCGGTTTCGTAGCTAGAACGAGCTAATTAATTGAGGACTACTTTTGTCCCTAAATCTTACCTTTGAAGTAGATAGCGAATTTTGACCATCTTCTGGTAGCAACAATAGAAACAGAACCACGGCAGTCAATCTCTTCATGTTGATGGGGAAAACTGATGGTAACCTGAACCTCGATTTTTCACTCATATAATTTTATTGCTGGAGGAAGACTCAAATTCTAAGTGGTTGATTTGGATGAGTCATACAGTAAGTTACACTGACGAGAATTTTCGTGTTCTGTTTGAGTTTTCAAGGAAGCTGTCCGTTCCCTTTAGAATTACAATGCAACTCTCCGGACTTTCGGACGCATTGTTTGTGATATTATCTTAATTGAGACAATACTATGAAATGTTCGTGGCTAGTCTTTCGTGGCTAGTCATTTCACAAGTATTTGACAATAGTTTTGCTTTTGTATAAATACTATGAAAGGTTCTGCATTTCGCCACAATGATCTTTAGATCAAGGTTTTGCATGGCAGCTTTTCTTCGTCGCTTAACCAGGTTCTCTGTTCTCGTGCTTCCGGTGAAAAAAAACATTCACCTAAAAGATCAAAGCAGATACAATTACCGTATCTCTTAAAAATACATCCGAACATTCCAAAAAAAAAAAACCAAAACAAAAACTGTTTAAGAAACCGCCCTACTTTACGCCAGTACTAAAAATCTGAAAGGTATAAGAATAGAGACGTTATAACCTAAACAAAAATTGAAACAAAAAATGTATTACCTTGGTATGGTACAAAACAGTTTGAACTAATAATCGTTTCGAAACAAAACGACACTGACAATTTTTTTTCTTTTGCGAACTCCTTAAGTAGAAGAACGTAGCCGATAGGCAACATATAGAGGTCTACGTGGGTAAATGGAAGGATGACTTTCCTTTCTTTTTCTTCAGAGTGAATGAAAAGATTTTTGTCGATTAACTTATATATATTTTTAAGAGAACTTGAACTAAACGATGTCGTGATGATCACATGAAATTGATTTTGAGTCTCATGTGAGTGGATGGTAGCAAGAAGATATTGGGAGATTTTCTGGAATCGTAGCAATAAAACAATTTATTATATGTGCCCATAAACGAGACGGCCATACCTAAAGTTTGTCTGCACTGATTTAGTTTTGTTTCCGTTTCAAGGGTCACTGAGAATTAAAGTAGATACCTAGAGTTAATTTACGACAGTTTTGCGCTCGCTGTCTTTCGGTTTCGTAGCCAGAACGAGACAACTACTTGAGGACTCCTTTTGTCACGAAAGCTTACCTTGTTTGAAGTTAACTTTGAAGTAGTTGAATTTTGACCATCTGCTGGTAGCAACAATAGAAACAGAACCATGGCTGTCGATCTTTTCATTTCAATGAGGGAAACTGATGGTAACCTGAACCTCAAGTTCTCAATCATAGAATTTTATAGCTGGCGGCCGACTCAAATCAATTCTCAGTTTAGTGTTGATTTGGATGAGTCAGTAAGTTAGACTGACGAGAATTTTCGTGTTCTGTTTGCACTTGCGGTAACGGAAGCTGTCAGTTCGTTTTACACTTACAATGCAACTCTGCGGACACTCGAACGCATTGCTTATGAAAAAAGTGTTGAAGAACTTGACTGAGGGCCGCTGAGATTTTCCAAAACACTTTTGCAGATTTTAAATTGAGCGAATTAATGTTAATGAAATCCCTCTGGTTTGCCACGCTAATTTACATCTTGCATGAAGAACTACAAGCTTCTATTTACCTTATTAACAACTGATGGCAAAAACTCATCAAAGCAAGCCTGATTGAAGTATAAATGAATACCTAATCTTAACTCAGAGACAATGGTTTGAAAAGTACTGCCTTTCTCTATCAGGGTTTTGCATGGCAGCTGCTCTTCGTCGCTAACCAGCGTATGAGTTTCAAGATGATGTACAGTTCTCTGTTCTCCCACTCCTGGCGAAAAAGATGTCACCTAAGAAAACAAATATAACCGTTCCGTTATCTCTTGTATATATGTAAGAATCAGGGTTATGTTTTCACTGCTGACGGTTATATTTTTGTTAAGCGAAGTGACGGCGAGTCTGCTCCAATTAATATTCGGAAGGAGGCTGACTTGCAACGTTTAGGCTTTGTGTAAAACTTTTTTCCGGCCTACTGCCGACGACCTCTCATTGTAGTTGATTTTAAGAAATTTTGCATTTTAATTAATTTAACTTTGTCCTAAATTTATTGCTTTCAAGTTCCAGCCCTTTTAAGTAGCAGCCAGTGAGTAAATCAGCATCTCTTACAAGTCTATTATGAAATTGATGGGGGTTAGTTTAGGAATCTATATGGCAGCTATAGGTTTTTTTAATAAATGCACATTCGTTACGTCCACCCATACTTTCGCGTTGCTAATTTTTTTTATGATTGTTTTTTGGCGTATTGTTGTTTATATAGCGTTATTTTTCCTGTTCTGTTGTGATGTCGAATTGAATCGTGGACCGAATCGTACTAAGTCTTGTTCTCCTAATTTTGGCCATTTAAACGTTCGTAGTTTAAATGTTACTGAAAAGTTTGAAGAGGTAGCTACAATTATTATGAAAAAGCAATTTCATATTTTTGGCTTGTCAGAAATTTTGCTAAATAATTCAGTTTCTGATGACGCTTTTTGTGTTTCTGGCTATGTTCCTTTAGTTGCGTTTGACTGTGTGAATTTACTGCCTTGTGAATTTAAGTGCTTGTCATGTCATCATATTTTATGTAAACAACGGCTTTTGTCAAAATTTGTTGACATGAATTGTCACAACAGAAAGTTCCTCTTCAAAGAGTCTTTTTCAATGGTGGGATTCGTCCATCCATCCATCCATTTATTCATCACTGCATCCGTTTGCTCATTCCTTCGTTATTCTCTCTAATTTTAAGTCGTTGGTTTGTTCGTTGGTGAATTCATTCATTCGTATTTCTCTTGGTCGGCTAGAAATCAAATTGAAATGAAAGGGATGGGGACTAAACCTTTTCTCACGATGTTTACCAGTGAGAAATCGTTTCAATCGAGCAAATAACACCGCACAACACCCACCCTCCCCTTCTTATTGTTTCCATCTACAACTGATTTTCTGTCACCAGGCCCCAGTGTTATTCAAAGGCTGGAAAACTTTATCCAGTGGATAAGGCGCTATCAAGAGTGTGAGATATACTTCGCGTTAAACATTGACATTAGTTTTAGAACACACCTTTACTTTTTCGCCAGCAGATACCAAAATCTTTGCACGCTAATTGAAACTGTTAGATAGTGACTTATCTACCGGATAAAGTTTTCCGGCCTTTGAACAAATCGGAGGCCTGGTTGAAAGTTTATGCCACAGACTCGCTACTCTTTTTAAGAAAAACGAAAAACAAAAGCTTGGCGTTTGAAATATTTATTGAAAACTGCACTATTATCCTCAGTTTAGCACACAATCTTCGGCCTGCTATCATTTCGTACTGATTTACTAACTAGACATCCTCTCAGAAGTTGAAACATATTGCTGCTTTGTTAATGGGACCGAGGAACTTCTTCGATCATCAAACGAGACACTGAATTCCATCCAGAATAGGCATCAGAGTTACCATAACCATTGCAATTTCCGATGTTGATCCCAACACGGATTTTGCCCTTGTGGATATTCTTGCAGTAGCCCTCTATGGACCCAGGTCTGTGTTCGTAATAGCCGGCTTCTTTTCTCACCCACAGCACCACATCAACAGGAATTGGGCCACTGCATTCTGCACCGTTGAAGGTAATGAACCATCGCTGACAACAGCTGTCACAGATCAAGTTGAAATTGCCTTGGTAAACAACACGGAGAGCGGTATTATCTGTGGTTTTTGTAAACAGACAATCCTAGAAAAAACAATGAAAATAACTGAAACCGTGGAGCTAGTTACACCACGTAATATTTCTTGTATTAGAGACGACGTTTGGGAAGGATGGGTGAACCACTTCTTCAGTTGCATTTCTGTGAAATAAGTACTGATATTTTACTCGGAGGGGGCGGAACTAACACATTAAAATTGGCATGTGTGTTGCGTGACAATCCTTCAGGTCTCATGTTGTCCTTGACAAGTTTTGTCACAGGTGACCCAGGCTCACTGTGTGCGTCACGTAGGTATTAAAAGATAGAGAACATATAAGGCGAAGTTTAGGTCTGAAAATTTGCTAGAAAATGGAAATAAAAGTCGATAAAACTTACCATGTGGTGAGCTGTTCTTGTCTTTAATACGTACACGAAGTTTCCGGAAAAATGGTCCCCGTTCACCTTCCTTCATAGTATAGTGACAAGGTAGGAGACAGAAGCCAGCTTAAGGACTCCGATCGACCCAAAACAAGCACTATTTTTTTTGTGAAAATCGAATCCAGTCGCTAAATAAACACGCCAGGTTCGTGGAACAGGAATTTCTCTAAACCATGAATCCACTGAAGCATCTCCAGGTAGCAACGCGAAGCCACCAGGCTCCGTAGAACTTGTAAGTTGACCTGCTAAAATCGCTCAGTGAGTTTTGTTTTTAGCAATTTGGGACTCCCCTCCCTCCAGGGGAACATATATTCCCCTCGTCACCAGGCGTCCCGAGTTCAGTGCCATTTTGAATTGGACACTTCGCGAGGACAACGCTTTCGGGCCGCGATTTTAGCAGGTCAACTTACAAGTTCTACGGAGCCTGGTGGCTTCGCGTTGCTACCTGGAGATGCTTCAGTGGATTCATGGTTTAGAGAAATTCCTGTTCCACGAACCTGGCGTGTTTATTTAGCGACTGGATTCGATTTTCACAAAAAAAATAGTGCTTGTTTTGGGTCGATCGGAGTTTTAAGCTGGCTTCTGTCTCCTACCTTGTCACTATACTATGAAGGAAGGTGAACGGGGACCATTTTTCCGGAAACTTCGTGTACGTATTAAAGACAACAACAGCTCACCACATAGTAAGTTTTATCGATTTTTATTTCCATTTTCTAGCAAATTTTCAGACCTAAACCTCGACTCATATTTTCTCTATATTTTAATACCTACGTGACGCACACAGTGAGCCTGGGTTACCTGTGGTCTTGTTGGATAGTTATGCTAACCTAGGACATTTTTCTTTCTATAACCCTTAAAATACGGCTTAATTTGTGAAGTTTGGAATAAATAGTGAATGTCAGTTGAAAGTTCCACTAAAGACGGGGGACCTAGCCCAAAAAAAAAAAGCGGGCTTCAGACAAAAGAAAGTCACTCAATTTTTCCATGGACGCATCAGGCTGAGCGATGTGCATGCTTCTTTATATCATTCACGTCCAAAACCTAAAAATGCATATACGTATGATTCGCCGATACCGTCAATAATTTTGTGAC
>OX421452.1:16932350-16939850 GCA_949126865.1 Montipora capitata
CTGGCTTTTTCCACATCAATACAAGACAAAAATTGTCACGTTTGTCAAGTGATTTTGCTCCCTTTATTGTATTCCAAACATACGGGTCAAAAGCTGACTCAGATTTCACCAGGACAATTACGCGGATTCAGTTTTAGATAAGAAAAAATCCTTCCTTGATGGAAGAAAAATAAGCAGCTAACGTTAATTACAGGTGCTGTTATCTTGATGAGTTTGTGTTTTTCGCTCTTTGTGCAATATGGAACCCCACGTATTTCCCTTAAGGAAGTCTTTTCATGTGTACTCTACCTGTGTAATTTTGCGCGATATTAAACAGTTATTGGATGAGGCTGAGCATGATATCATGAATTATCAAAGCCGAGGTCTGTGTTATCTGCCGAAGAAGAAGGCTGAGGCAGATAACAAAGACACGAGGTTTTGATAATTCATGATATCATTGAAAAACCTAATTCAATAATTGTTTTATTATAGATTTGTCACATAATTCATCCTCAGAAACAGAAGCGAAGCGTTCAGCCATTTTGTTTCTCAGGAGAACACTCCAAGGGGCTTAGTAACCAGGCAGACGTTGAACGACATGATAAATGCAATATCTGCAGCAGATATTGCATTTATCATGTCAAGTTCACAAGCTATTGTGAATTGATTGAATGCTCTCGACCAATCACATTTTTCATAGTGAGTCTGATGTATAAAAGTATACCAAAGTAATTATCTATTTACTTTCGACACTCAATTGAAAACCACTCTATGTTAAGAGTAATTTGATTTATCGCTGGAGCACTGACTGGGGTCCCTGCAGGTTAAATTAACAAGAAAATTTACAAAAAAAATGTTTTCAGTATTTCTGTGTAAGCAGGTGGTAGGTGAAGACTTTTAAGGTCACATGAGCGTCCATTGTCCATCGACTCAGAGGTTATCCCGGTTACCGTAACAAGACTATTTAGTGTTTTGCCTTACCCCCCCCCCCCCCCCCCCTGCGAACCGGAATCCTGCGCGCTTTATGACATTTATGGCATTGCCTTCAAAAGTACTTTTGAATCATTACAACGCTTGCACCCCCCAGCAGATTTATTGATGTATGGAATTATCTGATAATTGTTTCGAAACAAACCGAAACTGACGCATTTTTGTTTTCTGAACTAGGAACCTAAATATAGCAGTAGGTCCGTAAATATCGCGGTCTAATTGGGTACTTCCAAGTGAGTGAGACAGAGATGTTTGTCGATTAACTTAAATTCTAAGAAAACTTGAACTAAGCAATATCGTGATGAGCACATTAATTAAATTGATTGTCTGGAATCGTAGCAATGAAACAAATCGTTATCTGCATGCCCATACCAAAAGTCTGTCTGCACTGATAAATTAGTTTTGTTTCCGTTTCAAGGCTTAAGAATTAATTAGAAGCTTTGAGAAGACGAAATTAGATACTTAAAGTTAATTTACGACACGTACTGGTAGCATCATTAGTTCATATGGGGTAGAAACTTAGCACTTCACATTACACTCTAATCAGTTAAGTCTGTTCAAATATAAGTGAAGCACGGCCAACGTTCTTAAAAATATACCCGAGCATTTCGTAAAATCCATAACAGAAACTGTTAAAGAAACCATCCTAATAGGAGAATACTAGAAATCTGAAAGGGAAGTCGAGGGTGGATACGTTGACCTAAAAAAAAAGCAATTGAAAAAGTGTGTCACCTGCATTGAACTAATACTTGCTTTCACTTTTGCTTTCATTCGAGTGAAGGGTTCTCGTGTGTGAATAACAATTTATGTCACGAACAACATCAAATCGATGTCATATATCTTTGCTTTGATAGTTATCGATATTCAAGCTAAAGACACCCCCACAAAAACTGAGGGAATATTCTTCAGTGCAACCTTAAATTGCGGGTTGTGGTCAGAAAACGAGAAAGTACAATTTCAGGCAAACATCTGGCGTCATAAAACGGTGACGTGTTTAACAACAGCAAAAACTTAATCAAAATTAAATTTGCATATAAGTGACGATGGGGAACTGGCACCTGTAACATTATCTCAAAATAATGAAAATAGCTTCATTATTGTAATCACCCGGCGACAATTCAATCCTTCTTATATGACAAAAGTCATACCTGTAACCCACGAATGAAACCTTTACTCGGCACAGGTAAATCTCACTGGTCTGGATACAAATACAGCAAAAGATGGCCTACAAATCTTTCATCCGGAATTGTGACAAATGAGTTCTCGAAGCTGCGGCTTTACTTCTTAAAACACCGTAAAAACGTGTGAAAATGTGAAAGATCCAAATTAAAATCACGTATAGTTTAGTGGGCTTTTTTCGCCAAAGTAAGACAAATCCAGTGTCTAAAGCATTGCTTAATGATCAGAAATGGCCATTTTTTATTTTTCAGTCTCAGTAAAAGACTTCATGTTAAGTACCAGTATGACGTCACGGCACTTATCAATGATTTATCAACATGGCGGGCATTCTTTGAAAAATGTGTTCATTTATGTTCATTTAGTTGCTCTTATACTTTAATCGATATGGCACAGCATTCTTAACCATGATATGAATGAACTATTTGCGATAATGCTTTTACTTAAGTGCTAAATAATTATTTTTTTAACGTTTCAAAGAGCCGGCATAGACAAACTCTCTTCAAAGTGATACGCAACAAAGGAATTTTATGCCGGAAATTTGCTTCTCAACTTTCTCTCCTGGTCTCCTAACAGGAGGTGAATCTGTCAAAGCACGAGCTTTCATCAGAGAGGCTCTTCCCCGCCCAGTCGAGCCCCTGGGAATCGACTGCTTTTCCTTCGTTATTCCAAGTGCTGCTTTAGGAAGGGCGATGCAAGTGACATCTTTTGTTGGTTTGCCTCTTCCTTCTCCCAATGCTGGAATAAGTTCTGTTTCATCCGGCTCTTTCGAAGAGTGAACGTCAATAAACAAGTCCTCATCCCGTGTTTTCCACTCAGTGGCCATCATTTTGACTAACTTCCCCAGTCTCTACGCAGCTCAGCAACATTCTTGAACCCAGCTTAGCCTGGTTGTTCAATAGCCGTTTTACGCTAATCCCAGATTAAAAATTAACCAAAGATTTCTCTCCGTCCAAAGGTTGTTCAACGCTGATATTCAGCAATATTTTACATTAGATCTAGAGGAAGCCAATCTTGAAGTCGCACTGTATTAGGAGCCTAAAGCACAGTACTGGCGCCCTCTCGGAAGTACCAGGGCGTGGTGGAGAGAAAACGTACTGAATATCCTTCGTTATTGCTGGATTGTCCATTGCCCATATCCAGGAAATAGCTCAGGACAGAGCAACCTGGCGGAATATTGTAGCCGCGGCATAGCCCCCAGTTCGATGTTTTTTAAAACATCATAATCATCAGAAGGAGCATATCATATCAATTGTATCTTAAAAGATACAATTGCTTCAAGTAAGAGATGTGTGATTCTATCATTGTGGCTTGTCTATTCCGTGGGTAGGGGTAAATCGTGGGGATGATGCCACCTAACATTTGGATTGACTGTGTAAATTTACTCCTTTGTGAATTTAGGTGCTTTTCATCATATTTTATATAAACAATGGCTTTTGTCAAAATTTGCTAACATCAATTGTCACAATAGAAATTTCCTATTCGAAGAGTGTTTTTCAGTGGATTTTATTAGTCCATACATCCATTTATTCATCACTGCATCCGTCTGCTCATTCCGTCGTCCTTCTTTCTAATTTTCAGTTGTTGGTTGGATTCTTTCATTCGTATTTCTCTTGGTCGGGTTGAAGCCAAATTGAAGATTCAATGGTTGGGGACTAAAACGTATCTCACATCAGTGCACCTGGCTTCTATCTGTTCATTCCATCGTCCGCCTTTCTTTTTAGAGTTGTTGGTTCGTTCGTTGGTAAATTCATTCACTCGTATTTATCTTAGTCGGCTAGAGGCCAAATTGAAGTGAAAGGGATGATGAATAAAACTTATCTCACGAATTTTACCAGAGTGAAAATCGTTTCCTTCTAGAAAATAACGCCTCACTTTCCCTATCCTCCCTTTCCTACTTTTTCATTCACAACCGATTTTTGGTCAGCAGGCCGCAGTTTTTCAAAGACTGGATGACTTTATCCAGTGGATAAGTAGCTATCCAGAGCGTAGATATACTTCGCGTTATAACATTAACACTGGTTTTAGAACACGCCTTTACCTTTTCGCGAGAAAATACCTAAATCTTTGCACACTGATTGAAACTGTTGGATAGTGGCTTATCCACCGGATAAAGTTGTCCGGCCTTTGAACAAATCAGGGGGCCTGGGTGAACGTTTATGCCACATACTCACTACTCTTTTTAAGAAAAACCAAATACAAAAGCTTGGCGTTTGAAATATTTATTGAAAAATGCACCATCAACCTCAGTTTAGGACACAATCTTCGGCCTGCTATCAGTTCGTACTGATTTGCTAATCCGACACCCTCTCAGAAGTTGAAACATGACGCTGCTTTGTTACTGGGACCGAGGAACTTCTTCGATCATCAAACGTGACACTGAACCCCATCCAGTATGGCCATTGGAGTTACCATAACCATTGCAATTTCCGATGTTGATCCCAACACGGATTTTGCCCTTGTGGATATTCTCGCAGTAACCCTCTATTGATCCAGGTCTGTGGTCGTCATGGCCGTTTCCTTTTCTTACCCACAGCACCACATCAACAGGCATTGGGCCACTGCATTCTGCACCGTTGAAGGTAATGAACCATCGCTTACAACAGTGGTCACATTGCAAGTAGAAATTGCCTTGGTAAACAACACGAAGAGCGGTGTCATCATTGGTTTTTGTAAACAGACAATCCTAAAAAAAAATTGACAATACCTGAAACCGTGGAGCTGTTTACACCACATAATATTTCTTGTATTAGTGACGTGGTTTTTGAAGGATGGGTGGACAACTTTTTCGCTTGCATTTCTGTGAATTAAGAACTGATATCTTGCTCGCATTGGGAGGGTTTAAAGGGGCTAGGTCACGCAATTTCAGGCAATTTCAGCACTGATAGAATGGTCATAGAATTAACTAAAATATCAAAATAACTGTTCAAAACTATAGAAGAACTCTGAAAAAAAAAAAAAACAGGGAAGCCAAGAAAGGACATGGATGGACAAAATTGGAAAAGATTGAAATGGATTGAATTTGGGTAAATTTGAAAAACGTCGGCCTACCTTTTTTCAAATTTATATCAGTCTATATCAAAATGTCATTTACAAAGCTGGAAAATCATTCTCAGTTGTTATGTGGCCGTAATTTTGCAAATGAAAGACTCTTGCTCTGCCAATTTGACGTTTAGAGCTTATAATTAACAAAATAAACAAAATTACCTAAAATAGCGTGGCCTAGCCCCTTTAACACAGCAAAACTGCCTGTGTGTGGTATCACAATCTTTCAGATTTCATATTCTCATTGAAAAAAATTACATTTGAAAGTGATGCTAACCAAGGACATCAACGCATTAAATATGTTTCTTTTTTCTTTCTTTCTATACCCTTAAAATACGGGTTAGTTTGTGAAGTTTGGAATAAATAGTGAATGTCAGTTGAAACTTCCATTGAAAAGGGAAGGACTATACGTGAAAAAACCTTTAAAGCTGGAGTCAGAAGAAACTCACTCTAATTTTTCCCGGACGCATTACAGAGTCTGAGAGATGTGCATTTACATTCAAAACCTAAGAATGCGTATACGTATGATTCGAACTTAAGCCAATACCGATAATAATTTTGTGACATCACATTCGAGCTAGTTTACTTTTATGTTTAAGGCGGGGTACATGTGAATTTGAAGGGCATTTTAAGAGGTTAAAGAAGGGATAGAAGAAAGAAAATTATTTTTGGAACACCAACAGACAGTTGCGAAGTTGCCCCCAACCCAAGAGCACACCAGGTTTGTAGGGGACTGTTTGGGTGTCCATATATCAATTTCTAACTTCAAATTCTAATTTTTAAACTACTTCAAATCTTAATTGTTTCTTATTTCTCCTAATTTTAATTTACTACTCCTTTGAGAAAAACTATCTCCTCCCAAATATACCGAAAAATCACCAAAAAATTTACGAAATACCCCAAAGCATTAATTTGTGTTTTAAGCCTAGGGCTTTTGTATTGTTTGAAACGCGAACGAGATATTTCCATTAAACCGATTTTAAGCGGCGTGCATCATTGCACCATAGTGGTTCTCTAATTCTCGTTCCAATAGACAGGCTTCTTCCTTTTGCTTTTTAGTTTGAAATAAATAATCTTTTGAAATTTGCTCGTCACAGCGAGGCTAGAAAGGCTTATTAGCATAAAAAAGAAGAATATTTGATTTGGTCGCCATTATGAAAGAGGTATGTGGGTTCATTAAGCCATTGTAGTATTCAAAGTATTATTGAAACTTTTCAAATCCAGCAAACCTTTATTAGGCCGATATCGCGACCGTCGTCACTTCTCCACACGCACTGCTTCCAGTTTCTATGATCAGCATCTTTTCCACTCGTTCCCGCTTCTCCCTTCAGACCAGGTTGCCCCGAAGATCCTGCCACTCCTTTTTCTCCTTTGGCGCCATCGCGTCCGTCGCGGCCTGGTAACCCATTGTGCCCGTTCACTCCATTTCGTCCTGGAAGACCCGGCGGGCCATTGGGGCACTTAGATTGAACCTGCAGTGTGAAGGGTGATTAGTAGGGAAGCGTAGCTATATAGAACCTCTTGTACTGTTTATATCCTGTAATATACTGACTACCTCTTTTGCTTTTACAGTCAAATCAGCTCAAGCGTAACTTCAATATTCAAAAACTCTAGCGGAGATAGCAAATGGTTAAACTAAATCTCCCTTGAGACTCGTGAGACAAAGAAAACAGAACTGAGCTGTGAAGTTTGCCCATAAAGCCTCGTAGCCATGCCTGAATATTGATATATTGAACAAGGCCTTCAGAGTGTTTTCACTCACGTGATCAGTAACCGAGACAAACAGAAAACGTTCGCATGATAATGAAGCTCGATTCCCAGATGAATAGTTGGGGACACCAACATGGCCGCCGTGAGGTCACGTGAAAACACTCTATTCACACGGAGATAATAAATCAGATATGGCCGATTCTAATCGGAAATATTATTTTCATGAAAACATATTTCATGCTTGGAATAGATGACGCCTTACTTTCAAAGGTGCACATTTTTAACAGTCGCTTGCAACTGAATCCCAGTTTGTTTACTATGCTTATCCTTTGAAATGATTGCTGAACCGGTTCACTGATTCTAAAACAGATGCTTTAAGAAAGTCCTGAGGGTAGGCTTGAGGTACAAGTAATCCAGTCTTTGCTTTTCGTAATTTGCGGATAGCAAAGTAGTGACACTGATCGTTTCTTACAAGAGTTGTTATGTTCCATGATGAACAAGATTTTAAAACGAGAGCTTTGGAAGGACTAAATCAATCATATTTGCGTTTAGAGTTTTTCTTTTAAAGCCTAAATTAGATCATTTCTTAAAATATTATTT
>OX421452.1:16944850-16949850 GCA_949126865.1 Montipora capitata
GGATGAGTCAGTAAGTTACAGTGACGGGAATTTTCGTGTTTTGTTTGGACGTCCGGTAAGGAAGCTGTCAGTTCCCTTTAGAATTGTAATGCAACTCTGTGGAACGTTCGGACGCAATTTTTAATTTAAAAAAAGATGTTGAAGAACTTGACTGAGGGCCTCGGTAAAGATTTTCCAAAATAATTTTGCAGATTTTTAGTGAAGTGTTAATGAAACCCTTCTGGTTTTTCGAGCTAGTAATTTACATCTTGCATAATTTTCTATTTATCTCCTTAACACTGAAGGTTGGCTTACATTTTTGGATTTGCAATCTAATGGAAAAAACCATCAGAGCAAGGCTGATTGAGGTATAAAGGAATATCTCGGCTTATCTTAAGTGAGACAATATTTCGAAAGGTACTTCCATTTTCCATCTGGGTTTTGCATGGCAGCCGCTCTTCGTCGCTTCCCATGTATAAGTTTCAAGATGATGTCAGTACACTGCTCTGTTCTCTCGTTTCCGGCGAAAAAAAAATCACCGAAGAAAACAAATACAACCGTTTCGTATCTCTTAAAAGTACACCCGAACATTCCGTAAAATCGATAACAGAAACTGTTAAAAAACTATCTTACTTGGAGAATACTAGAACTCTGAAAGGGAGGAATGGATACGTTAACCTAAAAAAATGTTAAAAAGTGTGTCACCTGCATTAAACTAATATTTGCTTTCACTTTTACTTTGATTCGAGTGACCTATTTTCGTCTGTGAATATCAATTTGTCACAAACAATATAAAATCGATATTATATATGTTTGCTTTAAAAGTTATCGATACTCAAACTAAAGACTTCCCACGAAAACTGTCTGAGAGTCTTCAATCCAACCTTCAGATTGGTTATGGTCAGAAAACGAGATAGTGCAATTTCAGGCGAACATCTGGAGTCATAAAACGGCGACGTGTTTAAAATAAACAGCAAAAAATTAATCAAAATTAAATTTGCATATAAGTGACGACAGGGAACTGGCAACTGTAACATCTCAAACAGTACTAAAAAGAGCCTCGTTATTGTAATCACTCGGCGACAATTCAACTCTTTCCGCTATGTGACAAAAATCGTACCTGTAACCCAGGCATGAAACTTCACTTCGCGTTGTTCGGCACAAGTAAATCTCACTGTTCTGGCTCCAGATACAGCAAAAGATGGCCTACAAATCTTTGATCCGGAATTGCAACAAATGTGTCCTCGAATCTCCGGTTTGACTTCTAAAAACGCCTTAAAAACTCCTAGAACTGTGAAAATCCTATCAAAAATCCTATAATTAAAGTTATGTATCGCTTTAGTGGGCTTTTTTTCGCCAAAATAAGACAAATCCAGTCTCTAAAGTATTGTTTAATAATGATCAGAAATGGCTATTTTTCTTGCAAGTACAATTCTTCGTCTGATCAGTCTTAGCCAAAGACTTCAAGTAAACAATGGTTTACTCATCGTTACCTTTAGGACGTCACGGCACGTGTTAATGATTTATCAACATAGCGGGCAATCTTTTTGCTCGTGATTTTGAAAAATGTGTTCATTTATGTATATTTAGGTGTTCTTTTACTTTAATCAATATGACGCAGCATTCTTAACATATGAATGAACTATTTGCGATAATGCTTTTACTTAAGTGCTAAATAATTATTTTTTTAACGTTTCAAATAGCTAGCCGAAACAAACGCTTTCAAAGTGATACACAACAAAGGAATTTGCTTCTCACATTTCTCTCCTGATCTCCTGGCTGGAGGTGAGTCTGACAAAGCACGAGCTTTCATTAGAGAAACTCTTTCCCGCCCAGTCGACGAACCCTAGGAATCAAACTGTTTTTCCTTCGTTATTCCAAGTGCAGCTTTAGGAAGGGCAACACATGTGACATCTTTTGTTGGTTTGACTCTTCCTTCTCCCAATGTTGCAATAAGTTCTGTTTTATCTGGCTCTTTTGAAGAGTCAACGTCAGTAAACAAGTCCTCGTCCCTTGTTTTCCATCGAGTCCCCACCATTTCAGAAACATCCGCAGTCCCCACGCAGCTATTCAACATTCTCGTACCCAGATCTCTGATCTTTTGTCTGAAAGTAGCGTTCGAGCATGCGCAGGGGGGAGATCTCCTTCTTTCCTTCCCACTGCGAAGAAAGAGCCTACTCGTAGGCTACTCTAACAAGGGAAAGGCTTTCGGAACTTTCGTTTGTCTGAGAGGAAAGTAAAATTTGTTTTCCTTTGCTTTTCAAAATAATGAGACACGAATTAGCCATACTGTATTAGCAGCATAAAACACAGTATGTGGAGGTGCCCTCTCAGCAGTACCAGAACATGGTGGAGAGAAAACTGACTGAATATCCTCCTACATTGCTGGATTATCCATTGTCGAGATCCAGGAAATAGCTCAGGATAGAATAACCTGACGAAATGTTGTAGACGCAGCAAAGCCCCCCAATTGTGATATGCTCCTTCTGATGATTATAATGATCATGATGTTTTTGGATATAACAGCTTCAAGGAAGAGACGTGGGCTTCTGCGGCCGTACAAACAGTTTCTAACAACAACTGATGATTTTTAAATATTCACAGTTTTCATTTTAATCAAAGTTTAAGGTTTGTAAATCTTAGAAATTCTGCTCGACTAACTAAAAAATTATTATGATCTTGTTCCGTGTGACAAATTTCTTAACATCGTTTCCAAACGTCTTGAGGCATTTTACCACGATATTCTTGTTACCATACCAGGCATGCATACCAGTTAATTCAAATTTTAATTGGGAGTTTCAAAGTTATCCCTTAACTGAAAATTTAGTTTTAAATACGTGTAAATACTATGAAACTAGGAAAAACTAAAATAACCTTAACCGCTTTAATTCGAGGCGGAAAAAATACTTTAATTTGTTTTTTGTAAGTGAGTAAAAGTGCAGTGTGTTTTACTTAGTTAAAGTAGTGTATCATAAGAGGTAAATTAATAGGTATATGTAAGTATACTAAGTAGTGTAAGTAAATAATACTGATGATATTAAAGAAATTGCTGTACCAAAAGCTATTATTTATATTTGGGAAAGATTTTATGAAAATCTTTCAAGAGTTAATCTAGTTTAGGCTGGATTTTGAATATCTAAAAAGACAAACATGAATCCACTCTGTAATAAGAGCTTCATTTTGTTGAGGTTATCGTAAAGGAAAAGGTGTGTTAATTATCATCAAACCTGAATTGGGGCCTGTTTACATGGAGGGAGGGTACTCCTGGCTGACCAAGTTACCCGGCTAGGAGGGTTAAAATAGGCCAGCCTTTACAGGAAACTCGCCTAAGAGGGATGGGTGGTTGCATGGCTATCTTAATGCAGCACAGCGAACAATATGGCTTAATTTACATTTTTTTAAAATCACTTGTTCCACTAGCGGTCGCTTTTCAGTGTCTAGGGAAATTATTTTGCACTTTGTTTGTCTTCTGACCTCGTTTAGTTGGAGAAACCCGGCACGCACCGTTTATATGGCAAAAAAATAATCCGCCTAGAAGGGTGTCTTGGGCAACTGAAGTAGACAGGATGCTAGACATAGTCACAAGTTGCCGCTAAAAGTGTCTAAAAGTCCATTTTATTTCCAAAGTTGTTGAAAAGTTGCCTTTTTTTTTACTTGTTTGCACTTTAAGTTGGTTTTGTTGCGGTTTAGATCGTGCACAGTACAAGTAGGTTTTATTCGCATTTCAAATTCAAGTTCAAGTTCACTGCACACTGCTCGGTTACCCTAAAGATCTCGGTCGAGTCACACTCGAGACCAACCCGCTCAAGAGGAGCTGGTAGTTTATACTCCCCGAGCGGTTCGAGGAGAGCGGAATTGATGGCATTGGGTTGCTCTTTGAAAGGCAGTTCTGATAGTCCTTCGATTTTGATCTGGCTAGCCAATTCACTGTGGTAAGTCTTAAGGCCGCTCAGGCGTTTTACTTCATCCCACCACCTTTTCGGGTTTTCTCCTTTTAAGTGATGGATCTTTGACTTGTAGCATTTCCCTCTACGGGTTTTCCTCTCTCGGTTGACAAGATTACGAAAATATCTCAACTGAGCTGAGTTAGGGCCATATGCGCTGAACGCCTTTTGCCTCTTCACAATAAGAGATTTCAAACTCTCGTTCATCCAAGGGACGTCGGCTGTGGAGATCTTGACTGGTTTGGCAGGCATGATGGTATCGAGGCCTAAATGTATGACGACCTGGAAGACTTGCCATTTCTCTTCACAGCTCACCAGAGGAGTGAACAACAAGGGCCAGTTTATCTGCGTTAGATATCTACCCAACGCCGCCTTGTTGCTTGTTTGCAAGTCACGTCTCACGGTAACCTTTTTGCTGTTAATGTTGCGCTTTCCGTCCTTAGGAGTTGCCGCAACAGAGTTGTGATCGGACAGCCCGAACGGTGAGTAAGCTTGTGAGGGGCTATAGTACTCATGCATGTTAGTGAATATTAAGTCCAGCCTACTTTTCTTTCTCGTCGGCACTTTGACAATTTGCTTCAGTTGCAAGTGGTTTAGCAAACCATCGATGTTTGGACGGTTAAAATCCCCGGTTACCAAGAGGCCACAGTTAGAATAACATGCTTCTGTTAAGGCGAGGGACTGGAATAAATGATGGTGAATGAACGACCCATCAGCCTTTGGGGGATGATATATCAAACCCGCGATAATACAGGAATACCGGCGCGGAAGACGATTCGGTCTTAGATAGAGCCACGTAGATCCACGATCTTCACAGCAGTTTAGATCTTTTAACTGCTTGTATTTGCAATTTTCTTCCTGGATATAGGCACACACACCCAGATGGTCAGTTATTTGTCTGTCCTTAATTCGCACCACAGCGAGCCCCCACAGAGAACCCCGGAATTTGTACAACGCCATCTGACACGGAGTCTTTTAGCCTTGTTTCTGTAATAAACACCAG
Source organism: Montipora capitata (assembly GCA_949126865.1). NCBI lineage: Eukaryota > Metazoa > Cnidaria > Anthozoa > Scleractinia > Acroporidae > Montipora > Montipora capitata. The sequence goes on from OX421452.1 coordinate 16,949,777, forward strand.
GTTGATGTTAGGGCGAAAAATAAACTCGTTAACTTCATCCATTTTAGCCGAACCAGCGACATGACATTTGCCAA
>OX421452.1:16959850-16997350 GCA_949126865.1 Montipora capitata
ATTTATCATGATTTGTTTAAATCATGATAAATAAATAAATAAATAAATAAATAAATAAATAAATAAATAAATAAATAAATAAATCACGCAGGCTCAAAAGCGCGCAGTGCATGCACTCAAAATTCTTTTTTTAATAATCTTCTTGGACTCAAGTCATTATAATGACAGTTAGTGTTATTTTACATGGGATTTTTATTGGATATTTTTTGTTGCAACATATTATCACTGAAGTTGGGTACTTTTTCGCCTCTTTGAGTAATTCTCCGGGGGGAGGGGTTACTTGTGTAAATTTTGGATGGGTGTGTGCCGTGAAAGGTCTTAAAACCTGACCCTATTCAAGGATGAAGGCCGAATGAATATTAATTAATACGCTAAAACAAAAAACTGTGAATAGCGTGAACGGGTGAAGTTTATCTCATTTCTGTAACATTGGATGTAAACGGTGAGTTCAGTTTTAAGGGATCTTTTTTTTTTCGTTTAGCTGGAAATTTACACACTGTAATTTTAGCTGATACAATTTAGGTACCCTATCTAGGGATCACACCGGGAACACAAAGTCAACAGGGAAAAATATGATAAGCTATTTAAAAATCGAGAACCTCAAAAAAACCTACCCTATCCCGCGACAATCTTAATAGCCCACATATGGAAGTACCCCCTTGGGGGTAATTTTACCCGGGTAAGTAGGCGTTCTGTCAACAGCGAATTGATGTATTCATTCAGTTTCTTTTCCTGTGGTAAATAAATTTTGCGTGTACCTTTTGTTGATGCAGTGGTAGATGGCGCCACGGATTCCGTTGAGACGGTAGTAGTGCTGGGGTTCTTTCCGTTACACTTGCTTGTCGAGCAGCACACAGAACTACAGGAGCTGATCAGTTGAGACTCGCTTGCCAGTCTCGCCGTAATATCTGAGCACACTTGCTCGTCAGTTTGAGAGCAGTTTACAGCAGATGGGTCAGACGAGATAACCTGAAAGAAAAACAAGACTGGTATGATAACGGGTATAGTAACTTCCATATACTTGTCAACTGTTACCCAATGGCGAATAGAAGTGAATATATGAAAGATCAAATGAAATCATGCTGCCTCGCAGTTATGAGCGCAAATTTATTTGCGTCGAGGAGCCTGAAAAATTTGATTTCATACCCGCAGTGCAATAATATATGATTTATTTCATATATATCTTTCACTCATCATTACTTATCACGAAAAGCTGTGAACCCAGAAGTGACCAGCTCCCAACGTCAGTGGCTTCATAGCTCAGTTGGTTAGAGCATCGCACCGGTATCGCAAGGTCGCAGGTTCAAACCCCGTTGAAGTCCTGAAAATTTTCAGGCTTCTCGACGCAAATGAATTTGCACTCATAATTGCGAGGCAACATGGTTTCATTTGATTTCATACCCGCAGTGCAATAATATTCGGTGTATTTCATATATATCTTTCATATGAACGATCATATATTTGAACTGCGGAGAAAGATACGATGGCATGATTGATCATCGCAGTTATACACACAACTTAAGCAGTTGTGAAATTTAAGCCTGCGGATACATTACGAACTCACAAAGTGACCAGCTCCCAGTTGGCTTGATAGCCCAGTTGGCAAAGCACTGCACCGGTATCGCAGGCCTGATTTTTTTTTTCACGCTTTAATTTCACAACTGCTTAAGTTGTGTGAACTGCGATGATCAATCATGTCTTCATATCTTTCTCCGCAGTTCAAATATATGATCGTTTTTAAAAAGTTATATTGATAGATCAGTTTTGATGGTCACCCTAAACCCTGAAGGAAATCTGGTGGGGAGGAGGGGGGGGGGGGGGTCTCGGTCGAATCCCATAAATTAAAAAAAATGAGACATTGTAATACGCCGGACCCCCACAAGGGAACACCTTCGGCGGTCCCTATCTCGAGCCCCCTTCTTTAAAATCCCTTAGCTGCCTCACAAACGGTCACGTTTTTTAGTTTATCTTTTAATTACGCTCTGAGATTGACTTGAAGCAACAACAGCAACAACAACATCTTTTGTTTGTAATCATTGTACTTTTTGTAGAGAGAGAAATTAACAACGTTAAATAGAATTCTGGCTGCCTTAATAATCATGTGGGTTATTAGAGCCAGACTTCCAATTAAGGTATTACAGATACATAGATTAAGAAAACAACCCCTCCCCCAAAAAATACGAACGCTGTTTGGCTAAAAATCGTGTTTCTAAACACTCGATAGAAACACAGAACTAGCACGAGCTGTTGACGTTATGATGTCTCGAGAAAAGAGAATTTACATTTAGATGATCAAAGTAAACAATTTGTTTTCTTTTTTCCGTCGCAGTATTTTCTAAAGAAATGGAAAACACGTTATCAGTGTTTCTATCGAGTTAGCGTAGCAGTGTGCCCTAGTTAACAAAATGACCACCGCTTCTAGACGTCTTCTAAGTGTCTGTGAATAGGATTTAGGTGCCAATCAGAGAACGGCATTCGTGGGAGAACGTTAGTACATTTATGCCGCTGAAACTCGATAGAAACACGGAACATGTTTGGTTTGTTGACTAAATTAAAAGAGAAAAAGGATTTCTAAGACAATTGTGTCAGTGATATGAATATGATTCTACTCACGTCCGCACAACCTAAGACGTAAACCGGTTTGTTTGTGGACGGCATAACTTTGATGGTAAAGCAAGGTGCATTATGGGAGCAGTTCATCGTCACATAGTCTGCTGGATTGTCACACAACACTGGCGGATCTATTTTCGTGTTCGGTACACAGTGGTAACACGACCCTAGAAATGACCAAAGTATGATATTAGTTTACATATTCTGATGATTCAAAGTTTTTTTAAAAATTTAAAATGAATCGAATTGAAAGACAAATTAGGACATTTTCCTTGCAACTGCTATCACCTCTTCCTAGATCTTCAAACAACTGACACAAACAAGAAAACTAATATTTCTACCCAAACTGTGAAGCGCTTTTGGACATTTATGGAAAAAAGCGCTATACAAATGGCTTTTATTATTGTTTTATTATTTTTAGTTAAATACCGATAACTTACGAGCAGTTGTTGTGCAAACAAAGGGATACAGACTGTTACACGAGACAACTTTTTGAGCCCTGTCCAGTGTCATTACCGTACATCTTTCACCGGTCTTTCCCACTACCTGGTGAATTGAAGAAATTGACATCTTAAACTAAAACTTTATCGCATTCGGAGCGTTAGGCTATTAATATTGGATCCAGTCAATCTGGGGCTAATCCTTTCTTTTAAAAACGAGCGAAAAATTACTTACTATAATCCTCTCTTTATTTGGTCAAAACCTATTACCTTTCAATGGCCAATTTCCTCTAGGAGACGCGCCTGCAGGGAATTATGGTTGTTGTATTCATCATTTTGGACTGGAAATTTGTTTTGAGTAATACAACTACCATGATTCCCTGCAAGCGCGTCTCATAGAGGAAATTGGTCATGTATAAAAAAAACGTTGTAAGACCCCTCCACTAACTACTAGACCCGCTAGACTATCATTACTCCCAAAGTAACGGAATTCCGAGGGAAGAACAAGTATAACACCATATGCAATTCTCTTCACCCAGTGAAATTCCATACCATGTTTTCTTCGGTTTTTATCCATATAGGAACAAGCGGTTTTCCATCTGGTCTTGATCTCGGTATCGCCTTGTTAATCAATTCCATATCTTCTGGTATATAAGTCGATGCCAAATGTCCTCCATGGTACTGAAACACAAGTATACAGCAGTCAATGAAATGATCGCTGAACGAATTGGGAACTTAGACAATTATATTATTATGACTGAAAGATGTTTTAAGTAAGTCAGTGTTTGAGACTAAATCCGATAGGAAATCATGAAGTTCATTTCGGTCAGTTTTTCGTGGACAAAAACCTTTCACCAGAATAATTTTAAGTATATTACAGTCCGTTTCGCATTTTCTAAAAGCTACAGATATAAATATCTGCCTGAAATAACTCGAACTCGAGAAAATAAATATCAAAGCTCAGAGGAATTGTGCAAACACAGGTAAAATTTTATCATCAGTTTCATTTGAGCAGTACGTTCAAGTGTTTTATATGAATTTCAAATTTGTTATCGACACTTTTTGTTGATAAAAATAATTTCTTTTGAGAATATATTGAAAACAGCCACACAGAATTTTGTAATACAGTGTAAATAATCACGGTACAAAGTTTTTGTCCATTTCTTACTCGGAACTTCTGGTGGATTTCTTCTTAACATCTACAGGCCTACTTGATGGGTTTGAACTAGAGTGTCGAGAGTACTTTGCATTTGCTTTGGTTTTGCGTCACCCCGGTAAACGATTGGCTTATAATTGCACTTTGTTATCCAATCAGAAGTAAAACCAAAGCCTATCGTGACTCGCGCGCACACATTTTCCCGCGCTTTGCGTGGGCTTCATGTATTTGCTTTGATTTTTGATTGGTTTACTGGACTGTCAGTCTAAATTTGTGATTAGGCATAGTGACTACGTGGGTTTGCTTTTACGAAAATCAGTTGTAAACTACTCTACAATAATCCTAATTTTACTTCCATCGCCAAAATGAATTTGGGATAAAGTGTGTCTCCTGACCAACGTTTTCCCATAACAGTATCACGAAGAAATTCTCAATTATCATGTTGTTGTCTGCTTTAGTTTATAATTCCATAGGTTTAGTCTTAGAAGATACATCAATCACTCGGGGCACACCACAATGAGTTTCGATAAGAATACGAAGCACAACGGAGTATTATTCAACAGTGATCGCAAATGAGGTGAATTACTCTCTCTCTCTCTCGTGTGTGTGATATTACTTTCAATATCGCGCATGGTTTGTCGCGTAAAAATAAAATAAGCTACAATATAGAGAGCAAGCCACATCAGCCTTAGATGGTTTTCATGCGGGTCTTCTATCCTGGTCTAATTGCAATTTGGAGATGTTGGTTTTCGTGGTTAGAGGAACACCGGAGAACCCGGGAAAAAAACTCTCAAAGCAAGGCGAGAACCACCAAAAAATCCACTGCACTGGGCTGGAATCGAACCCGGGCCACATTGGTGGGAGGCGAGCGCCCTCACCATTGAGCCATCCCTGCTCCCGAAAATGTATCAAAATCATGTTCAGTGAGTCAATGTCTAGTCGAGTCAATCAAGTATCGGAGCACGTGGTTTCCCCTTGTTTATGCGTTAAAAGAAATCGCTAGCTTTATGAATTGCATACCTGGCAGTAATCATGGGCTTCCTTGAATGTTTTACTTCCAGCTCTGAACACGAAGCACGTTGATTTTACGTTCAGCCAGCCACTGGGACAACCATCTAAATAACAAATAACATCATTATGACTAAACACTAAATCATAACAGCCGCCTGGTAAGCTCAGTTGGTAGAACGCCAGACTGCTGCGCGGGAGGTCGAGTGTTTGAGCCCCAGACCCGACCAACAACACTCAAGAGCTTAACTGAGGGGAATGTGCTGGCTTTGTAATTACATCTGCAGATGGTTAGGCGTTCAAGTCTTCTTGTATAAGGACTATAAATCGTATGCCCCGCCTCCTGCATCTTCGGTGTTACATGGTTAACAGTGGACGTTAAAGAACCCAAACACTTATCGCAAAGAGAAGGCCACGGAGTTCCCACTGTTGTAGTCTGGCCTTGTCTTATGAGTTGGTGCTTCCCATAGGATTAACCTCACTGCGCCTTTCCCCCTTGGACAGAATTGTCCAAAAGAAAGTGCTATGTCTGTGCTATGTTATGTCTATGTGATACAGTCTTTTGATTTGAAAACTTCGAGTAACGTGATTGTATCTCACCAATTAAAGCTGCCTTGCAAGTTGGTCCAGTTAACCCAATATAAGGTTCTTGCAAGTATCGAAATAAAAATCGTAAGGGACTAGACTGTTAAGAAGATGATATCAAAAGGGACGAGACTGTTAGGGAGATGATCAGAAAGAAGTAAAAACCCACAACAAAGTCTTTGTATAAACAGTAGTGGCTTCAGTACGTGGACATTTTACACATTGGCTAACAGGATTATGGGGACACAGTAAACTATACTGGCTACAGGGGGTAGTCTTGTTTGATAAGAGGCACCGACGACGGATCGAGTCACAGTAGAAAGCCAAACTCAACGCAAACCCCCAAAGCCGCCTCCCCTGTAACTACCTATAGTACTTACGTGAAAAAAAGTTTCCCTGTGGCAACTTGTGAATGGGTCTATATTCTACAGTAGCCCATCTCCAATCGTCCTTTTTAGCGTAAATGCGTGAAGCAACAGAACCTTCTTCAACACCCCACCAGTTCAGGGTTGCATTGATCGGGTCAGATGGTCTCGCTGAACCAGACCAGTAAATGCTGTAAATTGAACCGACTTGTCTCGTTGGAGTAAACTCGTAAAGGTAGACGGATTCTTCAAGTTGTTGCTGTGGTATTCCATTGGTCCGTTGGACTCGATAGTTACACCTTTGTTCTGGCCAAGACCTTTGTTGAGATAAAAGGTGTTTGACTCACACTTCTGTCCTCTGGGCCACCTGCTGGAAAAGTTATATTGTATCGTGTGCATCCCTGTGTTGTTGTAGAAAAAGTTGTTTAAGATCTCACTTTTCACCTCAGAAAGTTTCATGGTGCTGCCAATGCCCAAGTTGCTTTCAAAGATGTTGTCCGTAATGTAGACCGCGCTGAAATAAGTTTCAACGTCGGTTCTTTTTTGAACGAGTATTGCTCCATTTACATTACCGGAAAACGTATTGCCGTATATTAAGCTTCTTGGAAAGCTTGTTCCATCGCTTCGGCCTAAACGCGCTTCAATTCCACCCAACAGATTTCCAGAGATGAAGTTGTTGGCCAGGGTGAAACTATTATCCTGAATATCTAAGGAAATGGCGCTCTTTTGAGACATGTTTGAGGCAGAGATCGCCGTGTCGATGATTTTACACCTTTCAATTGTGAAGCTAGGTCTTCTGTTGCTTTCATCGGTTACAGAGGTGTAATTTATGGCTTGGTGAGTGTTGTCGCTGAATACACTGTTGGAAATGCGGTGCTCTTCTAAAGGAAGAAATAGATTTGATATAATGGAGTTCAGAACGGTCTGTCACCTTTGTTGATGTATATATGTAAATGTGAGAAAGAAAACTGCCAGCACTTTGAAAAACAGATTGCATGTTGCCGTGCGTCTGCTCGGTAATAGATCACAAATGACGTCAAACTGTGATAAGAACAAAAACTTGACATGAGAGCCGTTATCCAAGAGCGCCACTGATATTTTTACCACATTTTTGACGTCTGCTGTGATCTATAGACCTTCTTAACTTTAGCGGATTGTTGCTCCATTTCAGACCATCTTCTTGTTTTCAAATTTCCAAATAGTCACGTGTATATAAGGAAATAATTTTTAAGGCCTTACTGTTATGTGCGTTAATGAAAAACGCTGATGTAACTGCAATTTATGTGCACGATTATTCATTGGAAGTAATTCATTTACAGACTGATCGTATCTATAACAAAATTCTCAATCGTGATTGGCTCTCTGTGCACTTCTTTGTTACGTAATCGGCGCGCGATCACGTGGTTGAACAATTACAGGTATTCAATCACAATTTTTTGTAATTTGATATCTGCAATTGGATACCCACGTGATTCTCACATCAATTACGCGCGCTTTAATGGCTCCCCTCTTAATCTTTTGTACAGTTTTTAAAACTTATGAAAAGCGCTATTAACTTTTTCGCTCAAACGACTTTTTTCAATACCGAAATTTGTTATAAATACGGTTAATCAGTAACTGGACCTAGTGCCGTACAATTCAAGGAGTAATCGTGTTCGTAATTTCAAATCGGCCTCTCGTTTCGCGCTCTTCCGATTTTAAAATTACTCTCGCGATTACTGTCTAAATAGTACTCCACTCGGTCCAGTTACTATTACTTATAATGGATACATGAATAGATTACCTTTAACCGAACATCTTCTTATTTCTAGATTGTCGATAGCCGCAAGGTTGCTCGGGTAATATGAGGGAGATTGCAATGACTCATATGCGCCTTCCAACAACAGTCTATACTCATCCAAATCATTGGGAAGTTCTACAATAGCCTTTCTCCACGCCCACTTCCCTACATATTTGTTGCTCCATATGAGCCTCTGTTCAACTGCGGGAAACGTTCCTATAGAATGCAAGACAGAAAAAACATAAAAATACTAGATATAAAAGCTCTGGGAGGCCCTTAAGGGACCCTTGTCAATCTCCACCATTTTCGATGCTATCGAAATTATTGATACTGCATGGTAGGGCGAAATGTTATTGCTTTACTGTAATTTGTGTTCCTGAAAGTATGTTTAATTATCTTTAGAAGTCTTACAGTGATTTTCTTCGTTTTGACATGCTCCGAATAAAATATAATAGCCAAAGTCTAGGATGTAAACAAAATCAAAGTGTGGCTGATTCGGGCTCTATAAATTCACTTGCTATGACTCGTCAAGCAAACTGGACTGAAGAAATGTGATGCATGCTTTGCTCTGTATTTCGTACCTGAAATCATTACCAGAAATTCGTGGTATTTCGTTCACGCGATGATTTGTGTCTGCGTTACCCTTGAAAACCAATGGAACATGCTCACTTGGGTCAAATTGCGAAAAACAACATGGAGCAATCGGGAAGGCGGACGGAGCGAGTCCAGAGTTTCAGATTCTAGACTGCGCTGCTGGTTTATATAAGACAGAGGGGATTCAGTGACTTTTAGCTTACAGTCTAGGGCTTCCTTTTCGAAATTGAGCAAAATATCAGACACTTTTAGCGGTATTCCTCTGGGCTCAGGATGTGAAAAACACGAAGAACAATCGAATATATTTGGCATTCGTAATTTGGCGCGATTTTTCGCATTTAGTAGTTTGCAGATATTTGAAACAGCGGTAGAAAGCGTAAAAATGCTAGGCTGCTAAACTGACATAAATATGACAGCTTTTTTGTGCGAAGAAAGCTATGGAAAATGGTTGTTCTTCCCGTTTTTTCACATCCTGCGTGACATTCGTGCAACCAGATGAAGGCTACATCCATTCGTGAAAAAGCGTCCTTTTCGGGGCAGATGGGCGGCATTCTGTTTTATTGTGGAACGTTTTATTTAACGTATTTAAAAAGATCGTAATTTGAAGAAAATTTTGAGGGGTCGGCACCGATGGAAGCATGAAAGACACGCACAGCTCAGAGCTTGGAAGTCAAGGTAAATGAAGGTATTTTGATCAAATTAGAAGGCAAATACCAGCGTAAATCCTCGTTATTTTGCCGCTATTTGGCGGCTCGAACAATGAACGAAATGGTAAAAAAACCTTCGCTTCGTAGTGTACTTGCATATTATTTATAAGGGAAAGGTCGGCGCATAGAATTTAATTTATTTGAACTGCCAAAAATTGATATTTTATTTCAGAGCCCATAAATTTCTTTACAACATCGGGCAGCCATTTTTTCTGTTCCATTTGATTGACATGCGGCATTCGAGCCGCAATATGACTCGAATTTCTGGTAATGGGATCGAGATAATAACGGATTTGATTTAATTTGGAGTCTGTGATAGAACACCACCACAGCTAAGCAAGTTTTTACGGAAGTTTTTTTTTTTCTTCTTTTTTTTTAAGAGTGAACCTTTCTTTTAAGATTTCTGCTGGGAAAGAACGAAAGCTGGTATGTTTGGCTTTAAGTGCAAATTAGGTAACAAGGACGTCAATAGCTTACATTAGCTGCTCGATACGAGCTTTTCTGTATTTGCGAAGTACGAAGTACTTGCGAAGTAGGAAGCTCCAAATTGCCGGTCCTAAACGGCAATTTGGAATATGATTTTAAGAGTGACTGTAGATCTGGTGAAATGGAAACTACAGAACGGAAATATACATCAGTTTCGCATTAGTTGTCTTTGATTTGGAGAATGAGCAAAGCAGTATTTTAGCCAGATCCTCCTCTGAAAGATTCGTGTAAAAGATAGCTGTCAAGATTGGACGAGTAAATTTATAACGATGGCAACGATCATAAAAAGAATGATCCTGATGATCGCTTAAAGAAGAAAATAAATTAATCGAACTGACTAACCTGCTTGTAGGTAGAGTGACAGACCAGACTAACCTATTTGTATGTAGGGTACAGTCCAGACTAACCTGTTAGCATTTAGGTGACAGTCCAGACTAATGTGTTTATATGTAGGGTGACAGTCCAGACTAACCTGTTTGTACGTAGAGTGACAGACCCGCTTTGTCTTTATATCCCACTCGGTAAAAGAACACGATGTAGCATAACTTGGACTGTTTTGTGATTGGAGGGCTGATCATGGCTGCGCGTCCTCCAACATGGTCATTGCCAATGTATAGACATTTTCCTGAGATGAGAAAATTTACCAAGAAAAATTAGTTACCGAATTCTATTACTAGCTAGGCCCCCCTCTCCCCGGGGGAAATCCCATGAAAGAAGGTCGGGTATGCTCGTTGGAAAATTTCGAATTAATTTCCTAAGGGAGGCCAATCTGGGTATGGCTCAAGCTTCATTTGAGACCTAAATGATGTATACTGCTTGGAAAGGGACGGGTTTTTGTTTTTTAAATTTTTCCTTGGCATGCACCAAAGATACCTTGACGGATGAAAATAATGACTTTTTGTCCTGGGCGTCTTAAGTGAGACCCAAATCCGTGATGTACACCCCAAAGAGAAACGATGGTAATCCCTGACCTTTTCACAAGGGAATACCCCCTGTAGCTACAGTACCTTGCTCGGGTAATTTCTGAGTGTCCTTTGAAGCCATCAACTAAATACATACCTGTCGAAGAGTAACCAGCATGGGTGGTAATTTTCCATGTACGCGTAACATTGATTCCATTTATTGACATATTGGTGAAAGTCTGCCAGCCGCACAAGTCAAGCTCGTAGGTACATGGAGCATCTGTGGATAATAAGATGGTAGGATATTAGCCTCGACTTAATCAGTCTTCTTTCATTCATAAGTGTATAAGTAACGGCTCCATGAAATGTAATCACTGAAATGCAATAAAATCTATAACAGGGAAGCAAGGCTGATTACTACGTAGGAAACCTAACGGGACAATGACATGATAGAGTCGAAACTGAGAGCCAAGAATTGCAACCGTGGACAGCTCTTTCGACCTGGTTGGGTCTCGTCAACCGGGTGCAGCAGCAGCAGCAAAAAAAAAAAAAAAAAATAGAGTCTATATCCAGTGAGATCTTTTATATCCGAGGCAATTTAATCCCAGATTTGTCGTCTAAAAAACCAAACCATTTCAAGGTAACTATCAAATTGAAATTAAGATGTACCACAACAACGTTTGTCCTGAGTACATGAGTTAAATATTAGTTACAACGGCGGATCCAGGATTTTTCTCAGGAGGGGTGCAATGGCGTAACTGACTGGTGAGGTAAACAAATTTTAAAAGCGAATACGAAGAAGAGGGCTTCATCTCAGAGAGGGGTGCGCACTCCCTGCACCCTCCCCCTAGTTCCGCCCCAGATTTAAATCGTCAGCATCTCACGCGTTCTTGACGTCTTCATTGACACGTGATTATCATGCACTGATGTAAGCAGGTTTGGATTCTTTACAATACTATCTTGGAGATACGGTGGCGCGGGGAGAGGCACAAAATCCCTCCTCCGAGGAATACGAAAGAAAAAAGCCCACGCCAAATAAGATTAAAATTAAACTTCTAGAAAATCAGGAGCCCATCACTTGGAGCGTGCAACTACCCCATATTCATTTCACGGCGTGTTCACAGACCATCCACTTACCACGAATTCAGATCTCGCAGGAACCTCAGTGGCCAATCACAAGCACGGACTTAATTTTAACTGACGTCATCATTTTGCCAAAAGATTAAAAGAAAAACCGTCATTTCTTTCCTTACCAACACGTGCTCATGTAGAGCGGAACTGACCTATTTCGCGGGGAAAAACTGAAAAGCCAAATATAGACTGGTATGCAAAAATTCCGTGACATCGAGTAAGTAAGTAAGTAAGTACGTAAGTAAGTAAGTACTTAAGTAAGTACGTAAGTAAGTAAGTAAGTAAGTAAGTAAGTAAGTTACTAGGTAAGTAAGTAAGTAAGTAAGTAAGTAAGTACGTACGTAAGTAAGTACGTAAGTAAGTACGTACGTACGTACTTACTTACGTACTTACTTACGTACTTACGTACTTACGTACGTACGTACGACCGACTATACTTACGTACTTACGTACGTAAGTACGTACGTAAGTACGTAAGTACATAAGTAAGTACGTACGTAAGTACGTACGTAAGTACGTACGTAAGTACGTACGTAAGTTTGTAAGTACGTAAGTACGTAAGTAAGTAAGTAAGTAAGTAAGTAAGTAAGTAAGTAAGTAAGTAAGTAAGTAAGTACGTAAGTACGTAGCTCAAATCAGGGAGCATAATGCGCAGAGCTTTTCTTTGTACTTACTGGATGACGTTGTCAAGGTACTCCGGCAGTGCAGCCCACACGGAGGACGCATACTCGAGTACGGACCTGATCAGTGCGCAGAATATCTTAACAAGGTCATCAAAAGCCACGCCACATTTCTTAAGAATGCGCAGCACATATAGGCGTTTGCTTGCCTTCTTGAACAGGTAGTCTATGTGAGTGTTCCATGTAAGATCATCGGACCATGGGAGTTGCACGCTCTTATTGATGGGCTCCTGAAAAAAAGGTTCCTAAAAACAGTCTTACCATTAATACTTATGGCTTCTACTAAAATAGCAATCTTAGAGTTGACATCTCCTCTCCACTGTACCAAAATGGCATCACGTGGTATAATCAAGTCTCTATGAACAAGATCCGCTATGTTGTGATTCCACTCGTTCACGATTGCTCTAGTAGTGTCATTGGAGTCGTAAATTACAAAATGTTGCTCTCCCGTATAGTATAGCAAAGTGAACTTCATTCCTTGACCTCTTGCCACCGTCAGCACTTTATGACAACCTATCGATGTACTCTTAGGTCTTGGAATACCAAAATAAAGATGCACTTGATTCTTTACAAAAACAGCTTTTTTCTCACTGCATAGAGATACCCTTCCAAAGTGGACTCGAGGAACATTTTGGGCACTTGCTTCCTCAAAAGCAATACCTCTTTGGTTTCTTGATGATTCCAAACTATCTACAAAAATGCTGCGTTTTGTCTGTACAAAGCTTATACCAACTCCTCCGGTGTCAACAAAAGTGCTGTTTTTGATATGTACGTCAGTTCTTGGAGAGTAAATTTGTAGTCCACCAGATGAACAGTTTCGCACAATGATGGATTCCAGGTTGGGCACATTTGTAACCACCTCTACTGCTGGGACAGCCATGCCATGGCGGTTACCACAGTGTAAAAACTGAACATGAGTCAAGATGGACTGGGACACGTTCTCGTCTTTGGAAGATACAAAACGTAGATTTCCCCAGGGTGTCCCCCGACACTTGACCACAACATCTATCATACTGCTTGAATCGAATACCGGCGGCCTTGTAGGGCAATCATGTAAGAATGTTTCGTTTCCAAGACAAAGAAATTCCACAGGCTGCGATCTGTTGGCATTCTGGCTAAATGCATCAGTGTTTACCACGGTAGAAACTGGTGGACCATATCTAAGCTGTCTACATACTACGTCAGCGATGTTCCTCACGTGCATGTTGGTGAGAGCAGACATTGGTCTCCAAGACCGGTTGTGAAACACCTCTGCCCTCCCCTGCCAGGGAAAATCCCCGTGCATAAGTCGCACAGGGAAAAGTGAATCTTTATTACTGCTTGCAGGCTCCTGTATCGTAAATGTTACTGGTTTATCAAGCGTCCCGTGAGTCCTGAGCGCTCCAGCAACACGTATGCTCATCCCAGGGCTTACCTTGACCGTGACACCTGCTTCTATAGTTAGCGTGACGTTATCTAGAACAGTCAAATCTGAAGTCACACTGTACGGGCTTTGAGCGGCTTTTAGTGTTATAGAGTCAAACAATCGTCCGGAAAGAACTTTTCCATGCTGTTTGAAATCGTGTTGATTGACGGTGGTTGACGTTGGGTCATCACCACTTAGAAGAAAAGGCCAGTCATCAGCAATAGCAAAATCGTAATTATCATCAAAATCCAAAATCCTGTCACGCACTTGGCTTCCAATAACTGTACCCCACCAATTATGTGTCACATTCACAACCTTACTCCAATAAGTGGCGGGAAATCTGACACATAGTTCCCTCATATAGCTGGGATTATTAAATTTGTTAAAGCTGAAATCTGATCTTTTGTAAATGCCAGAAAGAACAAATGCACAAGAGTCGTCCGCAGTAGACAAATGTGATGAGATGTAAGCAATGTTATTGGATAAAGTGTTGTTGTTGAAAGCGACCTTTCCTTCCTGAATCACTGCGTCGATGTCATGGGTCACTTGAAGAAAGACAACGTTCTCTGCTCTGTTTTGTGTGAAAATATTGTTTGCCAAAGTTGTGTTTCCGTTTGAGTGAAGGACATCTACGACACTATTATTTTCGCAATTATTCTCATTAAACAGGTTACCTGTGATGGAAATTGGAACATGGGTAGGTAAAAATACAGCTGCTCCTTCAAGGAACATACAGCGACCTAAATTGGACGTGAAGTTGTTGTTTGTAATCATTACATCATTACGCTTCACTCTCCTTCCAATGTTTATCACTGCTTTATCTGGGCACTCGTTAGCCAGGAACAAATTACTATGGACAACTAAGGGCGCTGTCCATGTGTCGATATATTGATAAGGAAACTTGTGAAATGAAATGACAGACATTCCTCGATTTTCCTCAAAAGTATTATTCACAAATACCCAAGAAACCTTGCTTCTGATGTCAACAGCGAGTCTCTGGTTACGAAAGAAATAATTGGACTTGAACAGTACGACTGGAAAATCGCCTTTGACGCCAAACATAAGGAAGCGATAGAAATAAATGGCTCCATACTTGTTCCAAGAAAATGTACTACCGCTGACGAATAACTTTAAGCTTTTGCGATCCCTGATCCTAACTCCGAAACCATTGTGGGAGACACTGGTGTTTACAATGCGAATGGCACTATTAACTTCGTTTGCAATATCCACTCCCTCCATCACAGAACCATTGATAACACAGTTCTCAATCGTTATTTCTGCCGGGGTCATATCCGGAATAGTAATCCCCTTTAAGTTCTGTTGAAGATTTGTTGACACGATTTTAACGATGTTAATGTCCCA
The DNA here is from genome assembly GCA_949126865.1 of Montipora capitata. Lineage (NCBI taxonomy): Eukaryota > Metazoa > Cnidaria > Anthozoa > Scleractinia > Acroporidae > Montipora > Montipora capitata. Next base: position 16,975,062 of record OX421452.1, read on the forward strand.
TAGTCTAATATTTATTCCACACTCTTTGGTGCTGATAATTTCTGTTTTTGTAATGCTGAAAGATTGTAACGAGTTTCCTGTTATAAAGACACCGTATTGAAGACTGTTGCTTATGTTTACCCGATCTATGTTGGTCTCCCCACTGACGTAACGAAGTTGTTCGTTCTCTGCAAAATTAAAAAGAATATAACTGATAAATGTCAATTTCGTCTAGTTCCACTGAAGAAAGAGTTTAATAGTTTTTCTTCCATAAAACTAAACGTTTCTTCTTGGCTAGTTTGCTCTGCTCCGGATTGGGCGGTCCGAGTTTGAGAGTTGTGTTCTTGAGCACGACACATTACTCTCACAGTGCCTGTCTCCACCCAGGTGTATAAGTGGGTACCGAAGACATCATTGCTGCGGATAACCCTGTGATGGACTAGCATCCCATCCGGGGAGGAGTAGGAATGCGCCTATTCGCTTCATGTTACAGAAACCAGAGAAGCGTCAGCCTGATGGGTCACTTGCCTCGTATACAGACTTTACCTTATCTCAAGATTCTCACCTCTGGACTACCACCTCCTTAAACAGTTTTGAATACACTAAGGCTGCATTCGTTTGCACCACTTCCTTTTCGTTCTCGAACTCCACTATTTAAGTATTATATAGGAAGACGAGGACTCGAAGAGTCTAATTTTCTGGCATATTCCAGTCATCACACATGAACACTCGTTACAACACTAGTCATAAGGCTACTATCTTTTCTTCTGAGTGATGATGATTCGGAAAAAATCTAAGGACGATTTGAGACATTGATGTATATTCTGATAAAATTAAAGAGTAAAGAAAACCCCCGTGGACTCGATCGATGCAAAGTTGCTTGAATATAGAGCGTTTTTAAAAAGGGCTAAGTAAATAAATAACCAGCGCAACTAAATTAAGGAAACTAATTATCGCAAATTAATAAAAAAAAAAGCAAATGATGGCTAACCTTTCACTGTATACGCAATGAAATTGGTGGCAAGGTGTACCCAGGCGCGTTTGTTGAGATCAAACACAACACATGATTTGGTGGAGTTGAATAAAAACTGGATGATTTGCTTGTAAGGATAACGGTTCTTCCACGGGAAAGCTTCCATCTTCCATGGTGAACCAACTGATGCATTTGTACCATCGTATACGTGCAAGAAATCACGTTCTGATTTACGAAACGAGGAGCTATAATAAACACTCTGAAGGACGATTTTATAACCCGGTTCTGTTTCCATGACATGCTGACACCTGAGATGCAGGCTCCGTTCAAGTGCCTCTAAGGTGAAATAGAACGCTTTGTTGGCTCGTAGAAATGTACTGTTTTCCGAGCAGACGTGTAGAGTCTTCTTTACATCTGCACTAGTCATTTCAGCTGCGAAAGTGTTTATTTTATCCCAGTAACTTTCATAAATAAAACCACTACCGTCATTCCTTGTCATCTTCACGTCTGTAAGTGACAGGGAAGGGGGCTTCGATAGAACACCGTGAGATTTTGTGTTTGATATTGTAGAATGTGGCATCAAAGACTGGTTGTGAAACAAGCTATGGTATGCCAGTTGCACGCCCATACCCACTGAATTGTTTATGAAAACATTGCTTATATTGTGGTGAAAGAGATCTACTTTGAGAGCTGCGCCAGAAACTTGGATTTCACTGCGATAGGCATAGCCAGCGTCGTGGATTTCTAGGTGTTCCAATGAACTTTGATGGTTTGACATCGCCAGATGAAGCCCCGCCCAGTTGTAATGCTGACAGGAGACTTGCACAATATTTCCCAAACATGAAGGTCCATAACTCCAAGTATTGGCCCTGCAGCTCAATGTATCACCAGTAGCGTTTTCATCACAGACAACGTTGTGGACGAAGCCAGTTTCCTGGCCAGGAGAGGAATGTGTAGCGTAGGTTTCATAGTAAAGATCGAGCTGTTGGCAAATGCTTTTCGCTTCGGTATTGAAAGATCTGTTGGGAGGCAAACACAATGGCCACCAGGTATCATTGACCAGAAATTCTACTCTACCCTCCCACGGTCCAGCCCCTCCACCCAATCGAAATTCTCCTCCATGTTGCTTTTTTAGAAATCGTACTTTTTCGTTTTCCGTTCCATCGACAAGAAGAGTTCCTTGTACAACCACTGCTGACCTGGAAGGAAACTGTAGCGTCACATTTTTCGGTATGGACAATGATCCATTGGTCAGGATGATGATGTCATCTTGAACTCCGTAAGGCGAATCTTCGCTCAATAAAGCGAGTGGTCTATCCACGATTCCACCAATTTTTGCACCTTTGAGAAAGCAGGATGGCCTTGGTATGCTTGAATTAATGGCTGTTGCCTTGTTTGCGGACAGAAGGTAAGGGAAGAATTCCACTGGAGACAGTTGTACCCTGTGCTGGAAGTCAAAGATTCTGTCCACGATTTTGCATTCCTCTGCTATTCCCCACCAGTTGAATTTAGCATCAATACTCTGTTGGTAATCAGGACGCAAAGTTGAGAGCTGGTATGCAAACTTGGGATTTTCCAAAATGTTTCCGCGCAAGGTAAAACTACCTTCTTTAAGAACGATCACTGCCCGAGTTGTTGAACGACGATAAAAATTTGGAAAAAGGTCTTTCGTTGCGGCTTCGTTGTCTTCAAACGTATTATTCTTCACGATAGCAGAAATCGTTTCAGGGAACGAACTGTAGTCGATAAATAAAACATTTTCAGCGCGGTTCTTCAGGAATCTGTTTTCATTTATTTCCACCTTAACAGGATTAAGGTGCCGTCCCGTGTTTGAGCCACACCTGTTGTTGTTCATCAAGCTCAGTACTGTATCCGTGTTGTTTATGAATCTGTTGGATTCAATAACCAATTCCAAGTAAACGCAGAAAACGTGAATTGCGTTGACTTTGTTCTGTTCAAAATGATTGTCTGTAACGCTAGCCTGCACTCTTCTTGGTTTTGTCCACCAGAAGTTCTCTGGAGACAAGAAGATTCCTCCTCTACTATTACGCATAAATTGGTTATTGGTTATTACCATGGTAATGTTAGCAGAGTCACTGGCATACTGACCCTCTGGAGATAGTTTGAATCCAGATTGTGTGTTGTCGTTGATGGTGTTATCTATAAGAAGTAATTGCTTGAAGAAGTCCACTCCAAAGGGGTCACCACCTTATCGTGGTGGGGTGGTTTGTGTGTCTCAATGACCCCTAGAGCTATGCCAGCTGGAGTCTTGTACTCCTGATAGGGTCACCCATGCCGAACAGGTCGAAGGGTAGAGACCAGACGAAGTGTGATCCCCTGGTCCTCCAGGTTGGGGGTTGAGCTACAGGCCAATTACCTGTTCTCGGAAAAATACAACGGATTACAGAAACCGCAACCCATCAGATTCGAATCAATGATGGCGAAGCCGTGGCTGCTGACGGACAACCAGCCGGAAGCACCAGGACGTCACTGGGTAAAAGCCTACGGGAAGCTCAGCGACCGACGAGGTCAATGGCGACGCCAAAGTCAGTTACCCGGATTGGGTGCTGGAATGTACGCACGATGTATATAGCAGGTAAAGCCACACAGGTGGCGAGGGAGATGGATAGATACCAACTAGACGTGCTGGGGATCAGCGAGACAAGATGGACAGGGGCTGGACGGGTCACTCTCGCTAACGGCAGCACCTTGTTGTACGCTGGAGAGGAGGAAGGACATCAAAAAGGTGTGGCATTGATGATATCACAGGAGGCGCAGAGAAGCTTAATGGAATGGATGCCTGTAAGCAGCAGAGTGATCAGCGCAAGGTTCTATTCACGATTCAAGAAGATAACCATCATCCAAGCGTATGCGCCAACAAACGATGCCACACCAGAAGAGAAAGATGACTTTTATCACCAATTACAGACAACAACGGACAGGTGCAACAAAAATGACATTGTGATCGTCATGGGTGATATGAATGCAAAGGTGGGAGACGATAACAGCGAGATGGAGGAGGTTATAGGGAGACACGGGTTAGGGAACAGGAACGACAATGGAGAGAGGCTGTGCGAGTACTGCTCCATTAACGGCCTTGTCATCACCGGAACATGCTTCCCCCATAAGGACATACACAAGGCCACGTGGGTCTCCCCTGACGGGCAAACAAGGAACCAGATAGACCACATCATGATAAGGAGAATATGGAGGACGTCAGTCACTGACACTAGAGTACAGCGAGGAGCAGATGCAGCTAGTGACCACTACCTCGTAGTAACGAAACTACAGATGAAGCTCCACAAAGACCCAAATAGGAAGAAGATCAAAGCCAGGTTTGACACACAAAAGCTGGATAGTGCGATGTTTAAAGAGAGGTTCAACATCGAATTAAGCAACAGGTTCGAAGCGCTAGAGGTGGAAGAGGACGTGAATGACGACTGCAGCCAGATAGAGAAAGTGTACACAGAGACTGCAGATAAGGTGATGGGAAGGGTGAAGAAAAGGAGCAAGCAATGGTTGAGGGATGACACATGGAGGGCAATAGAGGAAAGGAGGCAGATAGGAAATAAAATTGACAGTACCAGATCAGAGCGTGTCAAAGGAAGGCTGTGCATAGAGTACAGACTGAAGGACAGAGAAGTGAAGCGCAGGGCAAGAGAGGATAAGAGACACTGGACAGAAGAGATCGCTAAGGAAGCTGAGAGATCTGCTGAGAAAGGATGCACAAGAGAGCTGTACCAGGCGGCAAGAAGACTAACTAATAAGAAGATGAGACAAGCCGCTGCCGTAAAGGATAAGCATGGAGAAGCAATCAAGGACAAGGAGGTGAGACTTGAGAGATGGGCGGAGCACTTTGAAGAAGTGCTTGTGAGGAAGGCGCCTTCGAACCCTGTAACAGATGAGGAGACAGCGGCAGAGGAGATGAGGGAGATGGACACAGCAGAGATCAGGGAAGATGAAGTCAGACAAGCCCTAAGGAAGACGAAAAGTGGAAAGGCACCTGGAATGGACGAAATACCCGCAGAGTTGCTGAAAGCAAGCGGCGACATAGCAGTACAAGAACTGACAAGACTATACAGGAAGATATGGAAGGAAGAGAGAATACCAGATAACTGGAAGAAAGGGATCATCGTCAAACTACCAAAGAAAGGGGACTTGAACGAATGTAAAAACTGGAGAGGAGTGACACTGCTGCCAGTAATGAGCAAAATCATGGGCCGAATCATAATCGATCGGATCCAACGGGGAGTGGATGAGGCCCTCAGAAAAGAACAGGCGGGGTTCCGTAGGAATAGGAGCACAGTGGAGCAGATCTTCATTCTCCGCAACATCATGGAGCAGGTGAATGAGTGGAGAGCGACGCTGTACACACACTTCATTGACTTCGAGAAGGCCTTTGATTCGATCCATAGAGAAAGCTTGTGGAAGATCATGAAGTCGTACGGCATACCTGAAAAGCTGGTGAAGATGGTTAAAATCATGTATGAGGAATTTGAGTGTACGGTAATGGATGACGGGGAACAGACGAGGTGGATCAAGATCACGACGGGAGTCAAGCAAGGGTGTGTTATGTCAGGATTTCTCTTCCTCATAGCAATAGATTGGGTGATGAGAAAGACGACACACGGGCATAAGAATGGAATACGATGGAACTTCACCAGCGTATTAGAAGACCTTGACTTCGCAGACGATATTGCTCTGATCTCGTCGAAGTACGAGCATATACAGAGCAAGACGGATCGATTGGTGGAGAACGCTGGGCGTGTAGGACTGAAGCTCAATGCGGCAAAATGCAAGATGATGAGATCGAATGCAAAACGGCAGGACAGGGTCAAGATTGGAGAAGATGAAGTCGAAGAAGTGGAAGAATTCGTATACCTCGGAGCAACGGTCAGGAAAGATGGTGGTGGAACTGAAGATATTAGGAACCGACTAAATAAAGCAAGAAGGGCGTTCTATAACCTAACCAAGATATGGAGGTTACGGAGCATAGGACGCCAAACGAAGATCAAGCTGTTCAAGACGCTAGTACGCCCAGTACTACTCTACGGATGCGAGGCATGGAAAATGACAAAGGTGGAGGAAAAGAAGATGGACGCATTCCAGTTTGTGTGCCTCAGACGAATCCTCGGAATTCGGTGGCCACAGAGAGTGAGCAACGACAGGATAGGGGATATTACAGGAATAAATAAGACCAGTGATGAGATCCGCAGGAGGCGCTGGAACTGGATCGGGCACGTCTTGAGAAAAGATGCAACCGACAACTGCAGGGTAGCGTTAGGGTGGCAACCAGAAGGGAAACGGGCAGTAGGTCGACCAAAGACCACGTGGAGACGAACTGTGGAAAATGAGCGAAAGAGTGAAGGGTGGAACAGCTGGAGAGAAGTCAAAGTCATAGCGGAAGACAGAGCGGGTTGGAAGACGAGGGTTGCGGCCTTATGCGCCTCCTGGCGCGGAGAGATCTAAGTGCTAAGTGTAAGTGCTTGAAGAAGTGTTTTGTTGCAGACGAAGAGTCTTGATGAGGGTCGGAGAAGCTGACACCATGCCTCAAATTGGAATTTGCCGTGCACTTAAAGAACTGGTGAGTATCGGCCTGGTTTGATATGCAACAACCGTCCTCTCTATTGTTCGACAAATTACAAGATTCGAAACTGGACGACACTTGGCCATCATAAATTTGAATGCCGCTATACCTGTTTAAAACCTTGGTGACGTTCCTTAATGCAATTTGACTGGCGCTATTAGCGATTGCAATTCCATTGTGAGCGTTTCCGACAAACGCCGAATGAGACACATTACTGTTAAGAGAAGCAACATAATAGAAATATAACCCATTGCCTTCATTTTCTTTGCTGGACAGCCCGTGTAGATTACATGACAGAAAGCTGCTGTTCAAGATCTCCAAACCATTAGCGCTGTTGTTGATAAAATGACTGTTGACGGCTGTGAGTGTTCCAGAGTCTCGTTCAGCAGTCATGCCTCCTGCTTTATTCCGAATCACAGTAGTTGTGCGAATGATTGTATTTCCCATAAAGTCTGTTAAGGAAATGCCCTTTTTGTGGTTGTCACGGAATGTGCAGTTTGATATGACGAGAGAGGGAGCATCTGAGAAGATATAAAAGGTCAAAAAGTAACTAGAATCAGCAGAGAAACAGAATTACAACCTTAGCAGAAATGCCAGTTTTTTAAATGCCCTTCCTGAAAGATACCTTTTGGACTTAGTAGCCTGCGTGATGCGTTTGTTTCTTCAGTTACAAAAGATTGTTCGTGAGCAATGAATTGTTTAAGAATTGAAAACATTTTCCTTGTTTCTATCGAGTTACAGAGACACGAGGGGACGTTTGGAAGAATGGGAAATGTTGTGAGAACAAGAGCCGCTGGCAAGTGTTTCCACAACTTTTTCGAGTTCTCTTAAACTTTAATTTCACGAGGTTTTCTATATCTCGATGGAAATAAGGTGGAAGTGTTTCATGCTTCTTTTAGAAACCACCGCGGGAAAAATCACGCGTTTATTTCGATGATCAAACTGCGTCGGATTCTTCCTGCTCGCGCCAACATTGCATTAACGGCTCATGCTAACTATATGTTTCCGTCGAGTTATAGAGGTACGGCTTTTCATGCACACTTTCTCGGGTGTTCTCTAATTACTGGGTTGCCAAACCCAGTCGGAATCTCGGTTTCATTTCGTGGGTTTTTACTGGGTTGCCTATGGCAAACCAGTCGAGGTCTGCGTTGATTTCGTCGTTTTTTTATTTTTTTCCGTGTCGGTAAAAGTCTTGCCTGTCACTCCCCTGGTAAGTGGTGTCTTTGTGCAGAGAGCCTTCTGAAAGTATTTTCTTAGGATCGAGAGGGTAGTGGAATTGCGTAGATTTCTCTGGTGGACACAGTAGAATCATTAACTTAGCCTGCAATGGCGTCGAAAGTCATGTAACGCGAATGGCGTTTTAGTGGATCCTTAAACAAAATATACCCTTATGGAGCTCAATAATGGAAAGTCAGTTGGATAAACTAGGCAGGAATCTCAAAAGCGACGAGTACTGGACTTCGACAACAATCTATCGCTCGTCGAGACGAAATCAAAGTGAGCTGTGTTTACCTGAAGTACTGTACATGGTAATTTGACACGATTGAGTTTCTTGTCTTCACGCACGCAATGAAATAGGAAGAGGTTTTCGCCTCTAAGAGCAAATATGTTGTTTGTTTCAATAAATTTTTCGCTGGAAAAGGATTCTGTGGTATTTTCTGCCTTTGTGAATTATAATATCATGTTGTGTATTAAATTTTCGAGCTTAAGGTTGAAATGTGATATGGGAGAAGTTTAGTATTCCTCTGTAAGCAGGAAGGGTTCTCAGGCCTGTTGGAAGCGTGCTTGAGTTTCAACAAAATGAGCCCCAAAATCAGTGAAAACTTGTGACGCAGATGAATAATAAAGTAGCTGCTATTTCCAAAATGATGGAATTACCTGGTGATAAATAACGTCGTACGCGTCTTGGAGAGTAAATTTTGACTTTGCATCACTCATGAAGAGTTGGGCGATTGTGATCTTTGTTTTGACTTCGCTCATTTCATTGTCAAACTTTATAACACTTGACAGAAAAAGAAACTTACAAAAACCCGGTATCTTGCCATCATTTGACACAGATGCTTCACTATCTGGCGAGTAAACAGGCCGCGGTAACTTAATCACGGCGCCCGCTGAATTCCGGCCATGTCACTTTCGATTTGGCGATTTATTTGAACGTAGGAAAAATCTCCCAAAATGTTTGTCGCTGATCGTAACTTTTTATATTCTGTATTCACGGTTCAAAATTAATTTTGTTTTCATGTCGTAAATATGTTATTCTCGATCGACCGTCCTGGAGACTTCCTTCTGCTCTTTCTGAAAACTGTGTATCAATAGTTATTTACTTTTGCATCAATATTTGTTTTTGCATAAAGCAAGCTAACAAGATCTGTACCTTGCTGAGTTCGCATTTGTTAGCGTTAATAGTATTTTCGGTCCGATGCTTCTGTTTTATGAGGGGTATATTATTTTGGTCTCCCATCCAAACACTAACCCCGCCCAACAGAGCTTGACTTCAGTGAACTTCGGTATTACAAAGCTTTCAGATGCTCAGAGGGCACGCTTAAACTTGTGGTGAAAAGAAGTTTATCAACATGTCAGCCCAGAAGCCAGTGTTTCTCACTTCCCATTTATTTTCTTCAATCTTTCTGGGTTCAGTACTTTGCTAGTAACCACATGTCTTCTCAGACTATTTACACAAGACTTCTACCATGGCACTACAATGGTAGACAATACCAAAACAATATCGTGCACTGTTAGAGCTACATATTACGCAAGGACAGGTCTGTTTCGTCGTACGAACGTGTGAGGACCTGTGAGCCAAAGGGCCTCATCTGGTATGACTTCTTAATGACCCCCCAACTTGAAAAAAATTGTCTGGAACGGTGCACGTACCACAGGCAACCCAGTGTACCCTCACGGAGGGTCTAGTTTTGTTATTTTCCGTGTCGGGAAAAGTCTTGCCTGTCATTCCCCTGCTAAGTGGTGTCTTTGTGCATAGAGTCTTCTGTGCGTATTTTGTTAGGTTTCAGGGGGGCTGGTGTCATGCGTAGCTTGCTCTGCACAATTAACCTGTAATGGCGTCGAAAGTCATTGTAACGCGAATGGCGTTTTAGTACATCTTTAAAGAAAATATACCCATATGGAGCTCAAGAATGGAACGTCAAGACAGGTGGGGAAACATAAAGATCTGGAATCTTAAAAGCAACGAGTAATGGACTTCGACAGCGTGAATCTTTCGCCCGTCGAGCCGAAATCAAAATGAGCTGTACTTCTAATATTTCGCCAAGGTTGTGTTACGTACAACACTGAAACCAAATGGAAACTTCTCTGGTAACTTACGCGTTCAACAAAGACAGAGAAGGAATCGAACACCACAAGTAGATCTGTGATCTCTGTTGTGTGTCTCACAGTGTTTACTGAAGTCGCATCTATTTAAAGACTCTTTAAAGTTTGCCTGTTTGTCTGGCAAGTAACATTCATTTTGTACTCAACTGTGCAAAGGTTAAAAAAAAATTGGAAATGTGACAGTGAAAAATTATTTGAATGAGAGCTTGTTGTCTCTTTCGTGCTTTATTATTTACGGTCAAGTTTCTTTCGAAAAGGGTTTGATGTGAACTGTCACAAATTTTTTTAATTGCATATGCTTTGTGATTGTGTGTTTCGCTTGTACGCACGCAACTGAAATAGGAAGGGTTTCTTGCCTCTTATAGCAAATATGTTGCTTGTTTCAATAAATGTTTCGCTGGAAAATATTTCTGTGAAATTTCTAGCTTTTGTAAATTTATCATGTTTAATTTTCGAGCTTAGCAAATTTGCATACATGTGTTGAAATGTGATACGGGGAGAATTTTTGTGGTAACGCATAAGTCACGAAAATAAACAGGTCTGTTGGAAGCGTGCTTGGGTTTCAACAAAATGACCCCCAAAATCGGCAAAAGATTGTGGCCCTGATGAATAATAAAATAGCTGCTATTACCAAAACGATGGAATTACCTGGTGATAAATAACCTTGTCTTGGAGAGTAAATTTTTGATTTTCCAGAAACAATGGTCAACCTCTGAGAGTTGGGCGATTGTGATTCGCACATTTCTTGTCAAAATTTATAACAATTGAAAGAAAAAGAAAACCAACAAAAACAAAAACCCGTTATCTAAGCATCATTTAACACAGATGCTTCACTGTTTCGCGAGTAAACATGCCGCGGTAACTTGATCACTGAGCCCGCTGAATTCTAAAATCTCCCAAAATGTTTTTCGCTGATGGTAACTTTTTATATTCGTGATTCGTGGTTCAAAATTAATGTTGTTTTCATGTCGTAAATTTTGTTACCGATGGCAAAATATTTTATTCTCGATTGACCGTCCTGTGTATCCATATTTATTCACTTGTACATCAATAATTGTTTTGCATAAAGCAAGCTAACAAAATCTGTATCTTGCTTGGTTCGCATTTGATAGCACTAAAATATAATTTTCGGTCCTATGCTTCTGTTACTGAGTGATATATTTCTTAGGTCGCCAATCCAGTTACTAACCCTGCTGGACAGGACTTAATTTCAGCTTTCAACTTTTGTTTATAATTACAAAGCTGTCAGATGCTGTCAGTGCACGCTTACACTTGTGGTGGAAAGAAGTTGCATGATCAACAAGTCAGCCCAGAAGCCAATGTTTCTCGATTCCCTTTTATTTTCTTCAATCTCTCTGGGTTCAGTACTTTGCTAGTAACCACATGTCTTCTCAAGGGGCTATTTATCTAAGACTTCTACCATGGCGCTACAATGGTAGACAATACCAAAACAATATCGTGTACTGTTAGACCTACATATTACGCAAAGACAACTGTCAACATGTCATCCCAGAAGACAATGTTTTTCACTTCCCACTGTTTATTTTCTTCAATCTTTCTGGGTTCAGTACTTTGCTAGTAACCACATGTCTTCTCAGGCTATTTACCCAAGACTTCTACCATGGCACTACAATGATAGACAATACCAAAACAAGACAACACACAGCTCAGTTGACATTATGGAATAAATCGCTGTGTTACTTCACTACCACACGTGAGCAATGCGTGTCAATTTTTTTAAAGAGGACAGGACTTTCTTCTTTCTGACAAATGATTAATTAATAGGCCGGTAGCCAGGTTTTTAACCTCAGAAAAGGATCTGTTTCTTCGTGCGAACGTGTGAGGACTTGTGAGCCAAAGGGACTCTGCTGGTATGACTTCTGAGTGAGCCCTTAAATGGTCTTTAATGACCCCCCAACTTGAAAAGAATTGCCTGGAACAGTGCACGTACCACAGGCAACCCAGTGTACCCTCACGGAGGGTCTAGTTAATCATAACAATTACAACTTCTTCAAATGTGATTGGTACATTAACCGCTTTATTTTGCACTAATTAATTCGCAAAGCTGTAATTGGACAGTTAGCTGTGATCGGACAGTTACGTGAACCAATCATTTTAAGTTCTCTCAGCTAAATCCACCAATCACAACATTGATGTTAATCACCAACATGAACCAATTCCAACGGGTGATTTTGCAAAATTGTCGAGGTTTATCTCTTGTGGTTGTTTTCAAAGAAACTTCACAGCCATTTTTCAAGATATTCTCCATATTTTTGTTTAGCAAATTGCATTTATCATATTTGGCTGTTTTTTTTTATGGTTATGATTTTGTAACAGGCCACATCTTGTCGTCCAATTCTGTTTCCAATCATCCTCGTAATTCACTTCACGATCGTCCGATTTTGTTAATCACTTGTATGATTACCGACCGATTTGGGCTCCACTCGGTCCTTAAGTTTTACCGTAATTATATATTGACAAAACTATAAACGAATATCAAAACTTTCTACCTCGATCGTCGGTGATTAAGAATTTTACTCTGACATTTTTCCAATATCCCGCCCTGTATCGAAACCTTATGTAGAGTTCGTGACCAGAGCTTGACCGGCGATGGCATGACAGCCACATTGACACCTGTCAACTCGTTGACGAGCTTGAGTTGTGAGCCGTTTTTGTTGTTGCCGTCACGTACATCTAGTTCGAAGTCTTCTCCAGTCATTGATTGATAATACACGGTCAAGAGCTGTCCTGGACGAGCTTTAATAGTCTAGAGCAAAAATTTCAGAATTCAAAGAAGTAAAATGTAAATTTCACAGATCCCTTATAATGTTGCCAGTTGCGTGACAAGGTGATAGGTTGGTCAACAAACAGAAAGCTCCATTTACTTTCAACTGGGCATTCTTTCTGTTTATGTTTCGATCTGTTTCAGTGCCTCTAAATTACTTAAAACCTAGGGGTGGGAGCGAAGGGAGGAATTAGGGGGGAGTGCTCATTTCAATCTTCTTTTACAAAAGCAACCTTTCACGGTATAGTAGGCAAAATTTGAAAAAAAATCATTTAGCTATAAAGGTGAACAAATTTGATATAAATGATGAAATGATATATATGAAATGATAGCTTCACTTTAAATTTGATATAATTTACCATAGGACTTGAACATAGTAAAGACACTATGTGCAAAATCAAAGCATTGTAAATTTAGATGAGTGGGTGAAAGATGAATAAACAGAGAGTTTGCCTTTATTTCTGCCATAATATTCACAACTGTCTAGATATCTTTATCTGGATATCGGTACTCCGTCACCCTCCACCTTTATATACATAATGCTATGAACGCCACCTTGGGGATGGGGAAGGAGGGAGGATGTCCCTCTTAGCCTCATGTTGCTTCAATTCTCCCACTTGAATGATCAACCATGGATGTGGAGATTAGGCAACAGACTTCACTTAAGAAGACATCAGTGATCATCGCAGTTATATGCAGTTGTGAAGTGCGAGAAAATTAAATTGCCAGAAATCCAAAACGTTGAAAAAGTTGCTACCTTAATTTCTTGCTATTTTTATGTAAACGTTAACTAAAAGCTTTATTTTTTCGTTCTTCACATTAATTGCTAACATCGGTAAAGAAAAATAGCGTGGATTCCGAACTTAGCTTTAAAAGAGAAGGTCACTGCGAAAAGAGTATATTTTTTTGTTAACGCTAATAAAAACTTTGCACTAAGTTCAGCCATTCACTATTTAGGAAAGAAAACATGTTCCGTGTTTCCATCGAGTTATAGAAACACGAGTGGAAGTTTGGGAGTTTTCCCAAACTTTCACGAGTGTTCCTATAACTCGATAGAAACAAAGAGAACATGTTTTCTACTTCTTTTAGAAAACACAGGGACGATAAAAAGGAAAGCACCTTTTTTTTAATCATCAAAATGTAAATTCTCTTTGCTCGCGCCGTCATTATGTCAACAGCTCGTGCTAGTTCTGTGTTTCTATCGAGTTACAGAAACACGATTTTAAACCAATCAGCGCGCGTATTTTCTTAGGGCTGTTTTCTAAATAATAATAATAACTTTATTCTCCGAGATTTAAGCAAAATTTCGGCTTCTTAATTACAGGTTTTTCTCATAAAATTCGTCTCCAAAGAAGTCCAATCATCGAACATCGTTACCGCCATTTTGAACAGTACTCAGAAGCCAGGCTGCGTTTTGGTGACGTCATTCCGTCCGAGAGGTTTGTCCAAATGGCTCCCGACAAGCCTTTTAAGTCACTCTTCATCACCAATCTGGGTTATGCTGCTCTTGAGCCATATTATTTTGAGCCAAGTGCAAACTCCTAAATGATAGCATTGAAGTAGTGAAGAGGATAATTGTTTGGAAAAAAATAGATTTTGCGAACCTTGTGAAGGATGCCAAGTCAGTTACAGGTTTTTTTCCTTCCCGCCAATTTCGAGTCGGACGGAATGACGTCACATAAACACGTCCCGGCTGCCAAGACAGTTTCAAAATAGGTCTCCGAATTCGCTTCTTTCAAGACGAATCTCTTTAGGAAAGCGGGCTTTTCAGAGGCTGAAGCTTCAATGAGTGGAAAAGCTGCATGTTTACTTGCTATAGGAGACGACATAAAAAGTAAGCTTTTTGGAGTGACCTTCGAACTCCGTTAAAGAGTTGCTCTCAAATATGGGCGAAATTTAAGGATACTTTTAATAAATTTAGCAGAACAAAGCAAATGGTTCATGTGACGTCTTGCCGAACGTTGTCAAGTGACAGGTTATGTATTCAAACTTCTAAAGGGGTTAATAAACATTCAGGGCCCGGTTGTTCGAAAGCCGATTATCCTAATCCAGGATTAGCGTAAACGTTTGTTTCATGTTTTCAACTTTTTGGTGAAAGTTTCTTTTGGTTATTTTTGTTGAACAGCATTGAGGAGTAGAGAAATAAACTCCTTGGTTAATTTTTAATCTGGGATTAGCGTTAACCGGCTTTTGAACAACCGGGTTCAGAAGTTCGCATAGTTTTCCGTGAAATCGTTGACTTTTTCGTGCTTGATATATGCTCTAAACCTATATTTTGCTCAAATGTTGCTCAGAAAGGCAAAACTTGCGCGAGGTTGCTAGAACCGCAAACAATTGCTCCAAACGCCAAAAGTTGATCAAAGGTTGCCGAGCACAATCGGGACAGGCCTAAACGGGATTCGAACCCATGATCTTTGCGATACCGGTGAAGTGTTCTACCAACTGAGCTATCAAGTCAACTGGGAACTGGGAACTTTAATTTTACAGTTGTGTACAGAACTGCGATGATCATTGATGTCGTCATATATTTCTCCTCAGTTCAAATACATGATCTTTCGCCTATTCACCAGCAGACCTTACTTAACTAGCTGAAAATTTAAGTTTTGTTACCTACCTTGGCACAATCGCCAGTCGTTCCACGTTTGGCCAACGCTTCGAAATAGATTGGAAATGAAGTCATATTTTCCACTTCGTCCGAACAAAAATTGACTGGATCAGCATCACCGTTATAACTTAACCCGTGTCCGTTCATTGTGTTTGTCACTACAGTGTTCTCAATCGTAAGTCCCTTTGATCTGTCTTTAATCTGGATGCCTACAAACACGTTATCGCTGATAATGCTATCCCTAATTGTCAGCTGAGAACTTGCATTGGCAGACAGCACTGCAAACATGTTACCGCTGATAGTGCAATTCTTAATGGTCAGCTGAGAACTTGCATTGGCATACCTCACTCCATATATAGAACTTATAACTGTCACGTGGTCAAGATCTGGAGGGACCTCGCTGATCTTCATTGCTTCGTGCGCTAGGGACACGTCTACATATTGAAGAGAGGAGAGCTTTTCGGAAGTAGAAAACTCAATTCCCTTCCAGTTTGCCAGGCTATAGCACTCTAATCCAATAGCTCCATCATGACCTGGCAAGAAAAAAAGGAAAAAGTGCTTTATTTCGGCGACATATCACTTTAAGATTCCAAGGCCCCGTTGTTCGAAGGTTGGATAAGGCTATCCACTAGATAAATCGCAAACCAGTGGATAAGTAATAACCAAACAAACTACGGTCGAACCTATATTAAGCGGCCAAGTATCATGAACGGCCACCCGTTTAAGGCGGCCAGTAATCGCAGTCCCGATGGGGGCTTTTCTATTGTTTTACCTCTATAAACGGCCAGTCCCCTTTAAAGGACCCTGGTCATCCTCCGCCGTTTTAGATGCCATCAAAATTATTGGCATTGCACTTATTGCTTTACTGTAAGTTGTGTTCCTTTAAGCGGCTACCTTCCATTTCCCCCGAGGATGGCCTTTTAATAGGGGTTGAACTGCATGCATGCTATCCACCGGATAGTGATTTATCCGGTGGATAGCGTGATCCACCCCGTGAACAATTGGGGCAAGGTTGATTTTTGCTAAGAAGTTCTTAAAACCGTGCCTTTAAAATATTTACTTCTGCATTCAACCGTGTCCAATTAAGATTCCGGCAGTTACAAAAGTTAGAATTCAAAAAATTTGATGCACTGGTAGGAAAGAAAGGAAAGTCGGCTGTATCCCGACTAGTGTATGTGTTTAGGGACAAAGAACGGTTTTCAGAAGGGACACTGAAAAGAATTCGAAAGAGAGCTTAAGCAATGACGACAGTGACCCCGAGGACAACGCCTAGGAAAAATGAATTTATGTTTTACATTCGAATTTCGTAATTGGCTTTATCTGTTTAGTGCACCTATTGGTCTCAGAACATGCTCAAGCTAAGTATGAAATGCTAGCGTTCAATTCCAAATGAAAATACAAAACATTAGCTACTGTCGTTCGGTAGTCCAAAGATTTATAACGCACTTGCACGGCCGTTGTTCTACTCATTAATTTTTTGTTTCGCGGCGTTCTCGTTGTCGTAGCAATATTAGTCAACTCAAACAATCATCGAGCCATGAATGAAACCATATATTGTGATATCGGATTGCGTTCTTTCTCTATGTGACTTACCGCAACAAAAATATGTAGTTCGATATTTGCACTCCATCAGACTCATCTCAGTCCCCTGGCACTTTACATCCCTCAAGCAAATATACCCAGCTCCCCCGAGACGTCTGTAGTACCTTTTGGCGCCCAGAAACCCCAGCTGTCTACAAGCAACCTGTGATCATAGAGAACGATGTTATAATGCAAACAACTGAAGCTTTGAGCCTAGTCTAACCTAAAGATTATGGAATGCTTAACTTGCAGCTGCCAACTGCAAAGGTCTGTCACTATGGCCCCTACACACGTATATGTAACTGATATCGTAAGCTGCCGCTTATAAGCCCCCTCGGTTATAGGCCTATCTACCTGTAAAACGCCAAACGATACATCGGGTTATAAGCCTCTGTGATAAAAAAAATACGAACATTTGATTGACTGATTGATTGATCAATTGACGTTCTTTCCACCGGTATAACAATTAGTGAGTCTAAAAGCCGATATATTTCCTTGGATTGCATTTATAAACGATTGTCACTCCAAAAATATAAATGGAGAAACATAGCTGACTCATTCACCACTTGCACAATCCCATAATACACCTCTATGACCCCCCAATTTTTTTTTAATACCCATTGCTTGCAATTTCTCCTGGGACATAAAAATGTCTCAAGAGAAGTCGAAAACAATTTCTATGCAGATTTTTGGGGGGTTAAAGAGGTGTATTATGGGATTTGTGCAAGTAATGAATTGCGTGATTATTCAAACTAACAGGAAGTCTGAGTAAATGCTTACTCTCGATTTTTCCGAACCTTCAAGGTTAACGAGAACTGATTTGAAAAATCGGTTAGAACTAGACTGAAATTGGTAGTAAATTTAAAATTGCAATGCTTGACTGAAGGGGTTAGTGGAGGGGGAGGGGAGAAGGGGTGAGAGGAACGAGTTTTTGTTCGAGCTATCGGGTGGTTCGAAATATCGAGTGTTCAAGAAAGCGGCATTCAACTGTCTAACATTCGGGATTCTACTTTCTAATCCTGACTTTTCAAGCCTCCTAGGAAAACTAACCGGTTGCTTTCAAAATTAGGATAATTCGCGAAATCGGGGTTAGATTACAATGCTAGACTGAGGGGAGGGGAGGGAATGGCAACTTTCGGTTTGAGAAATAAAGCTGACTCATTTTATGATTATTCAGGCAAATAGCTTTGAAGGAAATCGAAATGAAAATAATCAATAAGCCTGAATAAAAGCTTTATGATGAAATCGCGCTTTTTCCGAACCTGATTTTCCCTCGAAAGGAACTGGAACATCGGTTAGTTCGGGAACTACGGGTTAAAATTTAAATTGAATTCGAAATGCTGAGGGGGAGGAGGGAGTGGGTTGGGGTGGGAGGAACGGGTTTTGGTTCGAGTAATTGGGAGGTTCGAAAAATCGGGATTCTACTGTATCAACGTTTTAGAGTGAAATCCCGATTGCGTGTAACGAGGTGGTGTAACGAAAGTTGATTTTAACAATCGGGTACTTACAGAAATCCAGGGTAAAATTACGATGTTAGACTCAGCGGGATAGGGGGAGGGAAGGGAGGAGAAGTAACTTTTGGATTGAGTTAATGAAAGTTCGAAAAATCGAGGGCTTGAAAAATCAAGTTACCCCTTCACTAACACTATACAAGATCAGCTACTTGTAATTTTGCACCTGTGAAACGAGTAAACCTAAGCAAATACAAGTTTGAACAACAGACTACACCATAGACTAAGTCTCTTGATTTCAATTATTCGTGCCTTGGGGAAAAGAATATTGATTGTAGTAATGCATTTAAGTTACCTCAGCATTTCCCATATCCCAACGATTATGACACACAGGTGTCCATTGTCCTCTAAGGAAAATTTCCAACCGACCCTCTTTAGAACTGTTCCGATCGCTTAGGCGTATTCCATCATTATAAGTATTATTAACTGGTGATTTGGTGAAGACTATTCTTTCACGTGGACTCCCTTTCGCTTGCAGAGAACCCTTAACTCGTAAAGCAACTCCAGTCTCAAAGTATAATTGGACTCCTGGATGGACAGTCAGAGTGGCGTTTTCAGTTACAACCAGATCTTCTGATACGACGTAAGGAGATCCATTCAGCTTTAGATTGGTATCTACAGTGATATCACCTCCAAGACTTTTGCTTGCGACCCGATCTTGCATGATAAGTAGCAACAGAAAAATACTTCTCCATATCAATGTTGAAATACTTGCCATTACCGAGAAATGAGGTTTTCCCCTAGAAAGTGAATTTACAAATTACAACTCAGGGAACAAGCCACCTTAATTTCGCACCTTTTCAATATTATGCTTGATAAACCAAGCGTATACCAAGATAAAGAAAAATATATATACAAAAGTTGACCCCATAGCGACAACATTTTTTAACCTCTTACTTACCAGTTTAATGTGTCTGAAGTGAAAACGACAAATAACTGAAGTATTTTCATCAACACAAGGTAAACAGCAATCACATTTCGGAGAACACGAGGTTGACGTTGCTGTATCGTACACTCTGGTCGTTTAATGCCCCGTGGTTATTTTAAATAGCGTGCACGTGGATGAGGAAATTTCGACATTCACGTTGAAGCATGGACTCAAAGGGCAGTTATGATAACCATTCGAAAGTTGTATTAGGCATGCCGCCATGAACTCAAAATAACAACTCTGATGTCGGTTGCCGACTTTTCGCTTTAATTAATTAGCATTTAAGTTAGCCCCCTCGGCGAAGTGAGCTTTCGTGATCAACGTATTCCCAAAACAGTAAAAAAATATCAGCTAAGCAAAAAAGCAAAGCTATTGATGATTGTTTTTTTTTTTTTTGGAAGAGGTTGTGCGATTTAAAAATACAAGTACACTGTAGGTATCGTATAAGTTGCTTCTTTAGCTTCAGCAGCCTAGCCCTATATTTGGGTCCTCCGTTTTCATGCATATTTTAAAGCTCTTGGTGAGTCACTACACACGCGCAATATATTCTAAAGCAGGAAGCAAACTTAAATTTCTTTCGAGTTCTGGTATGTCTCAATGTCTGGGCAAGATTACGACGGAGAAATATCCGCCAAACTAGTTCCAGTTGCAAGGATGATAATTCACCGCGCTTCAGTGAAAGCAGACGTGTATAATTCCGTGAAAAATGTGGTCTACTTTTGCAGTCTGTTAAGTTTGCTTTGGTTCAAAATTAGGCAGGGAATAAGAGCGAGACGCATTAGACGAGAAGGGACTGGGACGAAACGCATTTATGTGTTTGTCTTAACGGGAATTCCTCTTTTCTCCAAACGGCGAAACACCAAAAAACAGCGGTAGCCGTATGTTCGATGCTCATAACATTTTGGAAGAATTTGCATGTGTCAAATCAGGGTTTATCGCCGGCAGTACACTTCAGCTCCATCAAAGTCAGTAAAGGGACAATGTCACCATTTTTAACATGATTTTGAAAATCTCAAAAACATATATCGATCATTGGAAGCTGAACAGTATTGATTTTCTTTTGTAGAGCAGTACTCGACAAATGATTATAAAGCCCTTGAGGAAGGGAGGATGGCTAACGATTGCGAGGATGGAAACGTATTGCGATGTAGATTTTTGAAAAAGGGTCAGGATGCCAGTTTTTCAAAGATTCAATTTGGATCGAAAATCTTTGAAATTTTTGCAGTGCGGACTTTCTTCAATAAATTGCTTTTAATCATTTAGTTACAGCTAATTAAGTTCTTATTACAAAAATTTAGGGATTATTTTGTGAATTTGTAACAGAACAGTTTTAAGCAAAGTATATCGTGACAGTATCCCTTTAAAAAGGAAATGTCATACGCTGTAATATAAGAATATTCACAAAATCATATTTTCAGCGTAAAATTAGAAGAAAAATAAGAATATTCAGTCTCGGCCGGAAAAATAACATTCTTATCTATAAAAAAAAAGAGTATAACGCTTTGCCAGCCCGCCTTACTGGCACTGTGAGCGTTCATGGAGTAATTTTCAGGTTGCGCTCACGTTTTTTTCTTAATTGATTGCATTTTTCGGCTGAGATACGACCTTTCTCGATTTAGATAATTTATCTTCGTAAGATTTCGGCTTCGAGTGAGGCATAGCCTCTATAAGAGTCAATTTCAAGCAATTCTTTACTCGTGACTCTGCAAAATGGCCATACTTTAAAACAGATCACGAAGAAAGTCTTATGAGTGACTTGTAAGGAGCAGTCTGAGGTCAGTTCGAGTCAGGAAAAAGATGAAAGGGATCTTTATTCTACATAAATTATGTGAAATTTAGTTATACCTTTCGCTTTGAAGATCAGAACTCACAATCATGGAGTTGACGAAGTTTTACACACCGTAACAGGGTTGTATATAAGAGCCGGCAGCCGGCGAAGTTCGCCGGCTTCTCTGTTAGGTTTCGCCGGCTACTTTCATTGTTTGAAGAGTCAAGACACGTAGAGGAGATGATGTTTATGAGGTCTAAACTACTTGGGCTCAATAAAAATAAAAATTTGCAGTGCCTATCTTTTCTAAAAACACATAAAAGACTTCTGACTCAAGGGCAGTTTAAAAACGTTATGTTTGCGACTTTCGTTTTGAAAAAAATCTTGCTGCGGTGGCGGGAAAGTAGGAACAATATGATTTGTTGTCCACCATATTGGATTTCGATATCTTTAAACAGCCACCGATTGTATCTTACAGGAAGGAAAAATCACTCAAGGACGTTTTAGTCCGCGCAAAACGTCCTTTAATCACGCCGCAATCATAAAAAAACTTGTAAACAAAGAAGCACTTTCAAAAGGTTTGTTCTCTAACCAGAAGGAAATTTACATATGATGTTCTGCTAGCAACACGCTCAGCCTGCGTTCACGCATCTCTTACCACAACTCAACTGAGGAAACAAAACTAGCCCCTGATCATTCACTAACCGCTCCTTCGTTTTCACTTCGAACCTTTCAGTTGATCATTTATAGCGAACGTAGAAGCTGAGGACTCGTAGACTTTGTTTAAACACTTGAACGTAACGCTCCTCGGAGTTAAATCCTACTTGTCCGCTTAAGTGCTCGTCCTCTCGAGGGCATCTCTACGCTTCAACATGATAACGGATCTTTATCCAACGTCACTCTTGATCAACTCTTACTGCTTTACGGAACTCCTAAACTCTTCGGAAAAAATCTACATCACTCTTAAACCGCTCGAGTGATTTTCAATTTTCGAAATTACTACAAATAAGTTCCGCAAGCATATTTTCCCGCTACATGTAATTACACAATGGAACGAATGTGTGTCATCTTCACACCACAACAGGATCGAAACATCCTTTACGCCATTGGTCAATTAGTATCCTCCAATCAGCTTCTTTATTTAACAACCAATCAGAAGCGTTTGCTGGTCTAGTCCTTCAAGTATGTGCCATGTTTACAAGTTGTCAAGTGGCAATATTTGCCAGGCTCGTTAGCTCCAGCAAA
>OX421452.1:17024850-17029850 GCA_949126865.1 Montipora capitata
AACACCTCACCTCCCCCACCCTCCCTTCCTATTGTTTCCATCCAAAAGCGATTTTCTGTCACCAGGCCCCAGTCGTTCACAGGCTGGGAAACTTCATCCAGTAAATAAGTCAGTATGAAGAGTGTAAGATATAATTCGCGTTAAACATTGACATTGGCTTTAGAACACGCCTTTACTTTTTCGCGAACAAATACCAAAATCTTTGCACACTGATTGAAACTGTACATGTTGGATAGCGACTTACCTACCGGATAAAGTTATCCGGCCTTTGAACAAATCAGAGGGCCTGGGTGAAAGTTTATGCCACAGACTCGCTCCTTTTAAGGAAAATTAAACACAAAAGCTTGGCGTTTGCAATATTTCTTGAAGACTGCACCATCAACCTCAGTTTAGAACACAAAATCTTCAGCCTGCTATCATTTCGTACTGATTTACTAATTAGACATCCTCTCAGAAGCTGAAACATTATGCTGTTTTGTTACTGGGACCGAGGAACTTCTTCGATCATCAAACGAGACACTGAATTCCATCCAGTATAGCCATCAGAGTTACCATAACCATTGCAATTTCCGATGTTGATCCCAACACGGATTTTGCCCTTGTGTATGTTCTCGCAGTAGCCCTCTATTGACCCAGGTCTGTGTTGACCATTGCCGACTCCTTTTCTCACCCACAGCACCACATCAACAGGCATTGGGCCACTGCATTCTGCACCGTTGAAGGTAATGAACCATCGCTTACAACAGCTGTCACATTGCATGTAGAAATTGCCTTGGTAAACAACACGGAGAGCGGTGTTATCTGTGGTTTTTGTAAACAGACAATCCTGAAAAAACAACGAAAATACCTGAAATCGTGGAGCTAGTTACACCACGTAATATTTTTTGTATTAGAGACGAAGTTTTGGAAGAATGGGTGGACCACTTTTTCAGCTGCATTTCTGTACTTAAGAACTGATATTTTACTCCCAGGGGGCGAAACTAGCACATCAAAACTGCATGTGTGTTGCGTGACAATCCTTCAGGTCTCATGTTGTCCTTGAAAAGTTATGTTGGATAGTGCTGCTAACCTAGGACATCAACGCATAAAATATCTTTTTTAAAATTTTTCTTTCTATAACCCTTAAAATAAGGTTTAATTTGTGAAGTTTGGAATAAATAGTGAATGTCAGTTGAAAGTTCTACTGAAAACGGAGGACCTCGCGAAAAAAACCGTGCTTCAGACAAAAGAAAGTCACTCAAATTTTCCCTGGACGCATCAGGCTGAGTGATGTGCACGCTTCTTTTTATCATTCACTTCCAAAACCTAAAAATGCTTATAAGTATGATTCGAACTTAGGCCAATGCCGATAATAATTTTGTGACATCACTTTCGAGCTAGTTTACGTCTATGTTTAAGGTGGGGGTACACGTGAATTTGAAGGACTATTTAAGCCAGTCTAGTTCTTTCGAGCCAGTCGAGCCAGTCTTCTTCTTTGCTTAACTGGTGTGTAGTGATTCTCTGATTCTCGGTCCAATAGAAAGGCCTTCTTCCTTTTGCTTTTTAGCTTGAAATACGTTTTACCTCATGTAATGATGGGGAAAAAAACGATGTAATTCCCAGAAACGAGACAATGATTTTTTTAAAAAATGGCAGTTAGCATTACTATAACTCTTGGGGATATATTTGATGAAGTTGTGTAGCCCACTTTCATAAATGGCTACCACCTGTACTGCCCTCATTTTGAAACAAATATTCTTTTAAAATTGGCTCGTCAGAGCGAGGCTAGAAAGGCTTATTAGCATAAAAACAGAACAATATTTTATTTGGTCGCCATTATGAAAGAGGAACGTGGGTTTATTAAACCATTGTAGTATTCAAAGTATTATTTAAACTTTTCAAATCCAGCAAACCTTTATTAGGCCGATATCGCGACCGTCGTCACTTCTCCACACGCACTGCTTCCAGTTTCTATGATCAGCATCTTTTCCACTCGTTCCCGCTTCTCCCTTCAGACCAGGTTGCCCCGAAGGTCCTGCCACTCCCTTTTCTCCTTTGGCGCCATCGCGTCCGTCGCGGCCTGGTAACCCATTGTGCCCGTTCACTCCATTTCGTCCTGGAATACCCGGCGGGCCATTAGGGCACCTAGATTGAATCTGCAGTGTGAAGGGTGATTAATAGGGAGGCGCAGCTATATAGAAGCTCTTGTAACGTTTACATCCTGTAATATACTGACTACCTCTTTTGCTTTTACAGTCAAATCAGTCTATATTCATTTGTCCTTTGGCCATTTCAATTTCAACAGGAAAAGAAAACAAACAGCAGTTACAAACATTTTCATTTTATACTTGACGTTTGGTATGTTGCAGCATACATCATCAGAAGTGACGGTTAAAACTGTTACACTGAATTTTAAAAAACTAGAGCGAGGAACTGGTGACTAGTTAAAAGTGTGATAACAAAATCGTAACTTCCGGTAGTCGATTCTTCCGGAAGAAATTAATAAAGAAAAAGCTTCTCACTCCCAATGTTTTCATTGAGAGAGGGTTTTAAGTCACTGATTAATAGCGTTTCTTTAATTTTACACTGCAAGTCGGACTTTCCAGTCGCGAGGATTTCAAAATGGTCCCATTTGATGTTATGACCGGTAGAAATTGTATGGTCTGCAACAGCAGAGGCGTGGCCGACTTGTGTAAGAGCTTTGAAATGCTCGGACTTCCTGTCATGCAATCTTCTTTTTGTTTTGCCGATGTAGAAGGAATCACAGTCCCAACAACTGGCTTTGTATACTATTAGTGGAAACCGGAAACTCTTTGGTGTGAGAAAATATGACAGAAAAATTACTTGCTTCTTTAAAGTTTTAATTAGCGGGTCTCATCAGCTATTTGCGAGGGCTTGAAAGAGAAAGAAAATTGAACATTGCCGGGGTTTAATGTCCGTATGTCGTGCCCGAATTTCGGGAATTTTGTCCGCTAACTTGCTTGTGTGACCCAGAACCCTGGGTCCAACCGGATACCATACTGGTGTCGGAGCCTGCTGGACTGTTAATATATATATATTTTTTAGGCTTGTTGAAACTAGATTAATACTGTTTTCGCTTTTTGAGTTTGAGTATACTATTCGAATTAAAGCCGCATCTACGGCGTCTTATTGAATAAATACGAATAAATACATGAATTCCCATTCTCTGACATCATCTCGCACACGAACATGTCAATAACGGAGGAGGGAATACTAACTATCCCCGAAGAAGAGCTGACGGAAATAGAGTCCA
The DNA here is from genome assembly GCA_949126865.1 of Montipora capitata. Taxonomy (NCBI): domain Eukaryota; kingdom Metazoa; phylum Cnidaria; class Anthozoa; order Scleractinia; family Acroporidae; genus Montipora; species Montipora capitata. The sequence goes on from OX421452.1 coordinate 17,028,104, forward strand.
CTGCTGCTATAAGGTTGCAACCTCGACCAACCCGGGTCACGCGAACCAGAACATCTGTTGAACGAATGGCCAGTCAGTTTGCTTTTGATGAAGGAATTGCAAGAACAGTAGTGACCCCACAGCGGTCAAGTGCAGATGGCCCACGGAGATCGGGGAGGACACGAACGGTTATTTCATACAATACTGAATAACGTTTTAGTCCGATCTTTACAAGGAATTTTTTAAACGACTATGTTGTGCTTGATCAAGATGTTTATAGCTAACAAACCTCTTGACAATTAGTGAAAGGTCTATGCTTGTGTATAGAAGTTGTTTTGAATATCTGAAATGAAAACATTGCACCGTTGTAATATAGAACTGTTAGAGTTTGTGTGTAAAATACATTGTTGTTTCGGTTGTACCCGTATAGGTTATTTAGGAAGTCGGGTTTTTTTGCTGTTGCACCCAAAAAGCAACACTCGTGACGGTTCTTTATTCAATCAGGTTAACCTGAAATTTAGGACGTGATGGAAAAAAAAACTGGACAAGTATAAATAAATCCTTTTTTAAGACAGAAGCAATTGTGGTATAAGGTTTTGTTTTGGCTTTGCTTTAGACTGTGCTAGTGACCTCAGTTTCTGGAAAACAGCTACTCTAGGATAGGAGCGATTTGGGGCGTCTACTCTAGTATAGGGTAGCAAAAGCCAGCTGAAACTAGCTCTGGTATAGGCTAAGGGTTCCAGGGTCCCAGCGGCACATCCCCACCCAGAAATTCCTAAAGTACCCCCCCCCCCCCCCCCGGGTGTATGCTGCAACATACGAAACGTCAAGTATAAAATGAAAATGTTTGTAACCGCTGTTTGTTTTCTTTTCATGTCTATATTATTCAAAAACTCCAGCGGAGATAATAAATGGTTAAATTTGAACATAATTTTGTTATAAATCTCCCTTGAGACTTGTGAGACATAGAAAACAGAACTGAGCCGTGAGGGTTTCCCATAAAGCCTCGTAGCCATGCCTGAATATTGATATATCGAACAAGGCTTATAGAGTGTTTTCACTTACGTGATCAGTAACCTTGTCTTCCCACCGTGACAAAAGATAATAGAGCTCGATTCCCGGATGATTAATTGGGTACACCAACATGGCCGCCGTCAGGTCACGTGAAAACACCATACCAGCTGAGATAATAAATCAGATATGGCCGATTCTAACCAGAAATATTATTTTAATGAAATCATGCATGTTTCATGCTTGGAATAGATGACGCTTTATTTTCAAAGCTTCCACATTTTTAACGGTAGCTTGCCACTGAATGCCAGTTCGTTTACTATGGTTATCCTTTGAAATTATTACTGAACTGGTTCACTGACTCTAAAATAACAGATGCTTTAAAAAAATCTTGCGGGTAGGCTTGAAGTACAAGCAATCCAGTTTCGGTTGTCGAGTCTTTGCTTTTCGTAATTTGGGTAGCAAATTACGGTAGTGACACTGATCGTTTCTTAGGAGAGCTGTTATATTCCTTGATGAAAAAGATTTTAAATCACTGCTGCTGTGTTTCTGATAGAATGTAGGCAAGAGCTTTTGACGAACTAAATCATTCATTTTTCGTTTAGAGATTTTCTTCGCCTGACATTGAAGGTTCTTCATCTGTCTGGGAACCTCTTGTTGTCCTTTTTCGTTTACGACTATCCTGTTTCCGGGGTGTTTCCGTCTTTATCTGGCATTGTGTCTAAACGAAAGGAGCCCTCTTTCTACGGCCATTCGA
>OX421452.1:17039850-17042350 GCA_949126865.1 Montipora capitata
GCATCTTTTCCACTCGTTCCCGCTTCTCTCTTCAGACCACCCCGAATATCCTGCCACTCCCTTTTCTCCTTTGTCACCATCGCGTCCGTCGCGGCCTGGTAACCCATTGTGCCCGTTCACTCCATTTCGTCCTGGAAGACCCGGCGGGCCATTGGGGCACCTAGATTGAATCTGCAGTACGTGTGAAGGGTGATTAGTAGGGAAGCCTAGCTGTATGAAAGCTCTTGTATTGTTTATATCGTGTGATATACTGACTACCTCTTTAGTTTTTACAGTTAAATCAGGTCAAGGGTAACCTCAATTCACGGCACTATTAATCAAAAACTGATTGTGATAATTTCTAAGCCGTGGCAATTCCAGCAGAGGGAGGTAATTAATTGTTAAATTTGGTAATTATTTTGCTTAGAGTTCTCTCTTCTGAGACTTGTGAAACAAAGAAAACAAAAACAGAGCCGTAAAATGTGACCATAAAGCCACGTAACCATGCCTGAAGATTGATATATTCAACAAAGCCTATGGAATGTTTTCACTCACGTGATCAGTAGCCTTGTTTTTCCACCAAAAAAACAAAAGAAAACATTTGCAGGATAATAGAGCTCAATTTCCGGAGTTTTAGGTGGATACACCAACATGGCCGCCGTTCCTTTGTTTAGGAACACCAACATGGCTGCCTTGGCGTCACGTGAAAAAACACTCTATCCCAGCGGAGAAAGATCAGATATCTCCGATTATAATTAACAATTAGATTATGAGATTATGAGCTTGAGGTTTCCAAATTTTTCTTGACGTATTATTAAACTTTGCGCCTGAAAAAGATCGCTCGGATTGAGTTGCGCTCGCGAGCGCATCAGCTTTTTCAAGAAATTCAACTTTTTTGAAAGTCAAGAAACCGTAAATGTCCTTCGTTTAGACTTCTCAGAAATTTAGGTACCCATTTGCATCCAAATGCAAGGTACCCATTTCAACCTTGGAAAAACGAAAAAAACACGTCGTTATTTCCAAGACGACCTCCAGCCACTGGACACTAATGGCTGATAGTGTTCAATGCCTCAGCCAATCAGATTACAGCATTTGCATTAGCATACTAGTAGAATTCTACTAATCAATGATATTATTTTCATGAAAGAGTGTTTCATGCTTGGGATAGATAACGCTTCATTTTCAAAGCTGCCACATTTTTAACGGTCGCTTGCAACTAAATGCCACTTCGTTTACTATGGTTATCCTTTGAAATGATTACTGAACCGGTTCACTGATTCTAAGATAACAGATGCTTTTATTTAAAAATCTTGAGGGTAAGCTTGAAGTACAAGCAATTCAATTTCGGTTGTTGAGTAATTGCTTTTCGTAATTTGAGTAGCAAAGTAGTGACACTGATCGTTTCTTACGATAGCTGTTATATTCCCTGATGAACAAGGATTATCAGGCATTGAATTAAAACACTGCTGCTGTATTACTGATCAAAGGTAGGAAATAGATTTGGACGAACTAAATCAATCATTTTGCGTTTAGAGATTTTCTTTTAAAGCTTAGATTGGATTATTCCTTAAACAATTATTTGCAAGGTAACAGTGAGATTCCTCGTGTGTGGTAATAAATCTCCTCCACCCGCCCCACGGCACAGCACTTGCTTCTCATTGTTTTCATGACATATTAACCGCTTACTAACCGAGCACGATTGCTAGAAGTCCTGGCAGTACGAACAGAGGCCATTTTACAAATGGCATAAGCTGACAGTAAACTGATAATATGATATAAGGGAAGCTTTTTATCTGTTGAATTTGTTTGAGGATCATGAGGAGATATGATTGGAACTGGTTTTCACTTTTTTTTGGACTGGGAAATGGGGCATATTTACTGCATTGGGATTGGGATTTAACCTCTGGGAAAGGAATAAGCATTTCGAAATAGGGTTCCGAATCTTTAGAGGTCTCCGTCTCTTATTTGAAACAACTTGTCAAATGAGGTCCTTTCTTAAGTAAAGACCTCAGCAGTCACTTAGACCAAGTTCAGGCTCCACAAGGTCAGTTGTTTGTTGGCGATGGAATGACATACGCTTATTTTCTTCAAACCAGGAGAAGGTAGTACTACGTACTTGTATCCAAACAGCATCAGTCGGCGCTTTTAACAAATAAACCTTTCCACGGTTTTTGACGCCATCTTGGGTGGGGGGCAAACACAGCTAAAATTACAGTAAATGTATGGGAGTTTGGCCGACTTTGAAGCGCTATATCGCCGCTAAGAAAGAGACTGATTTCCAACTTTTGCCACTACTTTAAATAGTTTTATTGATACTATTCATTCAACAGAAAATATGGCCATTAGGAAGGTATGACGTCCGTAAATTCGAATGATAAATCTTCTCATGTGGCTTCTAATTTCGCGGCAATTAACTGTGGAAAGGTCTATTTATTCGCACCAGTTTGCGATCAATCACTTAGGGATTGGATTTCTGATCTGATAATTGGGATTTGGACCGCAATTAGGCTGGGAACTGGGA
>OX421452.1:17052350-17057350 GCA_949126865.1 Montipora capitata
AAATTACCTAAAACCGTGGAGCTAGTTACACCACATAATATTTTCTTGTTTTAGTGGTTTTTGAAGGATGGGTGGGCCACTTTTTCGCTTGCATTTCTGTGAATTAAAAACTGACATTTTTCTCGCATGGCACGGGTTTAACACAGCAAAACTGCTTGTGTGTGGCATCGCAATCTTTCAGGTTTCATATTGTTCTTGAGAAAATCGTATTTGAAAGTGATGCTAACCTAGGACATCAACCCATTAAAAATATATTTTTTTTCTTTCTTTCTATACCCTTAAAATGTGGGTTATTTTGTGAATTTTGAAGTAAATAGTGAATGTCAGTTGAAACTTTCACTGAAAACGGAGGACTACGTGAAAAAAACCTTTAAAGCTGAAGTCAGAAGAAAGTCACTCAAATTTTCCCCGGACGCATCACAGAATCTGAGAGATGTGTATTTTTCTTTATTATCATTTACATCCAAAACCTAAGAATGCGTATACGTATGATTCGAACTTAGGCCAATACCGATAATGATTTTGTGACATCACATTCGAGCTAGTTTACTTCTATGTTTAAGGTGGGGGTACACGTGAATTTGAAGGGCATTTTAAGAGGTTAAAGAAGGGACAGAAGAAAGAAAATTATTTTTGAAACACCAACAGACAGTTGCGAAGTTGCCCCCAACCCAAGAGCACACCAGGTTGGCAGGGGACTGTTTGGGTGTCTATAAATCAATTTTTAACTTCAAATTCTAATTTTTAAACTACTTCAAATCTTAATTATTTCTTATTCTTCTAATTTTACTACTCCTTTGAGAAAAACTATCTCCTCCCAAATATACCGAAAAATCACCGAAAATTTACGAAACACTCCAAAACATTAATTTGTGTTTTAAGCCTAGGGTTTTTGTATTGTTTGAAACGCGAACGAGATATTTCCATTAAACCGATTTTAAGCGGCGTGCATCATTGCACCATTGTGGTTCTCTAATTCTCGTTCCAATAGACAGGCTTCTTCTTTTTTGCTTTTTAGTTTGAAATAAATAATCTTTTGAAATTTGCTCGTCACAGCGACGCTAGAAAGGCTTATTAGCATAAAAAAGAAGAATATTTGATTTGGTCACCATTATGAAAGAGGTATGTGGGTTCATTAAGCCATTGTAGTATTCAAAGTAGTATTGAAACTTTTCAAATCCAGCAAACCTTTATTAGGCCGATATCGCGATTGTCTTCACTTCTCCACACGCACTGCTTCCAGTTTCTATGATCAGCATCTTTTCCACTCGTTCCCGCTTCTCCCTTCAGACCAGGTTGCCCCGAAGGTCCTGCCACTCCCTTTTCTCCTTTAGCGCCATCGCGTCCGTCGCGGCCTGGTAACCCATTGTGCCCGTTCACCCCATTTCGTCCTGGAAGACCCGGCGGGCCATTAGGGCACTTAGATTGAATCTGCGGTGTGAAGGGTGATTAGTAGGAAGCCTAGCTATATGGAAGCTCTTGTACTGTTTATATCCTGTAATATACTGACTACCTCTTTTGTTTTTACAGTCAAATCAGCTCAAGCGTAACTTCACTTCATGTCTATATTATTCAAAAACTCCAAAGGAGATTTTGTTTAGAAATCTCCCTTGAGACTCGTGAGACAAAGAAAACAGAACTGAGCTGTGAAGTTTGCCCGTAAGGCCTCGTAGCCATGCCTGAATATTGATATATCGAACAAGGCCTATAGAGTGTTTTCACTCACCTGATCAGTAACCGACACAAAAAGAAAACGTTCGCATGATAATAGAGCTCGATTCCCGGATGATTAGTTGGGGATACCAACATGGCCGCCGCCGGTGAGGTCACGTGAAAACACTCTATTCACGCGGAGATAATAAATCAGATATGGCCGATTCTAATCAGAAATATTATTTTCATGAAAACATATTTCATGCTTGGAATAAAGGACGCCTCACTTTTAAAGGTGCCACATTTTTAACAGTCGCTTGCAAGTGAATTCCAGTTCCTTTACTATGCTTATCCTTTGAAATACATACATACATACATACATACATACATACATACATACATACATACATACATACATACATACATACATACATACATACATACATACATACAGACAGACAGACATACATACATACATACATACATACATAACTTTATTTGAAAACGCAGGTTAAAAATTTTCGCAACTTTACAGTTGATGTGGACCTGCCTAAACTAATTAAATCTAAAATTATATAAAATACAAATATGATACAATTTATAAGTTAAATAAATTAAGTAAACCAATGAAAATTTTTAGTAATAGTGAAAATCTGGTTTCATGTTATGTTTAACGTTACCTCCCTTCCCGAAATTAATATTCATGATAGTTTGCTTGGATTGTTTTAAGTTATGTTTAAAGATAGATGAATTTGGAGAATCTTTAAGATTATCTGGTAGTGCGGCATTTCATGCTATAGCAGATCTATGAACAAAAGACCTACGACCCAATTCAGTTTTGGGCCTATTGAGTACAACCTTCAAGGATTTCCTTAAGTTAGAGTTTTTGGTTACGAAAGAATTAATTTCCCGTAACCCTAAATTATAATAAGCATTATATGTAATAGTTAAGATGCGGGACTTATAAAAATACTCTAGAGGCATCCAGCCAACCTTAGAAATTATATCACTATCCTTAACCGGTTCACTGATTCTAAAACAGATGCTTTAAAAAAGTCTTGAGGGTAGGCTTGAAGTACAAGTAATCCAGTTTTGGTTGTTGAGTCTTTGCTTTTCGTAATTTGCGGATAGCAAAGTAGTGACGCAGATCATTTCTTACAAGAGCTGTTATATTCCATGATGAACAAGATTTTAAAACGAGAGCTTTGGAAGAACTAAATCAATCATTTTTGCGTTTAGGGATTTTCTTTTAAAGCCTAAATTAGATCATTTCTTAAAATTTTATTTGGAAGGTCACAGTGAGATCACTTTTTTGCACTGGGAAAATGGGACATATATACTGCACTGGGACTGGGACTTGGAAAGAAATAAGAATTTCGAAAATGAGGTTTGTTATTTAACAGTAATAGCAGCAGTTTCACTAGCAACCTTCCTAATGGTGTTTTTATTAGATACAATACAAGACGAAAATTGTCATGTTTGTCAAGTGATTTTCGTCCTTGTTAATGTATTCCAAACATATGGGTCAAGAGCTGACTAAATTCCACCAGGACAATTACGCGGATTCAGTTTTAGATAAGAAAAATATCCTTCCTTGAAGAAAAATAAGCAGCTAACATTAATTACAGGTGCTCTTATCTTGATGAGTTTGTGTTTTTCGCAATATGGAACCCCACGCATTTCCCTTAAGGAAGTCTTTTCATGTGTACTCTACCTGTGTAATTTTGCGCGATATAATAAATTGATAGAGCGAGTTTCAATTGAGTGTCTTAAAACCAAAACCAAAGTAATTCCTTTGGCCAATCAAAAAGGACTGAGACAATCCGGCAAACCAATCAAAACTTGAAGTAATTACACTTAGCCAAATACAAAGCGCGGGAAAATGTGCACGCGCGAGCCACGATTGGTTTTGGTTTCACTTCTGATTGGTTGAAAAATTGGCGCGAGAACTTTGAACCAATCACTGAGTGAAGTAATCATAAACCAAAGTAATTATCTAATTACTTTCGACACTCAATTGAAAATCACACTATTTTAAGAGTAATTTGATTTATCGCTGGAGCACAGACTGGGGTCACTTCAGGTTAAATTAACAAGAACATTTACAAAAACAATGTTTTCAGTATTTCTGTGTAAGTAGGTGGTAGGTGAAGACTGTTAAGGTCACATGAGCTCAGTTCATCATCCATCGAATCGGAGGTAATCCCGGTTACCGTAACAAGACTATTTAGTATTTAGTCTTACCCCCGGACGAGACAGCCACGGCTATGTCGCTGGAACACGAGTCCTGCGCGCTTTGTGGCATTCAGGGCACTGCCTTCAAAAATACTTTAGAATCATAACAACGCTTGAGCCCCCCAACAGATTTATTAATGTATGGAATTATCTGATAATCGTTTGGAAACAAAACGAAACTGATGAATTTTTCTTTTCCGAACTAGGAACCTAGATATAGTTAGCAGTACATCCGTACGGTAAATATCGGGGTATATGTGGGTACCAAGTGAATGAAACAGATGTTTAACGATTAACTTACATTTCTAAGGAAACGTGAACTAAGCAATATCGTGATGAGCACATTAAATTGATTTGAAATTTCATTTCAGTGGATGGCAGGAACGGAACAGATCGGGACATTTTCTGGAATCGTAGCAATAAAACAAATCATTATCTTCATGCCCATAAACGAGATGCCCATATCAAAAATCAGTCTACACTGATTTAGTTTTGTTTCCGTGTCAAGGCTCAAGAATTAATTAGAAGCTATTAGAAGACAAAATTAGATACTTGAAGTTAATTTACGACTCTCGCTCGCTGTCTTTCGGCCGTAGCTAGAACGAGCCAACCATTTGAGGACTCCTTTTGTCCCTAAATCTTACTTTTGAAGTAGACGGCGAATTTTGACCATCTGCTGGTAGCAACGGCACCAGAAACAGAACCACGGCAATCGATCTCTTCATGTCAATGGGGGAAACTGATGGTAGCCTGAACCTCAAGTTCTCAATCATAGAATTTTGTAGCTGGAAGAAGACTCAAATCAATTCGTAGGCGTTCATTTGGATGAGTCATACTGTAAGTTTCACTGACGATAATTTTCGTGTTCTGTTTGAGTTCAGTTCCGGTAAGGAAGCTGTCAGTTCCTTTTAGAATTACAATGCAACTCTGCGGACGTTCGGACGCATTGTTTGTGAAAAAAGTATTAAAAACTTGACTTTCCAAAACAGTTTCGCAGATTTTAGTGAAGTCTTAATGAAATCCCCCTGGTTTTCAAAGCTAATAATGTTTACAGTTTGCATAATACAACTACAAATTTACAATAATGCTTGTAAAGCGTATTTGCCTTGTTA
>OX421452.1:17074850-17079850 GCA_949126865.1 Montipora capitata
CATCACTAGTGCACCAGTGTTAGCATACTTTAATAACAGCAAAGAGACGGTGCTAAGTGTTGATGCCAGCAGCACAGGCCTTGGTGCGGTGATCACGCAGGAGGGCAAACCAGTTGCCTTCAGTTCGAAGACATTGATTCCCTCAGAGAAGATGTATGCGAATATTGAAAGAGAGCTGTTGGCGATTGCATGGGGAGCGCAAAAGTTTCACACATATGTGTATGGGCGCGGAGTTTTTGTTGAGACAGACCACAAACCGCTGGAGTCAATCTTTCGGAAACCACTGAATGAGACCCCTCCCAGGCTACAGAGGATGTTGCTCAAACTTACCAAGTATGACCTTGTGGTGCGTTATGTTCCCGGAAAACAGCAGGTCATTTCAGACTGCCTTAGCAGAGCACCTCTAAGTGAAACTAAACCATTCAGTGAACCCGAAGATGTCATAGGAGTTAATCTTGTTGAGGAACTTGGATTAGAAAGTAGTACCCTGAAGAGATTCAAGGACAGTTCAAGTACTGATGAGACATCCAGAGTGGTTATGGAATACGTTTTGAAAGGATGGCCCTCTGAGAAAGAACAAGTTGATGAACTTGTCCAGGAATATTGGAATTTCAGAGAAGAGCTGAGTGTTGAGGATGGCATGTTGTTTAAATCAGACAGAATTGTAGTGCCAAGACAATTGAGAGCTGAAGTGTTAGATGAAATTCATGGCGCGCACATGGGAGAGAGCAAGAGCCTTTCCTTTGCGAGGGATTACGTTTTCTGGCCTTCCATTACTGCGCAAATCAAAGACAAAGTCAGTTCCTGTGCCGTGTGTAATGCGTTCCGCAACCGACAACAGAAAGAGACATTACATCCTCATGACATTCCAGGCTTACCTTGGCAAGTAGTTGGGACTGACCTGTTTGAATTTGGTGGCCAAACGTACCTGTTAGTTACTGACTTCTATTCGAAGTACTTTGAAATAGAACTGCTTCGCCAAAACACTGCCATTTGTGTTATCAACAACTTGAGGAAAATATTTGCCAGGTTTGGAATCCCAGAGAAAGTTGTCAGTGACAACGGACCGCAGTACAGCCACACTAGACATTTGTTAAGCAGAAACCATGAGTTCAAGAAATTTGCTGACGAGTGGGGATTTTCCCATACAACCAGCTCACCAGTATATCCTCAATCAAATGGCGCAGCTGAAAGAGCTGTACAGACCGTAAAACGCATTCTTAAGAAAGCTGCTGCAGAGAACAAAGACCCATTTGAGGGACTGTTAAAGTATCGCAACACCCCATTCGAAGATATTGGTGTGTCACCTGCACAGCTGCTGATGAGTCGGCGCACACGAACAATGATACCAACTTATCGACGTTTCTTGGTACCTCAGCCAGTGGATCGTGATCATGTTCTGAAAACGCTTCATCATCGACAGTATAATTCCAAGTCTAATTATGACAAGCAGAGTAGAGATTTGCCTCCACTTGAAGTTGGGGACAGGGTGCGGTTTCGTCCAAATGGTGAGAAGGAATGGCGCAAAGCGGAAGTAATGCCAAGATCATACATGCTGGAAGATGAATATGGACGTGCTTACAGGAGAAACAGAAGACAGATCATCTCTGTTCCAAATGATTCTCCCATGACACCAAGGACAGGGGCTCTTCCCATGAGTACACAATCTCATGACTCTCCTGCGAGTGCAACACAGGCACCTGTACTTGAGAAGGCAGCACCAAGTCCATCGGAGAGACAGACAGAAACAATTGCACACACTCGTATTACAACCAGATCTGGGCGTCAAGTTAGGAGGCCACGGAGACTCATTGAATCATCTTAAAGGGGGGGGGGGGGGGGGGAGATGTTGTAATATTGAAACCTTTGGGGATCCCCTTAGGAGCCCCTGAGTGACTTACATGGACATCCCGAAAAGGAAAAACCATGTGCGTTGTGTTGGCACTTTTAAAAGGGGACACGAACATCTTAGAATCAATAGTTGTCACTAGTCGTTGAGTTTAGTATTGCTTGATTGAATGATATCATAACACTAACCATTTCAATGACTTTCATAGCACTTTCAAACGGTTATCTTGATCATAATCTAATTTACCCATTTTCCGTTACACGTACAGTAGATTCAGTACAAGTTATATAATTAAATACTTTAAGGACGTTCGCGCCCAAAATGTTCCCACGTACAATTTTTTTTAAACTTGCCACACAGAAAGGTAATGATCTACTTTTGCCAAAAAGTAAACAAAAATGGGGGGTCACCGTGAAATCATGAGGTGCACTTTTAGAAGCTTCCGTTATTTTAAGACGATCTTAGCTTACAACTGTCAGCAATGAAAAAGCTGCATTAGTGAAATTTAGATCAGGTAAACGTACTCAGTTCAACATAACTAATATAACTAAATAAAGTTTTGCAGCTGATGTCTTTTTCTGAGGTGAAATAGACCTTGAAAAACGATATACTAGTCTAAGAAAGAAAACTTCGGTAGCAAGAGTGCATAAAAGGCGAAATATTTGTAACTTCTTACGTACAGATTTTTTTTTTTGTTAAAATGGACACAATCAGGAAACGGTGTGATCTACGGAAAGAAAAATGGGGGTCACGGAGCATTCAAGAAAGTAAAATCGCTGCGAAGTTCTCAAAGCGATTGTCTATTCGCACTGTCACGTCATTGCGTGACATTTCCGAGAAGACCTGGGTCTACAGCTATCCCATGTTGCCACAAGCAACGAGCGAGGATCAAACACTGGCTCGATGCCACGTTTGTTTACCTTCGTGGTCTGCGATGCATGACGCGTGCGTGACATGCGTGAAAAAATTGCGAAGTAGCAGTGGGCGCGAACGTCCTTAAATTAAAAAAAAGTCACGTTTCCAGGTAAGACAATGATGACAATCTGACCCTTCCTGAAGCTCCCCAAGGTGATTTTTAAAAACGTGGATCATGAATCGTAGCACATCACAACGAAGATGTAAAAGAATAGGGTTGCGCACCATTATATACCGCACTGTTCTAGAACAACGCATGCTGGATAATAAATAGAGAATAATACATAGACGAGCCTGACTAATGGCATAGAGCAACGAGAAAAAGATGCCAAAGAACGCTGGATCGCGCACGTAGCCTTGCTTCACTCCGCTTTTGCTTGGAAAGGATCCGAGGAACTTCCATCGTACTGGATGGTGCCCAGCATGTCTTCATAAATGGATGTGATTATCCTCAGAATCTTAGAGGGACATTCAACCTTCTGTAGAAGAATGAATAGTCCTTTCCTGCTGACCAGGTCAAAGCCCTTGGTCATGTCGATGAATGCGACTTGTCTTCACACCAGAAGCGATGGCATTCTCTCCGCCCTGTCACGTCATCGTGCCAAAACCAAAGTGCGACAGGTTGTCCTACTCGAGATTTTCCTTGCAGACAATTCAGCTCTTTCGGCGCACTCTAAAGAGGAGCTTCAGCGACTCATCAACAGATTCGCCCACGCGTGTAGCATGTTTGGCTTCACTATCAGCGTGACGAAATTCCTGCATCATGGGCCAAGACTTGAGCAGCTCCCCAGGCCTCTCCATCGGTGATTTTCACATTCCAGGTCATCGAGGACTTCTCGTACTTCGCCTCCACAATCTCAAGATGGTTTTCATTCATCAGCCATTGCTGATCATGTGAAAACCACTGGCCACGACATTAAATGGGATCACTTTGACATTTTAGCGTCCGGAAAAACTGACTTTCACTGCAAAATTAAAGAGACTGTTCATTCAAGAGCTAAAGCCTTCCCTTAATGCCAATATTAGTAGTGAGAAGTTATTGCTGTTTTAGCTATTACTCCTCATTATGTCTAGACACGTACTGCTGCAGATCATTTTTCTCAGTCTAGGTTCCAGACCCCTAATGTTTACGATATATATATATAGTTTTCAAAAATTGTAACGGTCACTTTTGAAAATGTGTGTTGACTAGCATAAGAAACGTCAAGTTTTATAAAAATGCGTTGGAATACAATGTTTATCACCGTTGTTTGTGTTATTTTCTGTGTAGGTTTATGTGGGGATTAATTAGATGTATAGTGTGTAGGTATATAAGGGTAGGCTGGTAGGCTGTGAGGGTATCATGGGGGGATATTTAAGCCCGGTTTCCAAATAGTCGTCCCTGTCGTTACAATCGTCTCTGTCGCTTCAAATTTTTGGAAGCGACAGGGACGATCATATGGAAACGCTCTAGCGATCACCTGGGACGATCCCGGGACGATCCTTGCGACAGAAACGATCAGTCGTCCGAGATAGACTCGATTTCTATCCTTGCGACAGAGACGACCGGAAATACTCTCAAGCGATCGCATATTTTTAATGGAAACCGGGTTCAAACGATAGAAGCGACAGAAGTGTCGGGACATATCCCATGATGCACCTGATTGCTTACTTCACGTCCATATACACGCTTCAAAATGGCAGCAAGCAACTCGAATAACACCTCTACATTTATGGAAGAAATGCAGCGGTATGAATGTCTTTATAACAAATTTTAGAAGGATTATAAGAACAGAAGAACCCGGAATATCGGCCGAACCCAAAACCGATGCTTTCTTCGATTTTCTCTCTCTCTTCTTCTTCGCAAAATAACACGGAGAAGCAAATAACAAGCCAAAAGTCCTCTTCTTAGATTGACTGCCGCCATTTTAATTTTGATTTAGTCGGCAAAAAAATTCCTAGTGCCAGTCTTTTTTACCGTTTGATCCGATACAAACGATTTAATGGAAACCAAGGTATCGCAAGAATCGCTTCAATCGCGTCTGTCGTTTTTCACCACGGGAAGCTCTTTTCAAGCGAAAGAGACGATTCTAGCGACAGGGACGACTATTTGGAAACCAGCCTTTAGGGAGGTGGTTGAGGAAGAATAGTTGATTATATAATTTTAAGAGAGATTAAGAGAGATGTGTATATTGCGGTGGAGTTAACTGGCCGCCCAACCATCCGGGTGGTGTCGCACGTATAAAGCAAAAGAACA
>OX421452.1:17084850-17119850 GCA_949126865.1 Montipora capitata
TAGTCCAAAACCTGTATTTCTTGCTTTAGGTGGATTGTTTGGTTTGGTTATTGATTCTTGAGCTCTAGGCATATTGCACAGTCTATCTTGACAGCAGTGAAGCGAACAGTCAGTCAACATGCCAGTGGCATTCATCAAGGTGCAGCCTGTTGGATTTAAAAAAAGTTTGTCAATATTGTGATGCTCCGTTATTTGAACTCTTCTTTCACGCCAACGACACGCCGACTCAATATTTGAAATGACGATTAAGGCTGTGTTCACACTTGGTGCTCGAGAACTGCTGCCTGGGCACCGGCACAGAATAGTGTTGCGTTCTGGGTACTCTGGGTACTCTAAGTACCCAAGTACAGTGGAATCCTCCCGGTTTAACAACGGGCCACAAAAATCTGGCCGTAGTAACGGGGTTGTCGTGTAAAGGAGTTCTTTAAATAAGAAAATGACTGAGTGAGCTTTTATTCGGGCTGGAACAAAGAGGGCGTAATAACCAGATGGCCGCAAGGTGGGATACTGCTGTATCAGGTACCACTTAGCGCCCAAGTACAAGGACGTGACCTTGTACTTAACCTTGTTTCGAATGATTCTGGTGTAGCGAGAATCGTACTCTGGCGCCGCACTAAGTAACTTGGGCACTAAGTGTGAAGATAGTTAAAGTCAAAGGTATGGTGAGGTGAGATGAAGTGAGGTAGGGGAGGCCTTGAAGGTGAGGCGAGGTGAAGTGATCAAGGAGGTGAAGTGAGACGAGGTGAGGTGGGGTACGGTAAAACTAGAATGCTTCTTCTGTTAGGTTAATGTCTCAGTGTTAATGCTGTCAATTAACAAACGGGTTCTATGACAGTAATTACAACTATTGCACTTACTATTAGACAGGTTTTTCGGGTCACACGAAGCACTGTTGGAGCAGCTTCTGCGCTCGACATGGACTGGGCCCGATTGTCCAGCAGACAAGGTGTACTTCATTGTCATACATCTATCGTAGGATCTAGGGCACGTGATCAATCTATCACCGTCGCACTCGTATCCTTTAGAAACTCCGAGCTGGTTGGTACAATCATAGCATTCAATAGCGAAATCTGTCATATAAAATGACATATGAACATCAAATAAGGTAAGATAGGTAAAGTCTGCATACGAGCCTATAAGGTCGGCGTTTACCTCCGGTTGATCTTTAGCCTGCAGGGTTACTCCCCACATTAAATTCGCCGGTATACCCGTTTTATGAGAGTAAAGTGTCCTGCCCAAAGAACAGAACATTATCCCCCAGCAAGGGCTCGAACCCGGACAGCTCGATCCGGAGTTGAGCGCGCAAACCGTGAGACCACCGCCCCTCCTGAAGATCAAGTACTTACTCCAGTTTCCTGTCTCGAAAGGACTAGAAATTAAAACATTTATCATGATTTGTTTAAATCATGATAGATAAATAAAAAAATAAATAAATAAATAAATAAGTAAATAAATCACGCAGGCTCAAAAGCGCGCAGTGCATGCACTCAAAATTCTTTTTTTAATAATCTTCTTGGACTCAAGTCATTATAATGACAGTTAGTATTATTTTACATGGGATTTTTATTGGATATTTTTTGTTGCAACATATTATAACTGAACTTGGGTACTTTTTCGCCTCTTTGAGTAATTCTCCGGGGGGAGGGGTTACTTGTGTAAATTTTGGATGGGTGTGTGCCGTGAAAGGTCTTAAAACCTGACCCTATTCAAGGATGAAGGCCGAATGAATATTAATTAATACGCTAAAACAAAAAACTGTGAATAGCGTGAACGGGTCAAGTTTATCTCATTTCTGTAACATTGGAAGTAAACGGTGAGTTCAATTTTAACGGATCATTTGTTTCTCGTTTAGCTGGAAATTTACACACTGTAATTTTAGCTGATACAATTTAGGTACCCTATCTAGGGATCACACCGGGAACACAGTGTCAACAGCGAAAAACATGATAAGCTATTTAAGAATCGAGAACCTCAAAAAACCCTACCCTATCCCGCGACAATCTTAATAGCCCACCTATGGGAGTACCCCCTTGGGGGTAATTTTACCTAGGTAAGTGAGGCGTTCTGTCAAAAGCGACTTGATGCACTCATTCAGTTTATTTTTCTGTGGTAAGGGACCGTTCATTATTTATCGGAGGGGGAGGGGCAGGGTGATTTTAGGAGGGGACCTGAAATTTTAGCCACTAAAAAAGGCGGGATGCTGGAGTAATTGCTGAGTTATGGATGGGGGCCTTGAAATTTTCAAAAGGTCAATGTTTTAAATGGAGAAGTTAACCTTTTGTATATGGTATTACTTAAAAACACTACTAAAAATCTAGCATAATTATACACATATTTACAGCAATGCAACAGCAACGGAACTATTATTAAATTGTATAGTTGTTACACCAGTTCTACAATGGATCAAGAAACCTCAAAACGTATATTAAAATATACTACAGATGTATGTTATTAAGTGGTTGAACTCTTCTGCGAAATAAAGAAAACCATATAAGAGAAGTGTGACATTCTAGATGTATATGTACAGTAAATGTGAACATTGGACAAAATTAAGCGTATCACCTGTCACACGTGCCGATCAAACACTGGACAAGTGCAATCTTTGGTTACCGCCCGGCCGATATGTGATGATGACACAGACGCCACCAGTCATGACTCGGAGGAAGAAACTATAGAAGAATTTGGCAGCTCAGATGACACATCGGTTGGCGAGCTACACCCCCAGTTAACCACCACACGCTGCGGAAGAGTGGCAGGCTCATGGAGAAATGTGTTTATTTAACAGTAAGCTAAAATGGTGAAATGTGTTTATTTAACAGTAAGCTAAATTTAGTAATAATGTTAAATCGTACTTTATAGTTGGGGGGGGGGGGGGCATTAAAATAAATTTCCAATAGAATAGGGGGGTCCTAAAAAAATTTTGCTTTATTGAGGTGGGTCTTGATAAAAAAAAGGAGTTTTTTTTAATTTTTCACCCAGTCCCCCCCCCCCCCCCCCCCCCTTCCCTCAGATAAATAATGAACGGTCCCTAAATAAACCTTACGTGTACCTTTTGTTGATGCAGTGGTAGATGGCGCCACGTATTCTGTTGAGACGGTAGTAGTCCTGGGGTTCTTTCCATTACACTTGCTTGTCGTGCAGCACACAGAGCTACAGGAGCTGATCGGTTGAGAGTCGCTTGCCAGTCTCGCCGTAATATCTGAGCACACTTGCTCGTCAGTTTGAGAGCAGTTTACCGCAGATGGGTCAGACGAGATAACCTGAAAGAAAAACAAGCGGACTGGTATGATAACGGGTATAGTAACTTTCATATACGTGTCAACTGTTACCCAATGGCGAATACAAGTGAATATATGAAAGATCAAATGAAACCATGTTGCCTCGCAGTTATGAGCGCAAATTCATTTGCGTCGAGAAGCCTGAAAAATTTGATTTCATACCCGCATTGCAATAATATATGATGTATTTCATATATATCTTTCACTTATCACGGGAAGTTGTGAACCCAGAACTGACCAGCTCCCAACGTCAGTGGCTTCATAGCTCAGTTGGTTAGAGCATCGCACCGGTATCACGAGGTCGCGGGTACAAACGCCGTTGAAGTCCTGAAAATTTTCAGGCTTCTCGACACAAATGAATTTGCGCTCATAACTGCGAGGCAACATGGTTTCATTTGATTTCAGACCGGCAGTACAATAATATATGATGTATTTCATGTATATCTTTCATATGAAAGATCATATATTTGAACTTCGGAGAAAGATACGATGGCATGATTGATCATCGCAGTTATACACACAACTTAAGCAGTTGTGAAATTTAAGCCTGCGGGTACGTTACGAACTCACAAATTGACCGGCTCCCAGTTGGCTTGATAGCCCAGTTAGCAAAGCACTGTACCGGTATCGCAGGCCTGATTTTTTTTTCACAACTGCTTAAGTTGTGTGTATAACCGCGATGATCAATGATGTCTTCATATCAATGACGAAAGTTGGTTAGTTTCACTTGTCATTTTTGAAAAAAGTTATATTGACAGATCAGTTTTGATGGTCACCCTAAACCCTCGGGGGAATCTAGTGGGGGGGGGGGGGGATGCCCCAGACCCCCATAGGGAAACACCTCTCAAGCCCCCTTCTTTAAAATCCCTTATGTGCCTCAGAAACGGTCACGTTTTTTTAGTTTATCTCTTAATTACACTCTGAGATTGACTTGAAGCAACAACAGCAACAACAACATCTTTTATTTGTAATTATCGTCAGAAAAACGTACTTTTTGTAGAGAGAGAAATTAAAATAACGTTAGATAGAATTCTGGCTGCCTGAATAATCGTATGGGTTATTAGAGCCAGACTTCCAATTAAGGTATTACAGATAGATAGATTAAGAAAACAACCCCTCCCCAAAAAAATATGCACGCTGATTGGCTAAAAATCGTGTTTCGAAACACTCGATAGAAACACAGAACTATCACGAGCTGTTGACGTTATGATGTCTCGAGAAAACAGAATTTAGTACATTTTGATGATCAAAGTAAACAATTTGTTTTCTTTTTTCCATCGCAGTATTTTCTAGAGAAATAGAAAACAGTGTTTCTATCGAGTTAGCGTAACAGTGTGCCCTAGTTAACAAAATGACCGCCTCTTCTTGACGTCTTCTAAGTGTCTGTGAATAGGATTTAGGTGTCAATCATAGAACGGCATTCGTGGAAGAACGTTAATAAATTTATGCTGCTGAAACTCGATAGAAACACGGAACATGTTTGGTTTGTTGACTAAATTAAAAGAGAAAAAGGATTTCTAAAGAAAATTGTGTCAGTGATATGAATATGATTCTACTCACGTTCGCACAACCTAAGACGTAAATTAGTTTGTTGGTGGACGTCATAACTGTGATGGTCAAGCAAGGTGCATTATGGGAGCAGTTCATCGTCACATAGTCTGCTGGATTGTCGCACAATACTGGCGGATCTATTTTCGTGTTCGGTACACAGTGGTAACACGACCCTAGAGATGAACAAAGTATGATCTTAGTTTACATATTCTGATGATTCAAAGTTTTTTAAAAATTTAAAATAAATGGAATTGAAAGACAAATTAGGACATTTTACCTGCAACTGCTATCACCACTTCCTAGATCTTCAAACAACTCACACAAACAAGAAAACTAATATTTCTACGCAAACTGTCAAGCGCTTTTGGACATTTATGGAAAAAAGCGCTATATAAATGGCTTTTATTATTGTTTTATTATTTTTAGTTAAATACCGATAACTTACGAGCAGTTCTTGTGCAAAGAAAGGGATACAGACTATTACACGAGACAACTTTTTGAGCCCTGTCCAGTGTCATTACCGTACATCTTTCACCGGTCTTTCCCACTACCTGGTGAATTGAAGAAATTGACATCTTAAACTAAATCGCATTCGGAGCTTTAGTCTATTAACATTGGAACCAGTAAGTCTGGGGCTAATCCTTTCTTTAAAAAACGAGCAAAAAATTACTTACTATAATCCTCTCTTTATTTGGTCAAAACCTATTACCTTTCAATGGCCAATTTCCTTTAGGAGACGCGCCTGCAAGGAATTATGGTTGTTGTATTCATCATTTTGAACTGGAAATTTGTTTTGAGTAATACAACTACCATGATTCCCTGCAAGCGCGTCTCATAGAGGGAATTGGCCATATGTTAAAAGAAAGTTCTAGGACCCCTCCACTAACCACTAGACCCGCTAGACTATCATTACTCCCAAATTAACGAAATTGCGAGAGAAGAATACCATGTTTTCTTCGGTTTTTATCCATATAGGAACAAGCGGTTTTCCATCTGGTCGTGATCCCGGTATCGCCTGGTTAATCAATTCCATATCTTCTGGTATATAAGTTGATGCCAAATGTCCTGCATGGTACTGAAACACAAGTATACAGCAGTCAATGAAATGACGCAGAACGAAGTGGGAACTTTGACAATTATATTATTACGACTGAAAGATATTTTAAGTAAGTCAGTGTTTGAGACTAAATCCGATAGGAAATCATGCAATTCATTTCGGTCAGTTTTTCGTGGGCAAAAACCTTTCACCAGAATAATTTTAAGTATATTACAGTCCGTTTCGCATTTTCTAAAAGCTAAAGATATGAAATAACTCGAATTCGAGAAAATAAATATCAAAGCTCAGAGGAAGTTTGCAAACACAGGTAAAATTTTATCAGCAGTTTCATTTCAGCAGTACATTCAAGTGTTTTATATGAATTTCAAATTTGTTATCGACACTTTCTGTTGACAAAAATAAATTCTTTTGAGAATATATTTGCCACACAGAATTTTGTAATACAGTGTAAATAATCACGGTACAAAGTTTTTGTCCATTTGTTACTCGAACTTCTGGTGGTTTTCTTCTTAACATCTACAGGTCTATTTGATGGGTTTGAACTGGAGTGTCGAGAGTACTTTGCATTTGCTTCGGTTTTGCGTCACCGCGCTAAACGATTGGTTTATAATTGCACTTTGCTAGCAAATCAGAAGTAAAACCAAAGCCTGTCGTGACTCGCGCGCACACATTTTCCCACGCTTTGCGTTGGCTTCATGTATTTGCTTCGAGTTTTGATTGGTTTACTGGATGTCCGTGTAAATTTGTGATTAGGGATAGTGAGTACGTGGGTTTGGTTTTTCAAAAATAAGTTGTAAACTACTCCACAAATAATCCCAATTTTATTTCCATCGCCAAAGTGAATTTGGGATAAAGTGTTTCTCCTCACGAACGGTTTCCTATTACAGTATGAAAAAGGAATTTTTAATTATCATGTTGTTGTCTGCTTTAGTTTATAATTTTATAGGTTTAATCTTAGAAGATACATCAATCATTGGAGGCAGTGTTTCACTAAATTTATAACCACAACGAGTTTCCATGAGAATACGACGCACAACGGAGTATCATTCAAGAGTGATCGCAAATGAGGTGTATTACTGTCTCTCGTATGTGTTATATTACTTTCAATATCGCGCATGGTTTGTCGCGTAAAAGTAAAATAAGCTACAATATAGCCTTAGCTGTTTTTCATGTGGGTCTTCTATCCTAGTCTAATTGCAATTTGGAGATGTTAGTTTTCTTGGTTAGAGGAACACTGGAGAGCCCGGGGAAAAACTCTCAAAGCAAGGCGAGAACCACCAAAAAACCCAACCCACAGGTGGCACCGGGCTGGAATCGAACCCGGGTCACATTGGTGGGAGGCGAGCGCCCTCACCATTGCGCCATCCCTGTTCCCCGAAAATGTAACAAAATCATGTTTATTGACTCAATGTCTAATCCAGTCAATCCAGCATCGGAGCATGTGGTTTCTCCTTGCTCAGGTGTTAGAAACAATCGCTAGCTTAATGAATTGCATACCTGGCAATAATCCTGGGCTTCCTTGAATGTTCTACTTCCACCTCTGAACACGAAGCACGTTGATTTTACGTTCAGCCAGCCAACGGGACAACCATCTAAATAACGAATAACATCAGTATGACTAAACACTAAATCATAACAGCCGCCTGGTAAGCTCAGTTGGTAGAACGTCAGACTGCTACGCAGGAGGTCTAGTGTTTGAGCCCCAGACGTGACCAACAACACTCAAGATCTTAACTGAGCAGAATGTGATGGCTTTGTAATTACATCTGCAGATGGTTAGGCGTTCAAGTCTTCTTGTATAAGGACTATAGGGAGCTTAAGCACGCGCGTTTTTGAGACGCGGACGGCAACCGGAAGTGATCTGTTTTCCCTTTTAACTTGTCTGCACACAACCACATTTACATTGCTAAGCATCTTTTCTCCATTAGAGATGATTAGTATAAAAATCTGGGAGACACCACTCTCCTGTCACGTGAAATGTTCTCTTCCGGTTGCCGTCCGCGTCTCAAAAACGCGCGTGCTTAAGCTCCCTATATATGTATCGTAGGCCCCGTCTCCTGCATCTTCGGTGTTACATGGTTGACAGTAGACGTTTAAATAACCCACACACGTATCGCAAAGAGAAGGGCACGGAGTTCCCAGTGTTGTAGTTCGGCCTTGTCTCATGAGTTGGTGCTTCACTGCGCCTTTCCCCCTTGGACAGAATTGTCCACGAAAAAGTGCTATGTCTTTGCTATGTCATGTCTGTGTCATACAATCTTTTGATTTCAAAACTACGAGTAACGTGATTGTATTCTCACCCATTAAAGCTGCCTTGCAAGTTGGTTCAGTTAGCCAAATATAAGGTTCTTGGAAGTATCGAAATAAAAATCGCAAGGGACTAGACTGTTAAGAAGATGATATGTAAACGGACGACACTGTCAGGGAGATGATCGCAAAGAAGTAGAAACCCACAACAAAGTCTTTGTATTAACAGTAGTGGCTTCAGTACGTGGACATTTTACACCTTGGCTAACAGGATTATGGGGACACTGTATACTGGCTACAGGGGGGAGTTTTGTCTAATAAGAGGTACCGACGAGGGATCGAGTCACAGTAGAAAGACAAACTCAATTCAAACCCCAAACGCCACCTCCCCTGTAACTACCTATAGTACTTACTTGAAAAAAAGTTCCCCTGTGGCAACTTGTGAAATGGTATATATTCTACAGTAGCCCATCTCCAATAGTCCTTTTTAGCGTAAATGCGTGAAGCAACAGAACCTTCTTCAACACCCCACCAGTTCAGGGTTGCATTGATCGGGTCAGATGGTCTCGCTGAACGAAACCAGTTACTGTAAATCGAATCGACTTGTCTTGTTGAACTAAACTCGTACAGGTTAGACGGATTCTTCAAGTTGTTGCTGTGGTATTCCATTGGTCCGTTGGACTCGATAGTTACACCTTTGTTCTGGCCAAGACCTTTGTTGCGATAGAAAGTGTTTGACTCACACTTCTGTCCTCTGGGCCACCTGCTGGAAAAGTCATATTGTATCGTGTGCGTCCCTGTGTTGTTGTAGAAAAAGTTGTTTAAGATCTCGCTTTTCACCTCAGAAAGTTTCATGGTGCTGCCAATGCCCAAGTTGCTTTCAAAGATGTTGTCCGTAATGTATACCGCGCTGAAATTAGTTTCAACGTCGGTTCTTTTTTGTACGAGTATTGCTCCATTTACATTACCGGAAAACGTATTGCCGTATATTAAGCTTCTTGGAAAGCTTGTTCCATCGCTTCGGCCTAAACGCGCTTCAATTCCACCCAACAGATTTCCAGAGATGAAGTTGTTGGCCAGGGTGAAACTATTATCCTGAATATCTAAGGAAATAGCGCTCTTTTGAGACATTTTTGAGGCAGAGGTTGCCGTGTCGATGATTTTACACCTTTCAATGGTGAAGCTAGGTCTTCTGTTGCTTTCATCGGCTACAGAGTTGTAATTTATGGCTTGGTGGGTGTTGTCCCTGAATACACTGTTGGAAATGCGGTGCTCTTCTACAGAAAGAAAAAGATTTGATATAATGGAGTTCAGAACGGTCTGTCACCTTCGTTGATGTATATATGTATATGTGAGAAAGAAAACTGCCATCACTTTGACAAACAGATTGCTTGTTCCCGTGCGTCTGTTCGGTAATAGATCACAAATGACGTCAAACTGTGGTAAAAACAAAAACTTGACGTGCCAGCCGTTAGGCAAGAGCGCCACTGATATTCTTATCACATCTTTGACGTCTCCTGTGATCTTTACACATTCTTAGCTTTAGCGGTTTGTTGCTCTATTTCAGACCATCTAGAGACTTCTTGTTTTCAAATTTTCAAATAGTCGCGTGTATATGAAGAAATAATTTTTAAGGCAATTTTTTAATTGCAATTTATGTGCATGATTATTCATTGGAAGTAATTCATTTACAGACTAATCGTATCTATAACAAAATTCTCAATCGAAATTGGCTCTCTGCGCACTTCTTTGTCACGTAATTTGTGCGCGATCACGTGGTTGAGCAATTACAGGTATTCAATCACAATTTTTTGTAATTGTTATAAATACGGTTAATCAGTAACTGGACCTAGTGCCGTACATTTCACGGAGTAATCGTGCTCGTAATTTCAAATCGGCCTCTCGCTTCGAGCTCTTCCGATTTTAAAATTGCTCGCGCGATTACTGTCTAAATTGTACCCCACTCGGTCCAGTTACTATTACTTATAAAGGATACATGAATAGATTACCTTTAACCGAACATCTTCTCATTTCTAGATTGTCGATAGCCACAAGGTTTCTCGGGTAATGTGACGGAGATTGCAATGACTCATATGCGCCTTCCAACAACAGTCTATACTCATCCAAATCAATGGGAAGTTCTACAATAGCCTTCATCCACCAGGACTCCTCTACATATTTGGTGCTCCATATAAGCCTCTGTTCAACTGCGGGAAACATTCCTATAGAATGCAAGACAGAAAAAATATAAAAATACTAGATATACAGGCTCTGGGTGGCCCTTAAGAGACCCTTGTCATTATCCGCCATTTTCGATGCTATCGAAATTATTGATACTGCATGGTGAGGCGAAATGTTATTGCTTTATTGTAATTTGTGTTCCTGAAAGTATGTTTAATTATCTTTAGAAGTTTTACAGTGATTTCCTTCGTTTTGACATGTTCGGAATAAAATATAATAGCCAAAGTCTAGGATGTAAGCAAAAACAAAGGTGTGGCTGACTGGGGCTCACTTGCTATGACTCGTCAAGCAAACTGAACTGAAGAAATGTGACGCATGCTTTGCTCTGTATTTTGTGCCTGAAATTATTAGGAGAAATTCGTGACATTTCGTTCACGCGATGATTTGTGTCTGCGGTTACCCTTGAAACCAAAGGAGCATGCTCACTAGAGTCAAATTGCGAAAACAACATGGAGCAATCGGGAAGGCGGACGGAGCGAGTCTAGAGTTTCAGATTCTAGACTTCGCTGCTGGTTTATATATTATATAAAATAGCAGCGCAGTCTAGAATCACTAGTTATTATTTATGGGGGAGGGGTGGGGGCGGTGCAATGTAAAATATGGCATACTTGATTTTTGCTGACCCCTCTCTTACTTTAACATGACTTTTGCTGACCCCCACCCCCCACCCCACAATCCGCCCTTGTCCTCCTGCATGCATGAAACAAAAAGTAAGCATTTATGAAGTCACCACGTCCAACTGATAGATATTCTATAAAGCTACCTTAAATTTGGATTCTAGTTGCTCTTCGCCCAGACCTTGTGTAGACAATTGTCGTAATGACATTAACGTTCTCGGTGCTCTCATCAATCATTTGGACGCTCTATCTACATTATCATTGTGTCAAGTAAAATATCTACAACTTATGTATGAAGATAGACAACTATCTACTGAAGCTGTAAACTTGATTAGTGAATGTGTAGACAATTTTCCAAGAAAAGGAAACAGTAACCTAGAACCAGATAATGCCCATGATGATGACAGTGATGATGCTGACAATGATGACAATGGCGATGATGATAACGATGATATTGATGATGATGCTGACAATGATGACAATGGTGATGAGGACAACGATGATATTGATGATCGTTTCCCAAAATTTTAGTTCCCCATTTTAAAACCGTAAAAACAGCTGCAAAGAAAGTGAAAATTTCTCTACCATTGTTTTTCTTGGATTGTTTTGTGTCAAAAAAATGCCAGAACGTGCCCTTTTTTCTGTTTTATCCAAGTAAACCAACCAAAGTGGTTGGTTTCTGATGAAAGGTGTTCCTTGTAAAAGGAACAGCTGTTGAAAGGAACATCTGTCCCTATATTATACACAAAACGGCTGTTAGCAAAAAGTTGACGTTTCTGTGAAATCCGTTAAAGACTAATAATACGATCAATAATGAGTAGTGTATTTAAATGCTAGTCACCACAGACGTGTTTTGAACCGGTGGCAAACTGCCTTCTGGAATTATAGAAATCTATGTTTTTAGTCAAGTGCTCAATGGTCATGGTCCGTAACCGAAAAGAATGGTACAATACTTCAGTGGAATAACTCCCACGGGTTTCCTATCGAACTTCAGTTGAGTATTCGAACAACTAATAGGAAAATCATAAAAGATAAAGACTGAGACGCACTATCAGCAATATGGCGAAGTGATCTTCAAAACCCTCAGTCATATCTAAAAATGCTTTCTCCGTATCTCCGTCATATCCGTTATACTTGAAGAAATTCACGGTACTCGAAATTGTCCCCTGCACTAAAACACCTCAAACAAGTAGGAAACACAGTTGATGACGAAGAAATGCAGCTTAAAAGGATAGTACTATTCAAAGATCCTAATCATTATGCCAGTTAAGGAACTGGAAGTGCTGTCTCCGTGTATCCGTCATATCCACCTTGCTTTGAGAAATTCATTGAACTCTAAGTTATCTCCGGCAATAAAAATATCACAGGTAAGACGGAGACACGGAGACGACGGAGACACGGAGACGACAAAGACACACTTACAGTAACGTAGGGGAGTAATAATCAAACACGCTAATTAGTATGCCATTGAAAGATCTGGAGGTCCTGTCTCCGTGTATCCATCATATCCACCATGCTTTAAGAAATTCATTGAACTCTAAGTTATCTCCGGCAACAAAAATATCACAGATAAGACGGAGACGCGGAGACGACGGAGACACACTTACAGTAACATGGGGGAATAAAAATCAAACACTGTAGTCAGTAAGCCATTAAAAGATCTGGAAGTGCTGTCTCCGTGTATCCGTCATATCCACTATGCTTCAAGAAATTCGTTGAACTCCAAGTTATGTCCTGCAATAAAATATCACAGACAAGACGGACACACGGAGATACGGAGACACACTTACAGCTAAACTAACAGGAATAAATAAACTATTACGTCACTATTAATAATAATGTTAATAACAATAAAAATATTATTATTATTATTATTATTATTATTATTATTACTACTACTACTGCTAGAGTTACTAGTAGTAGTAGTAGTAGTAGTAGTAGTAGTAGTAGTAGTAGTAGTAGTAGAAGTAGTAGTTGATTTATTCCATTTTAACTGTAAGTGTGTCTCCGTATCTCCGTGTCTCCGTCTGTGAAATTCGTTGAACTCCAAGTTATGTCCTGCAATAAAATATCACAGACAAGACGGAGACACGGAGATACGGAGACACACTTACAGCTAAACTAACAGGAATAAATAAACTATTAATAATAATGTTAATAAAAATAAAAATATTATTATTATTATTATTATTAGTATTATTATTATTATTATTATTATTATTATTATTATTACTACTACTACTAGAGGTAGTAGTAGTAGTAGTAGTAGTAGTAGTAGAAGTAGTAGTTGATTTATTCCATTTTAACTGTAAGTGTGTCTCCGTATCTCCGTGTCTCCGTCTTGTCTGTGATATTTTATTGCAGGAAATAACTTGGAGTTCAACGAATTTCTTGAAGCATAGTGGATATGACGGATACACGGAGACAGCACTTCCAGATCTTTTAATGGCTTACTGACTACAGTGTTTGATTTTTATTCCCCCATGTTACTGTAAGTGTGTCTCCGTCGTCTCCGCGTCTCCGTCTTATCTGTGATATTTTTGTTGCCGGAGATAACTTAGAGTTCAATGAATTTCTTAAAGCATGGTGGATATGACGGATACACGGAGACAGGACCTCCAGATCTTTCAATGGCATACTAATTAGCGTGTTTGATTATTATTCCCCTACGTTACTGTAAGTGTGTCTTTGTCGTCTCCGTGTCTCCGTCTTATCTGTGATATTTTTGTTGCCGGAGATAACTTAGAGTTCAATGAATTTCTTAAAGTATGGTGGATATGACGGATACACGGAGACAGCACTTCCAGGTCCTCAACTGGGATTATGATTACGGTTTTGGAATAGTACCTCCCTAATGAACTGCAAGTATTTCTTTGTCATCAACTGTGTTTCCGATTTGAGATGTTTTAGTGCAATTTCGAGTTTCGTGAATTTTTTTGTGCAGATTGGATATGACGAGAACGCGGAGGCAGCACTTCCAGATCTTTAATCGGCATAATGATTAGGGTTAAAGAATAATACCCCCAACGCTGTTTCAAATATTTGGAGTAAAGAACAATTTGGAGTTGAATGAATTTTTTCCAAGCATAATGGATATGACAGATACACAGGGGAAAGCTACCTATCGCATTAGTGCAAGACAATTAAGAATAGCTTTTCCTTTGAGTCCTGATTCAACGCAGTTCAATATTTGTGCAAATATTTCGTAGGAGAGTATTCAATTCTCTTCGCGGAATGCTTGCTCGCTGTAACACACATTGCTTGCCCAAATATTTGAAAGAAATAAAACATGCCATTTCAAAGAGTTTCCATCCATTGTTACATTGTTCTCACCTTGTAAATATTTCTTGACCATTGCTAATGGCATACTAGTACTTTGCTCTTTCTTTGGTATTTTGAATTTTTGGTGGTCGGATCTGATTTTTGACACGGTGCACTGAGCTGCATGCTTTCTGCACGAGTTTGAAATACAGCATTCTAGTATGATACATTCCCTAAATAACCTGACGTCTTAGTACCTATTGTTACATCGTTCCCACCTATATAACCTGACTTCTTATTATGGTATTATAGTATCACACATTCACTAAATAACCTGACTTCTTATTATGGGAATGTTAAAAAGGCATTAACAACTCAATTCCCGAGAAAAATAGTCACGCAAAAACACGGCTGCACTATATGATCGTTCTCTATCAGAATACTATGGCATTGCTTTCAAAGCAAGAATGCTTTTCAAATGTACTAAGCCACACGATATCAAACAAAAGTTTCCGTTTTAATTTTTAAAGCTGACAAAAATTCCTTACCATGGAGAGTGAGGTATTCGCTACATATTAATGGATGGCGCATATGAATGGAATACCGGAAACATTTTACTACAGCTATTTCGTTCAAATAGTATGGATACTGCAAGAAACAAAAGAGGGTGTCAGAATTTATATCAGCTAATAGCTGAGAGAAGGTTAAGGAAAACGATTCTCGAGAGGACAAAGAAGGAGACGAAGAAACGACAAACTCTCAAGGAAAAAAGAAGATGTACTGGCCGGCTGCATCCTATTGGATAGCCTTACAATCCCGGGGTGGCTTGCGAGTTTCTGCAGTTCCCGTTCTCTCAGCGCTATTGGAAACAAATATGGAGGTAACGGTTAAGCTACTACAAGACTGTACTACAGGAAAGGAGGAGAATGCAGTGGCTCCTTTGTGCACAACCGTTAAAGACCACAATAACGATTTCTTGCAAAGAAAAGTTGACTTGTCATTTCAGCATTGTCTGGAGGCGCTACAATCCCAGGTTTTGGAAGAGCCGGTTGCATCAATTCGCGGCAGGGAACGCGTGGTCCGAATGCAAGTTGTGAGTCCAATTTTTGCATCAGAACTGCAAAATAAAGCAATCCAGGCACTCATTAAAGCTGGCTTGGTATTGGATGTCTTTGGAATAGGTAATCCAAGCGAAGCAGAAAATCCTGAACGCGCCATTGGAAAGGTTTTGTCCAAGTCCCCTGTTGTTGTAGCACTGAATAAAATTGAAGGAGCCAAAAACTGGAGTATGCGTTACACAAGGGCGAACGTTTTAAGAAAAACCAAGCTTCAAAATTAACCTATGAACACGCTTGCTCTGTCAGAAAGTTCCTTTCACTCCTAGCGACCAACGACCACCTGAAGGAAATGATTGTCACGAATTTCAAAAAGCTTGAATCTGTCCTCGCCGACGCCGAGTGCGAATTAACCAGCCAGGTAAAGGTGAATTACGACTTAATCGAAGTGTCAGATGGATGGTGTTTCTCGCTAAGTCGAAGAACATTTGTCCATAACCCGTTAACTGAAGTTGGAAAAGAAAGTCCACGGGCATTTGTACCGTACTCACACGATAAAGAACCAGATGCCAAGCATTTCAAAGAAATTCTGGAAAACAGTTTGAGTCCAACTGATGTGAGTCACTTCTGCGAATACTACCTGCGCCTCTTTAATCACGGAATCAAGCAGTATAAAGAAAAAGTTATGTGCCTGATTGGGGAGCACAACAGCGGGAAAACGAGTTTGTTCACGCCAGTTACTCGAATAGTTCCTGAAAGGTATTTGCTAGTTGTTTTGTGAATGTCTTTACTGTATTTTGTCCATATATCTTTTAGCGTCTCTCACTTGATTGATGTTTGTGTGCGAATTGATGTCTGCCAACTCGAAGTGTTTTTGTACTGTTGCGACAGAGTGTTTGAGCTGTTGGAGGTCAGATTCCTTGAACTGTGCATTTGCACTGAGATCTTGTTTTTCCCTTGATTGTGTCCCTTTTTTTAAAACTTGTTGATGTTCTCGTTGCCAGGTACATAGCCATGATCACGAAACAGAAGGCTTTTAATAAGAGTCTTGTGGACCAGAACACACAAGTCATCTACATGGACGAAGCCCATGTGAACCTGCTCAATCCAGACGACTGGAAAATTTTGACTCAAGGTGGCCTAACAGCACACGATCGAAAATACAAGAAATCCCACCCGGTGGTCATTCGATGTCCAATGTTCATTACATGTCAGGAAGAGATGAACTTTGGTGAACAGCACAATGCAGCCATGGAGGCCCGTCTTCGCAAGTTTTATTTTAGAAGCCTAAGCTCTCCTCCAATTCCAGGGGTGCAGAAGTCACTGAGAGACAACGCAATGGACTGCCTTGTGTGGGCCAGCAATGTCGCAGTCATTCCAGATGACGAACTACCACCTCCGATGCCGGGATTTGATTCAAGGCCACACGAAGTTGATGACGATGAAAAACAGAGAATCAGAGCCATCAACGTGGACAGTGAGAGCGACCAGGAAACTAGCGAACAAGGAGAGCTAATGGCGGAAGAGGGCACAGATATAGAAGACTTGGGAGAAGAGGGGGCAGATTCAGACACAGAGTCAACACAGTCAAGAGGATGGGTCAGGACACTTGAAACAATTTCGAAGCTTCAAGATCTGCAGCCATGCCATAGCCTTAAGAACAGACAACTCGGTCTAATCGCTGCTGGAGTGAAACGCGCCAGAAAGGAAAGGGAAAGTGAAGCCCAGCGAGCTAAAGAGCGTATTCTAGAAGAACAAAGACAACACTGGATCGCCCTCGGCATGATAAGACAAGAAGATGCTCACCTCCTTGAGACGGTGCAGGGCCCTTACCATCCGACAATCGACCGTTCAAGAGACGAGTACTTTGCCAAAAAGAAAGAAGAAGAACAGAAGATGTTGGAAGAAACGGAGGCCAAATACTACGAGAATGAATGGGTGAAGGCCAAAGAAAAGGAGCTTCGACAGTTGCAAGAACAGGAGGACGAAGCGACTGACATGGACGTCAAATGCGCCTTGCAATACATGATAGGAGTCACGGTCGAGGCGCTTAAGTTGCACTTTAAGCGAGATCAGTTACCTGGTCTTTTGAGACTGCTGATAACGGAAAGAAGGAAGAGAGCGATGGAGAGGAAGTGGCTGTCTATAGAACAAGCACAACGCGTAACAAGTGTATGGGCGCCCATGCCGTATCCATTTGATGGGTCCGAAGAGCAAGACCAAGAAATTTTCATCACTCCCTCCTCACAAGCATCGACGTCATCAAGAGGCCCGAGCCAACGTGTTCAGGGACGCAATTCCAAAAAGGCCAGCCCAGACCAGTACTCCAGTTCCAAAGAAGGGAAGAATAACGCACTTCTTTACGCCGAGCCAACAGTGATATTCGAGCTTGTTATGAGTCAGAGTACTAAGATATTATTGGCAATTTATTACCTAGTGTATGTTGTACACCAAGTCTCTGCTGAAATGTAAGAATAAATGTCATAACTGGTATTGCTGTATTCACGTCCTGCGTTCACGACGAATTTGCTAAACTTCCTAAATGCACGTCACAGAAAACGAATTGTTAAAAGAATAAATTTCATGCGATGGAGAGTAAATGTAGGTGACCTGATTTTGCTACGGTTTGTTACATTTCGAACTAAATTTTCTGGTCGCACGATTTAAAAGAGAGTTCGGCTTTCGTCCTTTTGAAAACGAAAATCTGGATCTCTCAGAATAGCTGTCCAATTTCCGAACCCATGGCGATCTAGTCCCATCGTCAAATATTTATCCTCTTCAGGAGTGAATAGAAGAATTTTTCTTCCTCTCAAAGAATCGGGCGTTTTTGAAGCATTCTGGCTTTTGAACTTAGTGGGCGTAATGAAAATGTTGTCTTCTTCGGGGGTCGACCCATCGTCATTTTCTTCTTTTTCAGGCGAGGACGCGGATTTGTCTGAAAGTCTTGATCGGAGATCCATTTCTAACTCAGAGCCCTTCTCGCCATAAAGTGATTCCAAATATTCGTGCGCCTTGGTTGCCACCTCTCGGGATCGTTGCGTTTGATAATGCACACTTGCCACAATAGAACTATGCTTCTGATCCTCGGAGATTGTGCCCTGTGCCTTACTGCTAAGTTTCTTGGAGCTAGCCGTCTCCACTATTTGTCGGTAACGAGTAGGGTAAACGTATTTTCCGGTCGCGTCAAACACCAATTTGCTCATCAGCTCGCCAAGTTTGTTGTGTTGGCCGCCATTTCTTGTGACTAAGACGTAGTCACAAGTTGGTTTTAGGTTAGGCCGAATATGGTCGATGTAGCCATCTAACACTTGCATGCTTGTGTCGGTAAGGAAAAGAGAGTCGAAGCCAAATTTTCCAGCGGTTTTAAACATTTTCTGATCAACACATCCATCGTTGTTCTTTGCTGAGCGCACCATTTCAACAGTTAAATACTGGTAGGTCATTGGACGTGAGCCTTTATTGTTCCTTACGAGACGAAAACGGAACATGGAGTTCCTTTTCAAGAAACTAATACAAACTTTGAGTTCCGGATTGCTACGACGAGGAACTCCGGTTCCCAATTAAGCAGATTTGGGTTCCTAAGAACAAATTTCAACGAGGAACAAAAGTTCCTTTAAGTGCTCAGTTTACTTGTTCCCATGTTGATTACAAGAACAAAAGCAAAAACGCGCGGAACACTTGGTTTTTTTTTTAAAGTATCATGACTCGGTTTGAAGGCATTAAAATCATGGGAACAATGTATGTTCATTTACATGCTAGCTTCAAGACGCCTGCGAAAAGATATCGCGAAAATATAAGTTATATCGGGCCAAATTTTTGGGTGTCATTAATTTTGGGAAACGTATATGACGATGCTGACAGTGGTGATCATGACACTGAACAATCGTAATGGCGATGATGACACTGAACAATCGTAATGATGATATTAAATGCTGCGGACAACAACAATGATGATGACGGTGCTGGTCACGTTGACAGTAGAAGTAACATCAATGTTGTGAGATGCTGATTTGTAAGTGTTAATAAAAGTTGTTGTATAAAGCTATTTTAATCGGCTGTATTTGTTGATAGCATCCAGATGCAGCTTTTAACATTTTTGCTGGCAAAACGCTTGCATAATTTTTAATGCACCCCCCCCCCCCCGCCCTTTAAGCCATGCATAAAAAATGTTGCGCCCCCCCTCCCCCCCCCCCCCCCCCGATCAATAATGACCAGTCCAAGACAGAGGGGATTCAGTGACTTTTAGCTTACAGCCTAGGGCTTCCTTTTCGAAATTGAGCAAAATATCAGACACTTTTAGCGGTATTCCTCTGGGCTCAGGATGTGAAAAACACGAATAACAATCGAGTATATTTGGCATTCGTAATTTGGCGCGATTTCTCGCATTTAGGAGTCTGCAGGTATTTGAAACAGCCGTAGAAAGCGTAAAAATGCTAGGCTGCTAATTTGACTTAAATATGACAGCTTTTTTGTGCGAAGAAAGCTATGGAAAATGGTTGTTCTTCCCAATTGTTCACATCCTGCGGGACATTCGTGCGACCAGATGAAAGCTACATCTATTCGTGAATAATCGTCCTTTTCGGTGCCGACGGGCGGCGTTTTGTTTTATCGTGACACATTTAAAAAGATCGTAATTTGAAGAAAATTTTGAGGAGTCGGCACCGACGGAAGCATGAAAGACACGCACAGCTCAAAGGTTGGAAGTCAATGTAAATGAAGGTATTTTGATCAAATTAGAAGGCAAATACCAGCGTAAATCTTTGTTATTTTGGCGCTATTTGGCGGCTCGAACAATGAACGAAATGGTAAAAAACCTTCGCTTTATAGTGTAGTTGCATATTATTTATCAGGGCACATAGAATTTAATTTATTTGAACTGCCAAAAATTGATGTTATTTTAGATCCCATACATTTCTTTACAACATCGGGCAGCCATTTTTTCTGTTCCATTTGATTGACATGTGGTATTCGAGCTGCAATATGACTCGAATTTCTGGTAATGGGATCGAGATAATAACGGATTTGATTTAATTTGGAGTCTGTGATAGAACACCACCACAGCTAAGAAAGTTTTTACGCAAGTTTTTTTTTTTTTTTTTTTTTTAAGAGTGAACCTTTCTTTTACAATTTCTGCTGGGAAAGAACGAAAGCTGCCATGTTTGGATATTAGTGCAAATTAGGTAACAAGGACGTCAATAGCTTACATTGTCTGCTCGACACGAGCTTTTCTGGAACAGGACATTTGCCAAGTACGAAGTTCCAAATTGCCGTTCCTAAACGGCAATTTGGAATATGATTTCAAGAGTGACTGTAGATCTGGTGAAATAGAAACTACAGAACGGAAATATATATCAGTTTCGCATTAGTAGTCTTTGATTTGGAGAATGAGCAAAGCAGTATTTTAGCCAGATCCTCCTCTGAAAGATTCGTGTAAAAGATAGCTAGCAAGATTGGAGAAGTAAATTTATAACGATGGCAACGATCATAAAGAGAATGATCCTGATGATCGCTTAAAGAAAAAAATAAATTAATTGAACTGCCTAACCTGCTTGTAGGTAGATTGACAGTCCAGACTAACCTGTTTCCATGTAGAGTGACAGTCCAGACTAACCTGTTTGTATGTAGGGTACAGTCCAGACTAACCTATTTGTCTGTAGGGTGACAGTCCAGACTAACCTGTTAGCATTTTAGGTGACAGTCCAGACTTGTCTAACGTGTTTGTATGTAGGGTGACAGTCCAGACTAACCTGTTTGTACGTAGAGTGACAGTCCTGCTTTGCCTTTATAGCCCACTCGGTAAAAGAACACGATGTAGCATAACTTGGATTGTTTTGTGAATGGAGGGCTGATCATGGCTGCGCGTCCGCCAACATAAGACCATTGGTCATTACCAATGTATAGGTATTTTCCTGAGACGAGAAAATTTACCAAGAAAAATTAGTTACCGAATTCTATTAAAAGCTAGGCCCCCCTCTCCCCGGGGGAACTCCCATGAGAGAAGGTCGGGGAGGATCGTTGGAAAATTTCGAATTAATTTCCTAAGGGAGGCCAATCTGGGTATGGCTCGAGCTTCATTTGAGCCCTAAATGATATATATGAGCCCTAAATGATATATACTGCTTGGAAAGGGACAGATGAAAATAATGACTTTTTGTCCTGGGCGTCTTAAGTGAGACCCAAATCCGATATGTACACCCCAAAGAGAAACGATGGTAATCCCTGATCTTTTCACAAGGGAATACCCCCTGTAGCTACAGTACCTTGCTCGGGTAATTGCTGAGTGTCCTGTGAAGCCATCAACTAAATACATACCTGTCGAAGAGTAACTAGCACGGGTGGTAATTGTCCATGTCCGCGTAACATTGATTCCATTTATTGACATATTGGTGAACGTCTGCCAGCCGCACAAGTCAAGCTCGTAGGTACATGGAGCATCTGTGGATTATAAGATGATAGGATATTAGCCTCGACTTAATCAGTCATAAGTGTATAAGTAACGGCTCCATGAAATATAATCACTGAAATGCAATAAAATCTATAACAGTGAAGCAAGGCTGATTACTACGTAGGAAACCTAACGGGACAACGACAAGATAGAGTCGAAACTGAGAGCCAAGAATTGCAACCATGGACAGCTCTTTCGACCTGGTTGGGTCTCGTCAACACGGTGCAGCAGCAAAAAAAAATTGAGTCTATGACCAGTGAGATCCTATGCCTGCAATTTCATCCCAAATTTGTCGTCTAAAAAACCAAACCATTTCGAGGTAACTATCAAATTGAAATTAAGATGTACCACAACAACGTTTGTCCTGAGTATATGAGTTAAATATTAGTTACAACGGCGGACCCAGGATTTTTCTCAGGAGGGGTTGCACTAAGGAATGGCGTAACTGACTGGTGAGTTAAACAACTTTTAAAAGCGAATAGGAAGAAGAGGGCTTCATCTCAGGGAGGGGTGCGCACCTCCTGCACCCTCTCCCTAGTTCCGCCCCTGAGTTAAATCGTCAGCATCCCACGCGTTCGTGACGTCTTCATTGACACGTGATTATCGTGCACTGATGTAAACAGGTTTGGACTCTTTACACACCATATCAGTTTGAATACGATCTTGGAGATACGCTGGCGCGGGGAAAGGCACAAAATCCCTCCCTCGAAGAATACGAAAGAGAAAAAGCCCATGCTAAATGTGGTTAAAATTAAACTTCTGGAAAATCGGGGGCCCATCAATTGAAGCGTGCAACTACCCCTTATTCAAGGCGTTATCATAGATCTATTTATTTTTAGTTTAAATTTACCGTGAATTCAGACCCCGCAGGAACCTCAGTGACCAATATCAACCACGGACTTAATTTTTAACTGACGTCATCATTTTACCAAAGATTTAAAAAAAACCCGTCACTTATTTCCTTACAGACACGTACTCATGTAGACCGGAACTGACCTATTTCGCGGGGAAAAACTGAAAAGCCTAGATATAGCCCGGTATGTAAAAATGCCGTGACATAGGTTTATTATGGGAGGTGCACGCTCCTATTGATGGGCTCTTGAAAACATGTTCCTCAAAAACGTTCTTACCATTAATACTTATGGCTTCTACTAAAATAGCAATCTTAGAGTTGACATCTCCTCTCCACTGTACCAAAATAGCATCACGTGGTATAATCATCTCT
The DNA here is from genome assembly GCA_949126865.1 of Montipora capitata. Classification (NCBI taxonomy): domain Eukaryota; kingdom Metazoa; phylum Cnidaria; class Anthozoa; order Scleractinia; family Acroporidae; genus Montipora; species Montipora capitata. The sequence continues at coordinate 17,107,828 of OX421452.1, forward strand.
CTATGAACAAGATTCGCTATATTCCACTCGTTCACGATCGCTCTAGTAGTGTTAATGGAGTCGTAAATTACAAAATTTTGCAGTCTGGAATAGTATAGCACAGTTAACTTCATTCCTTGACCTCTTGCCACCGTCAGCACTTTATGACAACCTAGCCATGTACTCTTGGGTCTTGGAATATCAAAATAAAGATGCACTTGATTCTTTACAAAAATAGCTTTCTTCTCACTGCATAGACATACCCTTCCAAAGTGGACTCGAGGGACATTTTGGGCTCTTGCTTCCTCAAAGGCAATACCTCTTTGGTTTCTTGATGATTCCGAACTATCTACAAAAATGCTGCGTTTTGTCTGTACAAAGCCTATACCAACTCCTCCGGTGTCAAAAAAAGTGCTGTTTTTGAGATGTACGTCCGTTCTTGGAGAGTAAATGTGTAGTCCACCAGATGAACAGTTTCGCACAATGACGGATTCCAGTTTGGGCACATTTGTAACCACCTCTACTGCTGGGACAGCCATTCCATGGCGGTTACCACAGTGTGAAAAATGAACATGGGTCAAGACGGACTGGGACACGTTCTCGTCTTTGGAAGATACAAAACGTACATTTCCCCAGGGTGTCCCCCGACACTTCGCCACAACATCTATCATACTGCTTGAATCGAGTGTTGGCGGCCTTGTAGAGCAATCATGTAAAAATGTTTCGTTTCCTAGACAAAGAAATTCTACAGGCTGCGATCTGTTGGCATTTTGGCTAAATGCATCAGAGCTTACCACGGTAGCAACTGGTGAACCATACCCAAGCTGTCTACATACTACTTCAGCGATGTTCCTCACGTGCATTTTGGTGAGAGCAGACATTGGTGTCCAAGACCTGTTGTGAAACACCTGTGCCCTCCCCTCCCAGGGAAAATCCCCATGCATAAGTCGCACAGGAAAAAGTGAATCTTTATTACTGATTGCAGGCTCTTGTATCGTAAATGTTACTGGTTTGTCAAGCGTTCCGTGAGTCTTGAGCACTCCAGCAACAAGTATGCTCATCCCAGGGCTTACTTTGACTGTGACACCTGCTTCTATAGTTAGCGTGACGTTATCTACAACGGTCAAATCTGAAGTCACGCTGTACGGGCTTTGAGAGGCTTTTAGTGTTATAGAGTCAAATAATCGTCCCGAAAGAACTTTTCCATGCTGTTTGAAATCGTGTCGATTGACGGTGGTTGAAGTTGGGTCATCACCACTTAGAAGAAAAGGCCAGTCATCAGCAATAGCAAAATCGTAATTATCATCAAAATCCAAAATCCTGTCACGCACTTCGCTTCCAATAACTGTACCCCACCAGTTATGAGTCACATTCACAACGTCACTCCAAGAAGTGGCGGGAAACCTGACACATAGTTCCCTCATATAGCTGGGATTATTAAATTTGTTAAAGCTGAAATCTGATTCTTTGTAAATGCCAGAAAGAACAAATGCACAAGAGTCGTCAGCAGTAGACAAATGTGATGGTATGTAAGCAATGTTACTGGATAAAGTGTTGTTGTTGAAAGCAACCTTTCCTTCCTGATTCGCTACTTGAAGAAAGACAACGTTCTCTGCTCTGTTTTGTGTGAAAATATTGTTTGCCAAAGTTGTGTTTTCGTCTAAGTGAAGGACCTCTACGACACTATTATTTTCGCAATTATTCTCATTAAACAGGTTACCTGTGATGGAAATTGGAACATGGGTAGGTAAAAATACAGCTGCCCCTTCAAGGAACACACAGCGTCCTAAATTGGACGTGAAGTTGTTGTTTGTAATCATTACACCATTACGCTTCACTCTCCTTCCAATGTTTATCACTGCTTTATCTGGGCACTCGTTAGCCAGGAACAAATTACTATGGACAACTAAGGGCGATGTCCATGTGTCGGTATATTGAAAACGAGGCATGTGAAATGAGATGACAGACATTCCTCGATTTTCCTCAAAAGTATTATTCACAAATACCCAAGAACCCTCGGTTCTGATTCTAACAGCAAGTCTCTGGTTACGAAAGAAATAATTGGACTTAAACAGTACGACTGGTAAATCGCCTTTGACGCCAAACATAAGGAAGCGATAGAAATAAATGGCTCCATACTTGTTCCACGAAAATGAACTACCGCTGACGAATAACTTTAAGCTTTTCTGATCTCTGATGCTGATTCCGAAACCATTGTACGAGACCCTGGTGTTTACAATGCGAATGGCACTATTGACTTCGTTTTCAATATCCACGCCCTCTATCACGGAACCATTGATAACACAGTTCTCGATCGTTAATTCCGTAGAGGTCATATCCGGAATATAAATCCCTTTTAAGTTCTGTTGAAGATTTGTTGACACGATCTTAACGATGTTAATGTCCCATAGTATAATATATATTCCATGGTCTTTGGTGCTGGTAATGTCTGTTTTTGTAATGCTGAGAGATTTTAAGGAGTTTCCTGCTATAAGGACACCGTATTGAAGGCTGTTGCTTATGTTTACCCGATCTATGTTGATCTCCCCACTGATGTCACGAAGTTGTTCATTCTCTGCAAAATTAATAAGAAGATAACTGATAAATGTCAATTTCGTCTAGTTCCACTGAAGAAAGAGAACTATTTAATTTTTTTTCTTCCATAAAAATAAACGTTTCTTCTTGGAGTGTTTGCTCGGCTCCGGATTGGGCGGTCCGGGTTTGAGCGTTGTGTTCTTGAGCAGGACACATTACTCTCACAGTGCCTCTCTCCACCCAGGTGTCTACATAGGTACCGGAGAACCCATTGCTGGGGATAACCCTGTGATGGACTGGCATCCCATCCAGGGAGGAGTAGCAATACGCCTAGTCGCTTCATGCTCAGAAACCAGACATAAGCGTCAGCCTGATGGGTCACTTGGCTCGTATGCAGACTTTACCTTATCTCATGATTCTCACCTCTGGACTACCCCCATCCACAAACAATTTTAAAAAGGCTGTATTCGTTTGCACCACTTCCTTTCCGTTCTCGAACTCCACTATGTAAGTATAGGTGTTGGGAACTAGCCCCGAGACCCGTCTCGGTCCCTCATCCGGGATATGAATGTTGTACGTAGAGATCGCACATGGCGGAAATACAACTTCATCTGTGTTTACAATTTGTCTCGTTTATGCTTGGTCTCCTGATACACAGCGCTAAACGTGGTGTCAGAAGTGGGATAAACCTTTTCTAGAACCACTCCAGCAAATACTTCGATCAAGGGGGAAAAAGAAACTTTTCACGCAACGTTATATTGGATACACGAACTCATGGCGACGAATCTCAAGCGCCCAGAACTCAATCTAACCGGAAACATTTCCGAAAATTTCAAGAACTTCGAAGTCAGGTTCAATTACTACTGCGTTCAAGCGAACTACCGTAATCTCGATAAAGACCCAGTGACAGCGCCAGCCGATTATTATAAGAAAGCACAGCTCGAAATCGCCGCGCTTCGGTCGGCCATGCCAGACGAAGCCCTTCAGGTCATACGATACACAAGAGAGCCTCAGAAGGCGATCGATGACAGAGCCAAACCTTGGATTTGGATGGAGAAACTTCGCCTACACTATACAGGTTCGACTGGCAGTTCATTTTTGGCCGACAGATTTAAGTTTTGGAGCCTTAGCCAAACACTGACCGAATCGGTCCAAGCATGGGAAGTTAGGATTAGGCAGGCCGGAAGTCTGTGCTCTTATGGAACACTCAGTGACGAAATGTATCGCGACAAATTTATATTTGGTCTCAACAACGACGCCATGCGAGCCGAGTTGCTCAAAACACATCTCAAGCCCGACAACACACCTCAGAGCATGGCTGATGTGGTGACCGAAGCCAAGGCCTTAGAGTCTGCCTACACCGCAAACAAGCTGATAGCAGATTCTTCAAAATCAACCATCGACGAATGAGTCCACTGGGTAAAACATAAAGAAATGAAGCTACGTAGAGAGCCTGGAACATGTCATTGGTGCGGAGACAAACGGGGACCTCAACCGTGGAGACAATGCCCAGCAAGGGGCAAAACATGTTCAAAGTGTGGCATTAATGACCATTTCGCCAATGTGTGCCTGGCAAACGGCCCACCCCCACAACGACGGAGAGGCTCATACCCCCCACCCACCCGCAGCAGCCGGACCCCCAGCCAAACACCCAGCGGACGACGACGGGAAGATGTGCATCACCTGCAATTTAATGAAGGCGAACATTTCGACCCCACAGTGTATGCTGATTATTATCACGAGCAATGTTACTCTCTAGAAACTCCACAGAAGAAGAGGAAATACTTTGTAAAACTACCCCTGTCAGCTACCGGCTCACACTTCTGGCCAATTACAGTCCAGATTGACACTGCAGCTTCATGCAACACTCTATCTCATAGTACCCTCACCTCTCTGGATCGAGACGTGCAAATGTCAAAATCTCCTTATCTCTTACACCCATATGGGAACACCCGCCCATTGAGACCTTTGGGTCAAGTCGAGCTAGTGTGCCACAGGACCAACCACTATGACACCCTAACCTTCCAAATCCTGCCAGACGACATCATGGCCAACAAGCCCGCCCTCTTATCAGGGGGTGACAGTGAAAGATTGGGACTTGTCAAAATAGAATCTGACACTTGCTTCTCCCCATCTCCCTCAGTAACAATTTCCAACTGCAACACAGCACAGGACACCCAAGAGCAACGTAGAGTGCAACCACATCAAACAACTCCACAAGAACAAAACAAGCACCTGTAACCCACTCCCTTCTCCATCTCAACCAATCATCATCCCTGCTAAACGGCGACTACCTACCGCAGGTACACTCCAGAAAGAACACATTTTAATGGAATATGCTGAGAACTTTGAAGGCCTCGGCTGCCTTGGGCCCCCAGTGCACTTTGAAACCAAACAAGATGTAACGCCAGTTCAAATGCCCATCCACCGAATCCCGGTGGCAAAACCGGCTGCATAGGGTGCTCTAGACAAATACGAGAAAGCTGGCATCATAACTAAGGTTGTGGAACCGAATCCATGGTGTTCAAATGAAGTCATCAGAGAAACCCCCAGAAAGGTCCGAATTTGTATCGACCCCAGTCAGACCATCAACAAGGCCATCCTCCGTCCCTTTGACTAAATGCCAACCCTCAACGAGCAGCTTCATAGACTAGCTCATGCCAAATGCTTTTCTCTTGTTGATGTACGCGATGGCTTCCTCCACATACCCCTGGATGAAGAATCCTCGCACATGACCACAATGCACACCTCTTATGGCCGCTACCGCTGGCGACGCCTTCCTTTCGGGATCTCAAGTGCCCCTGAAGAATTTCAGATGCGACTTATTTCTGCTCTAGAGGGTCTAGAGGGCATAATTTGTATAACTGACGACATTTTGGTCTTTGGAGAAGGAACAGATTTCACTGAAGCTGAGAAAGATCATGATCGTCGGTTTGTAGCCCTAATGGAACGTTGCCTCCAAAAGAACATTAAACTAAACCCCACTAAACTGCAGTTCAAGTTAACAGAGGTGACGTTTATGGGTAACATCATCACAGCCAATGGGATGAAAGCCGACCCTGACAAAGTCACTGCTATAACTGCGATGCCCACGCCAAGAAACAAGGCCGCCCTCCTACGATTCCTCGGAATGGCCAACTACCTATCGCCATACTGCTCAAATCTCAGTACCGTCATTAGACCCCTCACTGCCCTAACCCAGAAAGACCTCCCATTCTCCTGGACGGAGATTCAAGAAAGAGCCTTCAACGACGCAAAGCAATTGATCGCTGCTGCACCAATTCTCCAATACTATGATCTAGGGAAACCTGTGGCACTCCAAGTGGACGCCAACGAAGAAGGCTTGGGGGGAGCTCTCCTCCAACCGAACGACGAAGGTAAACTTCAACCAGTCGCCCTTACCTCAAACAGCCTGAGCAGCACCGAACAGCGCTATTCACAAATCGAAAAAGAATGCCTCGCCATCTGCAACACATTTGAAAAATTTGATCATTGGCTGTTCGGCAAATCAGACATTACAGTGCACACAGACCACCAACCCCTCGAAACCATCTACGAGAAACCACTTCACAAGTCACCCGCACGTCTTCAGCGAAAGCTAATGAGACTTCAGAGATACCAGTTCAGCCTACAATACAAGAAAGGTACAAGCCTTCATATAGCAGACACACTATCTCGCGCTGCTCTACCCACCCCAGTGCAGGCAAAAGTGACAGGGTTTGAAGTGTTCCGCCTTGAACTTGAACACTCTGATAATGACCACAACCCCCGACTCACCGATGTCACAGAAGAACTCCTCAAATCAGAAACCAAAAAGGATCAAACCCTGACTGATCTACAATAAACCATCACCTCTGGTTGGCCGGGCGACAAACAACACCTGGCCCCCAACCTCCGCCCATTCTGGACCTTCAGAGAGGAACTAAGCACACTCAACGGTATCGTTTACAAAGGTCAGCAAGTCCTGGTTCCTCAGTCCATGCACTCCAAAATGCTTGGAAAAATACATGCAAACCACTTTGGAGCAGAGTCCAACATTCGCATGGCACGCGAGGTTTTATTCTGGCCGGGCATGCGGAAAGCCATTTCAGACCTGTGTGACAGCTGCAGTGTTTGTGCCCAATACAGTAGAACTCTTACCAAAGAACCCATAAAGTCATTACCAATTCCAACGCAGACATGGCAAATTGTGAGCCAAGATATCTTTACCCATGAGCAAAAGGATTACCTGGTTACTGTCTGCCATTTTTCGGACTGGATCGAGGTCGATGAACTCCAGGACACCCTCTCCGCCACAGTCACAAACATGACCAAGGCCCACTTTGCGCGATTTGGCATACCACAAATCTGCCATACTGACAATGGCTCACAATTTGCAAGCAAGGAATATGAGGACTTTGCCACACAGTACGGATTCAAAGACACAACTTCCTCACCCTACCACCCTTAAGGCAATGGCAGAGCCGAAGCTGCAGTCAAAGTGGCCAAAGCAACACTGAAGAAATCCGCTGACTTCCAGACTGCGCTGCTCAATTACCGAAACACACCACCTCAGGGACATTCATATTCACGTGCACATTGCATGCTCTGTCGACGTACCAGGACAACCCTGCCAACACCCAACCACCTCATACAGCCCTCACCAGTCAACCCAGATGTCGTCACTCAAGAGCTCACCCTGAAGCGAGCCGCGAGCAAACGCTACTACGACACCAAACCGACCAAAGTACATCCCGAGCTTGCTGTCGGTTCCAGTGTATATGCAAAACCTCCTCCTACACAGAGGAGTCATCCATGGATACAAGGGACTATCATCTCCCAGGACACATCTAGGTCATACACCATTCATATCACGCCTACAATGGAACAGTCTCCTCCACCAAAACAGACCCACCCTCCGCCACGGTTACAGGAACCCCCACCGGACAACGGTACCCTCTCCATAGAACCACAAGCAGAAGAAACTGTTGCCAACAATCAACCTCCTGCGCAGACTCTATCACCACACCTCACCAGACCAGAGATACTCCCAAGCAATGGACCTGAGAAGCTTGCAACTCTACCTAGCCAAGACCACCCTCCAGCACCCACTCTTGGGAACACAAGAACAAGAACGAGGATCATGAAACCTCCTTTGAGATTAAAGGACTATGAACTGACCTAGTGGTCTTCATGGACTACCAATTATTCATTCTCTTGCGCCTTTTACAGCGCTCATTGCTGTATTTGTTTGTTATGTTGTTGTTGTATACATTTTTTTTTCTATAAGGGGGGAGATGTTGGCAACTAGCCCCGAGACCCCTCTCGGTCCCTCATCCGGGATATGAATGTTGTACGTAGAGATCGCACATGGCGGAAATACAACTTTATCTGTGTTTACAATTTGTCTCGTTTATGCTTCGTCTCCTGATACACAGCGCTAAACTTAGGAAGATGAGGACTCGAAGGGTCTAATCTTCTGGTATATTCCAGTCATCACACATGAACACTTGTTGCAACACTAGTCATAAGGCTACTATCGTTTCTTCTGAGTGATGATGATTTGAAATAATCTAAGGACGATTTGAGACATTGATATATATTTTGATAGAATTAAAGAGTAAAGAACATCCCAATGGACTCGATCGATGGAAAGTTGCTTGAATATAGCTCTCTTTTTAGAAAAGGCTAAGAAAAATAAATAACCAGCGCAACTAAATTAAGAAAATTAATTATCGCAACTTAATAAAGAAAACAGCAAATGATGACTAACCTTTCACTGTATACGCAATGAAATTGGTAGCAAGATGTACCCAGGCGCGTTTGTTAAGATCAAACACAACACGTGATTTGGTGGAGTTGAATAAAAACTGGATGATTTGTTTGTAAGGATCATAACGATTCTTCCACGGGAAAGCTTCCATCTTCCAAGGTGAACCAATTGATACATTCGCACCACCGTATACGTGCAAGAAATCACGTTCTGATTTACGGAACGAGGAGCTATAATAAAGACTCTGAAGGACGATTTTATAACCGGGCTCTGTTTCCATGACATGCTGACACCTGAGATGCAGGCTCCGTTCAAGTGCCTCTAAGGTGAAATAGAACACTTTGTTGGCTCGTAGAAATGTACTGTTTTCCGAGCAGACGTGTAGAGTCTTCTTTACATCTGCACTAGTCATTTCAGCTGCGAAAGTGTTTATTTTATCCCAGTAACTTTCATAAATAAGACCACTACCGTCATTCCTTGTCATCTTCACGTCTGTAAGTGACAGGGAAGGGGACTTCGATAGAACACCGTGAGATTTTGTGTTTGATATTGTAGAATGTGGCATCAAAGACTGGTTGTGAAACAAGCTATGGTATACCAGTTGCACGCCCATACCCACTGAATTGTTTATGAAAACATTGCTTATATTGTGGTGAAACAGATCTACTTTGAGAGCTGCGCCAGAAATCTGGATTTCACTACGATAGGCATAGCCAGCATCGTGGATTTCCAGGTGTTCCAATGAACTTTGATGGTTTGACATCGCTAGATGAAGCCCCGCCCAGTTGTAATGCTGACAGGAGACTTGCACAATATTTCCCAAACATGTAGGTCCATAACTCCAAGTATTGGCCCTGCAGCTCAACGTATCACCAGTAGCGTTCTCATCACAGACAACGTTGTGGACGAAGCCAGTTTCCTGGCCAGGAGGGGAATGTGTAGCGTAGGTTTCATAGTAAAGATCGAGCTGTTGGCAAATGCTTTTCGCCTCGGTATTGAAAGAACTGTTGGGAGGTAAACACAATGGGCACCAGGTATTATTGACCAGAAATTCCACTCTACCCTCCCACGGACCAGCCCCTCCACCCAATCGGAATTCTCCTCCGTGTTGCTTTTTTAGAAATCGTACTTTTTCGTTTTCTGTTCCATCGACAAGGAGAGTTCCTTGTATAACTATTGCTGACCTGGAAGGAAACTGTAGCGTCACATTTTTTGGTATGGACAATGATCCATTGGTCAGGATGATGATGTCATCTTGAACTTCGTAAGGCGAATCTTCGCTCAATAAAGCCAGCGGTCTATCCACGATTCCACCAATTTTTGCACCTTTGAAAAAACAGGATGGTCTTGGTATGCTTGAATTAATGGCTCTGGCCTTGTTTGAGGAAAGAAGGTAAGGGAAGAATTCCACTGGAGACAGTTGTACCCTGTGCTGGAAGTCAAAGATTCTGTCCACGATTTTACATTCCTCTACTGTTCCCCACCAGTTGAATTTAGCATCAATACTGTGGTGGATATCAGGACGCAAGGTTGAGAGCTGGTATGCAAACTTGGGATTTTCCAAAATGTTTTCGCGCAAGGTAACACTACCTTCTTTAAGAACGATCACTGCCCGAGTTGTTGAACGACGATAAAAATTAGGAAAAAGGTCTTTCGTTGCGGGTTCGTTGTCTTCAAACGTATTATTCTTTACGATAGCAGAAATCGTTTCAGGGGACGAACTGTAGTCGATAAATAAAACGTTTTCAGCGCGGTTCTTCAGGAATCTGTTTTCATTTATTTCCACCTTAACAGGATTAAGGTGCCGTCTCTTGTTTGAGCCGCACCAGTTGCTGTTCATCAAGCTCAGTACTTTATCCTTGTTGTTTGTGAATCTGTTGGATTTAATAACCGATTCCAAGTAAACACAGAAAACGTGAAATGCGTTTACTTTGTTCTGTTCAAAATGATTGTCTGTAACGCTAGCCTGCACTTTTCTTGGTTTTGACCACCAATAGTACCCTTGAGACACAAAGATGCCTCCTCCACTATTACGTATAAATTGGTTATTGGTTATTACCATGGTAATGCTAGCAGAGTCACTGGCATACTGACCATAGGGAGTTAGTTTGAATCCATATTGTGTGTTGTCGTTGATGGTGTTATCTATAAGACTTACTTGCTTGAAGAAGTGCCTTGGTGCAGACGAAGAGTCTTGTGGACGGTCGGAGAAGCTAACACCATGCCTCAAATTGGAATTTGCCGCGCAGTTAAAGAACTGGTGAGTACCGGCCTGGTTTGATATGCAACAACCGTCTTCTCTATTGTTCGACAAATTACAAGATTCGAAACTGGACGAGACTTGACCATCATAAATGTGAATGCCACTGTACTTGTTTAAAACCGCGGTGACGTTTCTGAATGCAATTTGACTGGCGCTTTTAGCGATTGCAATTCCATTATGAGCGTTTCCAACAAACGCCGAATGAGACACATTACTGTTAAGAGAAGCAACGTAATAGAAATATGACCCGCTGCCTTCATTTTCTTTGCTGGACAGCCCGTGCAGATTACATGACAGAAAGCTGCTGTCTAAGATCTCCAAACCATTAGCGCTGTTGTTGATAAAATGACTGTGGGTGGCTGTGAGGGTTCCAGCGTTTCGTTCAGCAGTCATGCCTCCTGCACTATTCCGAATCACAGTAGTTGTACCAATGATCGTATTTCCCATAAAGTCTGTTAAGGAAACGCCCTTTTTGTGGTTGTCACGGAATGTGCAGTTTGATATGACGAGAGAGGGAGCATCTAAAAAGATATGAAAGATCACAATGTAACTAGAATCTGCAGAGAAACAGAATTACCACCTTAGCAGAAATGCCAATTTTCTAAATGCCCTTCCCGAAAGATACCTTTTGGACTTAGTAGCCTGCATGATGCGTGTGTTTCTTCAGTTACAAAAGATTAGTCGTGAGCAATGAATTATTTAAGGAATTGAAAACATTTTCCTTGTTTCTATCGAGTTACAGAGACACGAGGGGACGTTCGGAAGAATGGGAAATGTTGTGAGAACAAGAGCCGCTGGCAAGTGTTTCCACAACTTTTTCGAGTTCTCTTAAACTTTAATTTCACGAGTGTTTCTATATCTCGATGGAAATAAGGTGAAAGTGATCCATGCTTCTTTTAGAAACCACCGCGGGAAAAAGCACTCGTTTATTTCGATAATCAAACTGCGCCAGATTCTTCCTGCTCGCGCCAACATTGCATTAACGGCTCATACTAACTATGTGTTTCCGTCGAAATATAGAGGTACGGCTTTTCATGCACACTTTCTTGGGTGTTCTCTAATTAATCATAACAATTACAATCTCCTCAAATGTGATTGGTGCATTAACCGCTTTATTTTGCACTAATGAATTCGCAAAGCTGTACTGTGATCGGACAGTTACATGAGCCAATCATTGTAAGTCCTCTCAGCTAAATCCACCAATCAAAACATTGATGTGTCAATCACTAACAGGACCCAATTTCAACGGGTGATTTTGCAAAATTGTGGAGGTTTATCGCTTGTGGTTGTTTTCAAAGAAACTTACAGTCATTTTTCAAGCTATTCTCCATATTTTTTTTAGCAAATTGCATTTATCACATTTGGCTGTTTTCTTTTTTCTTTTTTTGTGGTTATGATTAATTTGTAACAGGACACATCTTGTCGTCCAATTCTGTTTGCAGTCATACTCGTAATTCGCTTCACGGTTCTTCCGATTTTGTCGATCACTTGTAC
>OX421452.1:17134850-17149850 GCA_949126865.1 Montipora capitata
TAAACTTGCAGCTGCCAAATGCAAAGCTCTGTCACTTTGTAACTGATATCGTAAACTGCCGCTTAGATACAGCGGGTTATAAGCCCCACTTTGGCTTTCCTTGTTTTGAATTCGTTTTATTATGATGTTTTAAGGCTTAATAAAAAGCCACTATATGAAAAAACTATTTCCACCAATGCAACAGTTTTTTTATTTCGGATATATGCCCCCAGGAATATAAGCCCGTCTGTTTATAAGCTCGTCTAAAAGCCGCAGTTGTATAAGCCCAGAGCTTATGAGCGGCCGTTAACGGTATAGTTCTTACTTACATAACCTATATTTGTTTTCTGCTTTTCTCTGTATTTTTTCTTCGTCTGTGATAAAAAAAATACGAATAAAAATTTGATTGACTGATTGATTGATCGATTGACGTTCTTTCCACCTGTATAACAATTAGTGAGTCTAAAAGCCGATATAATTTTCCTTGGCTTGCATTGATAAACGATTGTCACTCCAAAAATGGAGAAATATAGCTGACTCATTGCATGATTATTCAAACTAACAGCAAGTCTGAGTAAAGGCTTAATGATGAAATCTCGATTTTTCCGAACCTTCAAGGTTAACGAGAACTGAATTGAAAAATCGGTTAGAGCTCGCCTGAAATTGGTAGGAAACTTAAAAGCGCAATGCTTCACTGAGGGGGTTAGTGGAGGAGGGGGGGGGGGGGAGGGTGAGAGGAACGAGTTTTCGTTCGAGTTATCGGGTGGTTCGAAATATCGGGTGTTCAAGAAAGTGGCATTCAACTGTCTAACATTCGGAATTCTACTTTCCAATCCAGATTTTTCAAGCCTCCTAGGAAAACTAACCGGTTGATTTCAAAATTAGGGTAATTCGCGAAATCGGGGTTAGATTACAATGCTACACTGAGGGGAGGGCAGGGGGTGGCAACTTTTGGTTTGAGAAATAAAGCTGACTCATTTTATGATTATTCAGGCAAATAGCTTTGAAGGAAATCAAAATGTAAATAATTAATAAGCCTGAATGAAAGCTTTATGATGAAATCTGATCTAGCTTTGTCCGAACCTGATTTCAGGAATTGGAACATCGGTTAGTTCGAGAACTAAGGGTTAAAATTTAAATTGCAATGCTGAGGGGAGAGAGGGGAAGAGGGAGTGGGTTGGGGTGGGAGGAACGGGTTCTGGTTCGAGTAATCGGGAGGTTCGAAAAATCGGGATTCCACTGTATCAACATTTTAAAGTGAAATCCCGATTACGTGTAACGAGTTGGTGTAACGAAAGTTGCTTTTAACAATCGGGTACTTCAAGAAATCGAGGGTAAAATTACAATGTTAGACTCAGCAGGGAATGGGGGGGGGGGGGGGAGGAAGGAGAAGCAACTTTTGGATCGAGTTAATAAAAAGTTTGAAAAATCGAGGTCTTGAAAAATCAAGTTACCACTTTACTAACATTATACAAGATCAACTCCTTGTAATTTTGCACCTGTGAAAGGAGTAAACCTCGGCAAATACAAGTTTGAACAACAGACTACACCATAGTCTCTTGGTGTGAGTAATTCGTGCCTTGGGGAAAAGAATATTGATTGTAGTAATGCATTTAAGTTACCTCAGCATTTCTCATATCCCAACGATTATGACACACAGGTCTCCATTGTCCTCCTCCATGGAGAATTTCTAACCGACCCTCTTTAGAACTGTTCCCATCGCTTAGGCGTATTCCATCATTATAAGTATTATTAACTGGTGATTTGGTGAAGACTACTCTTTCACGTGGATTCCCTTTCGCTTGCAGAGAACCCTTCACTCGTAAAGCAACTCCAGTCTCAAAGTGTAATTGGACTCCTGGATGAACAGTCAGCGTGGCGTTTTCCGCTACAACGAGATCTTCTGATACGACGTAAGGAGATCCAATTACCGTTAGATTGGTATCTACAGTGATATCACCTCCAAGACTTGTGCTTGCGACTCGATCTTGCATGATAAGTAACAGCAGAAAAATAATTCTCCAAATCAATGTTGAAATATTCGCCATTACCGAAAAATGAGGTTTTTCCCTGAAATAATTCTCAATTCATTAGTGAATTTACAAATCACAACGCAGTGAACGACAAGCCTCCTTAATTTCGCACGTTTTCTATCTTACAAGAAAAATTAAAATCACGGTTAATCGACGTTTCGATGTATCAAACATCATTCTCAAGATTGAGGTCGTTTATGCTAATGTCAAAGTTGTTAAGAGAGAGTTGAAGATTTTGAATATCTAATATGCGCATTCCACATTGCTTGATGTTGTGTAAATATTTTAGTTAAGCATCAGTGAATAACTTCGCGCGGATCGAGTCTGACTGTACGTTGAGTGACGGTTTTAGTTCTTTTATGATTAACATTTCGTAGAACAAACAGCTCTTCAACTCTCTCTTAACAACTTTGACATTAGCATAAACGACCTCAATCTTGAGAATGATGTTTGATACATCGAAACGTCGATTAACCGTGATTTTAATTTTTCTTGTAAAATGCTTCAGCAAGCAACTCCTAATCCGTTTTCTATCTTATGCATGATAAACCAAAATATGTATACAAAAGCTGACCCCATAGCGACAACATTTTTAAACCCCTTACTTACCAGCGTAATGTTTCTGAAGTAAAAGCGACAAATAACTAAAGTATTTTCATCAACACAAGGCAAACAGCAAACACTTTTCGGAGAACACGAGGTTGACGTTGCTTTATCGAGTGACTGCGGTCGTTTGATGCCCGGTTGTTATTTTACAAAGCGTGCACGTGGATGAGGAAATTTCGACATTCACGTTGAAGCATGAACTCAGAGGGAAACTTTCTTGTTAAAGTTATGATAACCATTCAAAATAACTTGACAACTCCGACGTCTGCCTAGCCCTATATTTGAGTCCTCCATTGCCATGCGAATTTTAAAGCTCTTGATGAGTCACTACACACGCGCAATATATTCTAAAGCAGGAAGTAAACTTAAATTTCTTTCGAGTTCTGGTATGTCTCAATGTCTGGGCAAGATTGCGACGGGGAAATATCCGCCAAACTAGTTCCAGTTGCAAGGATGATAATTCACCGCGCTTCAGTGAAAGCAGACATGTATAGTTCCGTGAAAAATGTGGTCTAATTTGCAGTCTGTTAAGCTTGCTTTGGTTCAAAATTAGGCAGGGAATAAGAGCGAGACGCATTAGACGAGAAGGGACTGGGACGAAACGCATTTATGTGTTTGTCTTAACGGGAATATACAAACTCTCAAGGAACTCTTAGAGAAAAGGCCTGCTAAAAGCAGTTCTCAAGAAAAAAATGGAGCGGGGCTGTAGCTAGTAACAGGCGGGGCACTCTCTTGCCTCGGTAACAATTTTGATAACATTAATATTTGATATTTATTTCAAGTTCCACTAAGAGGCTACTTATCAAAAAATTAAATCAATATAAAGAAAGGGCTTCTTCCTGAGATTGGCTCTGTAAAAATTTCATTCTGGCCAAGGCCATGATCATTACTCTTTCTTTTCTGTGTAAAGAATATATCTTATAAGAATATTGAGGTTGAAATTTGCAAAATTTTAAGAATACTTTAAGCACCCTAGGCTGAAATTTTGAAAGAATAAATTTGCTGTTGAAAATTTGTAAAGAGCAGTCTGAGGGTCAGTTCGAGTCAGGAAAAAGATGAAAGGGATCTTTATTCTACATAAATCATGTGAAATTTAGTTATACCTCTCGCTTTGAAGATCAGAACTCATAATCATTAAGTTGACCAAGTTTTACATACCGTAAAGGTTGGTCTTGTTAATATTTCTATTTACAGTCGTCCGTCGATAACCATTCTAGCATGCAGTCGAAATGCCTTCACTTGCTTGACAACGGAACTACAGACCATAAACTGTTGATACATGTCTTTGCCTTATATCTAACCGCAATAAACGTCACGTTCGGCAAAACAAAATCGAAACAGATGAATGGACATATCTATTATTAGCATAAGACGTGGTTAATGAATGAGTTGCCAGTAATTGGAGCCCTGTTTGTACGCAAAGGGTTCTGGGATCGCCAGTGGGCAAACATTTCAAGTCGCTGTAAGGAAATGTATTGCGAAAACTTATTTCGACGTCCAAAAAACGATTTTGGAGAGAGATCAAAGCTTTTTTCTACACATATTTATCAGAAATCGATTTGGGCAATGTTGATACGTGGCAAGTGTAAGTTTTTGTTTGAACTAGAACCTTCGTGTGGGGGGTCATTAAGACCATTTAAGGGGTCACCCAGAAGTCATACCAGTAGAGGCCCTTTGGCTCACAGGTCCTCACACGTTCGTACGACGAAACAGATCCTTTTCTGAGGTTAAAAACCCGGCTACCGGCCTATTAATTAATCATTTGTCAGAAAGAAGAAATTCCTGTCCTCTTTAGAAAAAAAAATAGATACGCATTGCTTACGTGTGGAAGTGAAGTAACACAGCGATTTATTCCATAATGTCAACTGAGCTGTGTGTTGTCTTCCAGGAGATTCAAGTTGACCTTGCGTAAGATTTAGCTTTAACAGTGCACGATATTGTTTGGTATTGTCTATCATTGTAGTGCCATTGTAGAAGTCTTAGGTAAATAGCCTGAGAAGACATGTGATTACTAGCAAAGTACTGAACCCAGAAAGATTGAAGAAAATAAAAGGGAAGTGAGAAACAATGGGTTCTGGGATGACATGTTGATCATTTTCAAGTTCCCTCACAACTTCTTTTCAATACAAGTTTGAACGTGCCCTCTGAGCATCTGACAGCTTTGTAATACTAAAGTTCACTGAAGTAAACTCTTGTCCGGCGGGGATAGTATCTGGATGGGTGACCTAAAACACTTCGTAAAACAGAAGCATTGGACCAAAATACTATTAACGCGAACATATGCGAACTCAGCAAGGTACAGATTTTGTTGGCTTGAATCGAAAGTGACATCGACGGAATTCAGCGGGTGCTGTGATGTTACCGCGGCATGTTTACTCGCCAAACAGTGAAGCATCTGTGTCAAATGATGGCGAGTAAGTTTCTTCTTTCTGTCAAGTGTTATAAAGTTTGACAATAAATGAGCGAATTAAAAGCAAAGATCACAATCGCCGAACTCTTGAGGTTGATCATTGTCTCTGCAAAGTGAAAAATTTACTCTCCAAGACGAGGTTATTTATCACCAGGTAATTCCATCATTTTGGAAATAGCAGATACTTTATTATTCATCGGCGTCACAATGTTTTGCTGATTTTGGGGCTCATTTTGTTGAAACTCAAGCACGATTTCAACAGACCTGTTTATTTTCGTGAACCATTCCTGCTTTATACAGAGCAATACTACAAATATCCTGCCGTATCACATTTCAACCTTAAGCTCGAAAATTCAATACACAAAATGATATTATAATTCACAAAGGCAGAAAATATCACAGAATCCTTTTCCAGCGAAACATTTATTGAAACATACTTGCTCTTAGTGTCAAATTACCATGTGCGCAACAAAATAAATTTCAGGTTCAAACCCTTTCCTGAAGAACCATCTCCTTGAATAATGATGCACAAAATAGTCGACAAGCTTTCTTTCAAATAATTCTTGACTGTCACATTTCCATTTTTTTTTTTTACTTGACTTTGTTAAACCCATAAGTTACCAGATAATTTGGTTAACACTACACTCGTGATAAAATATTGGAAATACATCTCACTTTGATTCCAGCTCGACGGGCGAAAGATTGTTGTCGAAGTACATCACTCGTCGCTTTTAAGATTCCAGATCATCATCGCCTGTCCTGTTCATCCAATTGACGTTCCCTGCTTGAGCTCCATGACAGCATATTTTGTTGACTAAAACGCCATTCGCGTTGCAATGACTTTTGGCGCAATTGCTGGTTAACGAGAATAACAAACTCACGAGGCAGAATGTATATTTATATTTAATTAAGTCAGCATAATAGAGAGACGCTAACCTCATTTTGACACGAAAATGCTTTACTATTGCCATAAAAACTACCCAGTTAAGCTCGCATATTATAAAACATGATGAATTCATAAAGGCGACCTTTTCCAGCGAACAATTTTTTGAAACAAACAACATATTTGCTATTAGAGGCAAAAACCCCTTCCTATTTCATTACGTGCGTGAAGAGAAAAAACTCAATCGCGTCAAATATGCGCAATATTACAACAAACTAAATTTCAGGATCAAACAGTTTCCATGAAGAAGCTCTTCCTTGAATAATGAAGCACAAAATAGACGACAAGCTTTCTTTCAAATAATTCTTGGCTGTCGCATTTCCAATTATTTTTTTACTGAAGACTGTGCAGAGTTGATCACAGATCCACTTAAGGTGTCCATTCGTTCTCTGTCTTTGTTGAACGCATAAGTTACCAATTGCAAAGAATTTTCCATTTGGTTAACAGCACAACTGGTAAAATATTAGAAATACAGCTCACTTTGATTTCGGCTCGACGGGCGATAGATTGTGGTCGAAGTCCATTACTCGTCGCTTTTAAGATTCCAGGTGTTTGTTTTTCACCGCCTGCCTAGTTTATCCAACTAACTTTCCATTATTGAGCTCCATAAGAGTATATTTTGTTTAAGGATCCACTAAAACGCCGTTCGCATTACATGACTTTCGACGCCATTGCAGGAATTAAGTTAATGATTCTACTGTGTCCACAAGAAAACAAACGCATTTCCACTATCCTCTCGATCCTAAGAAAATACGCGCAGAAGGCTCTATGCACAAAGACACCACTTACCAGGGGAGTTACAGGCAAGACTTTTACCTACATGGAAAAAAAAAAAAGAAAAACAAAACTAAAAACATTAAAACGAACAAATCCCACCCACTTTCCGACTGGGATTGCCATACTGGCAACCCAGTAATAACCGTGAAATGTGAGATAAAATATACTCGGATTAACCTTGCTCGCGTGAGGTTTATTGTGAAATTGACATCTCTTCATGGTCTTGAAATATTACAGAATTAGGTATAAATTTGGAGAAATAACACAACAAAGCCTTTTTGGTTGTATTTACGTGTGTCTAGCCTGTTTTCTTATTCGTTACGTCTTGCGTAAACGAATCATGGCTTCCTCCTCAAAGGAGAGAAGTCGTTGTTAGAGAAGATGGAAATTGTTTTTACAGAGCTATTGCTCTTTAGAGGGATGAAATGAGCGATGATTAACATGAGCAAATCCATAGGTTAAGTTCTTGTTTGACTCCAACGGTTTTTGAGCCGCTACTATTTTCTACAAACTCTGTGAAATTCCAATCACTTTAAAGTAGTACGAGGGTTCTGCTAAAGCAGACCATTTCAATCTCCTTCTGCCTCGAGGCAGCTGTTTTAATGCTCCTCTTCCATAGAATACAGCAGTCTCTGTTTCGATAGATTTAGATAACATTGGGAATGCATATCTGATATGCCCCAGCTGTTACATGTAAACAGACCTTTTCTTCTGTCAAACTACCATCTACATGCAGACCTACATGTGTTAAAGTCACTGGATCTAGGCAAACTTGTCAAGCTCCACTATGACTTCAAAGCGTCATCTTCATACACTAGCTCTCTGTGGATTCTGATCTTTGGATCAGGTCTTTGAGGTTTTAGTACTCCCACAGTGATACAGGCTCTTGGTCTAGGACAATCAGGGGTTCTGTAACTTCGTACAAATTATTTCAGCAGACATTAAACCTTGAATTGGTCACGATTAATAGCTCTTGCCCACAACATAACATTGTTGTCATTCCTGGGCAAGGAAAATCTTAACATTCCAACAAGAGGAAGAATCTTTTGCTTCTCTGAGTACCTTCGATCGTTGTCGCAACCCCACACAGCCCAATGATCGCCACTAAGGTATATTTCCAGTGTTATTTGAATTTCTGAGTTTAGAAATAGGCCAAAAGCCAGCCCATACACACCTAAATACAACTCAAAAGGATTTATTGAGTTATTTCTTCCAGATTTTGAGACCATTTTACACTAAACCTTACGAAACCAAGGAAGGTTTTCAGCAAATTTTATCTCATATTTGACGGTTATTCAAGCAAAAACTTACATTTGCCACGTATCAATATTGTCCAAATCGATTTCTGATAAAACTGCATCGAAAAAAGCGGTAATCTTTCTCCAAAATCGTTTTCTTGGACATCGAATAAGTTTCTGCAGGCTTGCAAGTAATAGAAAAAAAACTCTTTTGCCCGAGGGCTTACCCTCGTGGCTGGCTGTGATTGATAGATGCGATAACTGTGATGAAGCTAAAATCGATTGCGATAACTATGGTGGAGATATAACCTTTGACCTTGCGATATACAGAGAGAAGAAAGAGAAGAAAGAGACGATAGCTGAAAAGGGAAGAAGATAAAGAGTTCAGAGTTTATTATGAAATCCTTCGAATTCGTGAGAGTTTGTGTACACAGAAGATCAAGTGATTGAAAAGAATCCAGTGAATCAAGAAAGTCAAGAATTGATGTCTACAGTCGGTGGAACGTTGGGGTTCGAACTTAATCGAAATCGATACCGTAATGGCCATGAAAGACAGTAAGCGTGCTTTACGAACTGCTTAACTTAATCTTTAGCAGAAGTAACAGTGCAAAACTAATTAAATAATGGTGAGAAAAGGTAACTGCTCTTTGTCACACTTTTGTTGCGTGCCTTATATCGTACTCGGGAGTTATTTTCATTTATGCTTTGTTTGCGGACATCTCTTGGTTATTCCTGCCCGTAACATGTAATACAGGTCGCCTTGACAAAAGTTAACTGGACAATCGGTCAACATGCCCGTCGAGTTGAGCAGTTTGCGGCTTGTAAGATAAAAAGCGAAATATTTCCAGTGAGCCATTTCTAAGTTGCTTTTTCCCTCTGTTTCAACGAGTACTGGTGCATAACATTTCATATGGAAATTAGTTTGATTTGCGGCAAGACGATCGATGTGCAATAAAATCTTATTTGAACGTCAAAGGTTGTATACTGAGACTCATTTTGAAAAAGAGGCAAAAGCAACTCGGAAATGGCCTCTTATGATTGTACTGAGCTCCGCTCCATTCTTTAACCCCAATAAAATTTGAAACTCAAGTAAGGCAAGGCAAGAGGTTAATCCAAGTTAAAGCTAGGCACAGCAATTTAAAGCAACTCTGAACTATTCCAAACGCGAGTTGGATTCAAACGGCGTGCTCTTGCTGTGCCGAACTGTATTCATAGCCTGCTGCATTAGCTGTGATCGTCTTCCGATCTTCGAGGCGACTGAATTATATTCGACGTTTGAGACCACTGCCGTTCTTTTGTCGTGATCTTCTCGATTTCATTTCAATTCTTCTTTTCTTTAGCAACGAGATATGTTGTTGCTCGTTCATAGAAATTATCGCCTACGAATAAAGTAATTTCAGATTTACTGGTCTTTGCTGTTCTTTAAGGCTGTCCAGCGCAGAAAGAAATTCCTTTTTATCTTGAGTCATTTGCAAACATTAAGACATCGAGAGCTCCGCAAGGTGCCGCACTAGTTTGCTGAAGAGATTGGTAGACGACAATAGAAACCAATCGTTTGGGATAAATGGCCACAAATGTGACGAGTTTAATTGAAACTAAGGTTACAAACAAAGATTAAAATATCTTCAAGAAAGGTGGGGTTAAAAATTTCGCCAACATTGAAAAACTACATAAGAAATATTGTCAGTCTGCGGGTCGGAGACCGGGGAGGTGGAGGGAAAAAGAACAATACTACTGAACTCTAAAAGGCAGAGAAGTTCTTCTTGCGATGATGGCAATAGTAGAAAGGGGCCGCGTGTACGAGATAACCGACCTTTGTACTTAACTTTAACACGCGTCCATTTTTCATTGGACAGGAGACATCCATATTTGCCAGATTAGAGCACAACCCGCAAACTGATAAGACAACGGAAATGCCTCGCGATAAAATAACATTATGCTTTCGGTCAACGTCATAATGTTTGTTTTTTTACTGGGTTGCCAGTATGGCAAACCCAGTCGAGGTCTGCGTTTAGTTTGATTGTTTTATTTTTTTTAATTTTTTTTTTTTCGTGTCGGTAAAAGGCTTGCCTGTCACTCCCCTGGTAAGTGGTGTCTTTGTGCATAGAGCCGTCTGCGCGTATTTTCTTAGGATCGAGAGGGTAGGGGAGCTGCGTAGATTTCTCTCTTGCACACAGTAGAATCATTAACTTAGCCTGCAATGGCGTCGAAAGTCATGTAACGCGAATGGCGTTTTAGTGGATCCTTAAACAAAATATACCCTTATGGAGCTCAATAATGGAAAGTCAGTTGGATAAACTAGGCAGGCGGTGAAAAACCAACACCTGGAATCTCAAAAGCGACGAGTAATGGACTTCGACCACAATCTATCGCCTGTCGAGCCGAAATCAAAGTGAGCTGTATTTACCTGAGGTACATGGTAATTTGACCCGATTGAGTTTCTTGTCTTCACGCACGCAATGAAATAGGAAGAGGTTTTCGCCTCTAAGAGC
The DNA here is from genome assembly GCA_949126865.1 of Montipora capitata. NCBI lineage: Eukaryota > Metazoa > Cnidaria > Anthozoa > Scleractinia > Acroporidae > Montipora > Montipora capitata. The sequence continues at coordinate 17,145,329 of OX421452.1, forward strand.
AAATATGTTGTTTGTTTCAATAAATTTTTCGCTGGAAAAGGATTCTGTGGTATTTTCTGCCTTTGTGAATTATAATATCATGTTGTGTATTGAATTTTCGAGCTTAAGGTTGAAATGTGATATGGGAGAAGTTTTTTAGTATTGCTCTGTAAGCAGGAAGGGTTCACAGGCCTGTTGGAAGCGTGCTTGAGTTTTAACAAAATGAGCCCCAAAATCAGTGAAAATTTGTGACGCAGATGAATAATAAAGTATCTGCTATTTCCAAAATGATGGAATTACCTGGTGATAAATAACGTCGTACGCATCTTGGAGAGTAAATTTTGACTTTGCATAAACAAGAGTTGGGCGATTGTGATCTTTGTTTTGACTTCGCTCATTTCATTGTCAAACTTTATAACACTTGACAGAAAAAGAAACTTACAAAAACCCGGTATCTTACCATCATTTGACACAGATGCTTCACTGTTTGGCGAGTAAACATGCCGCGGTAACTTAATCACGGCGCCCGCTGAATTCCTGCCATGTCACTTTCGATTTTGCGATTTACTTGAACGTAGCAAAAATCTCCCAAAATGTTTGTCGCTGATCGTAACTTTTTATATTCTATATTCACGGTTCAAAATTAATGTTGTTTCCATGTCGTAAATATTTTATTCTCGATCGACCGTTCCGGAAACTTCCTTCTGCTCTTTCTAAAAACTGTGTATCAATAGTTTGCTTTTTCATCAATATTTGTTTTGCATAAAGCAAGCTAACAAAATCTGCACCTTGCTGAGTTCGCATTTGTTAGCGTTATCGGTCAGATGCTTCTGTTTTATGAGGGGTTTATTGTTCTGGTCTCCCATCCTGACAGCAACCCGCTGAACAGGGCTTAACCTCAGTGAACTTTAGTATTACAAAGCTGTCAGATGCTCAGAGGGCACACTTGTGGTGAAAAGAAGTTGTGAGGGAACTTGAAAATTATCAACATGTCAGCCCAGAAGCCAATGTTTCTCGCTTCTCTTTTATTTGTTATTCTTCAGAGACTGGAATGCTGTATTTCAATACCGCACAATTCAGTGCGTTCTGATTTTCTGTAACACGTACCACAGGCAACCCAGTGTATGCTTCACGGAAGCATCTCGTTCTACACAATTTTGAGTGGAATCGTCACATTTTTAAGCCATAGTTCGTAGGAGATTGTGATAAAAAGTAAGAACTGTTCGCTTTTTATGAATATTCTGACATGACTCCCGGGATTTCAATCCAAAAATTACAATGAAGTATAGTACATCCCACAGGCTACTTTTTGCATTTGCTTGCTTATGATTATGCAAATGACTACGAATGTTATCCGGGGTAAGAGTGGGACGCTATGAAAAAAAGCCAAAGAACTGTCCTTCAGACACCTCTGACGAAGCATATGGGAGAATAAATTATCGTAGCACCCGAAGAAAAGTCATTCAAGAGGTGCTCGACTAGGAGCAGTCTCTCTTTTGCTCGAAAATCCGCCGAGAGAACGGTATGCGAGAGGCGAAGCCGCCATAACCTTCTCTCGGCGGACTTTCGAGCAACAGAGAGACTGCTTTCAGTCTAAAGAGGTGCTAAATCAGGCTCTCTTAGTCATGACACTGCCAGTGTACGAGAATAAACACACTTGTAGCGATAAAGAAATAAGATTGAGGGCATTTTCATAGTCTTCTTACAACATGAAGGATATGCTAAATCTAGCTTTATTCGACATAATGTTTATTGCCGAAACGAAAATCGACAACTCCTGTGCGGGTATTTTCCACCATCACAACTATCGTGTCATTAGGCGTGATCGAAAGAAAGGAGGAGGTGGTCTTATGGCCCTTATTCGTGAAGGCCTGAGTGTATATCGTAGACGAAAACCTGAGCCTGAATCGGTAGAGTCAATTTTTTTGGATGTTTCAGATAGAAGAAACTCAAGGTTTATTGTGTGCGCCTGCTACAGATCACAGAGACTTTATTTCGTCTTTAACTTCGGCCGTGGAAATGATGTATAGAAGCCCACAGGAGGTCATGGTAATTGGTGATTGCAATTTGGACATGATGGTAGATGAAACTGAAAGCAGGACCGAAAATGCCTTGTTCAAGGATTTCTGCATTTGTGATCAGATACGGGAGCCAACACGCGTCACTGAAAAACATTTATCGTCGTTGTTTTGGCTAGCCACCCAGAATGGTTTGCGGTATGCGGGAATTTGCATCTCGGTTTAAGTGACCATGACCTTGTTTACGCCATTCAGAAAAGTAAGACACCTAGACCAAAGCCGCGTGAGTTTGTCTACAGAAGTATGAAGAATTTCAAAGAAAGTGATTAAAGCGTGTCCCATGGGACTCGGCATATGCCTTTGACGACGTTAACGACCTTTGGGACCGTTGGGGTACTCTTTATTGTCAAGTGTTGGACGCACACGATCCTGCAAAGAAAAAACGCGTCCGAGGGGACCAGCTTCCCTGTATCACACCACAGTTACAGCGTGAAATTTCCTACCGCAAATCATCTGTTCCAAGTTCATGCTAAAAATCCTTCTGATTCATCCTGGGAGGCCTTTCCCAAACAAAGAAATAAAGTGATATGGCTAAAACGAAGGGGAATGAAGTCGCTTTGCACGAATGTCTCAATAAATACTAAACATCATGGAGAGTTTTGGAGGAAAATGAAGCCTTTGCTCCCTAGTAAAGCGAAGTCGCCTTCACAGATCGTTTTGTTGGAGGATGAGTAGTTGATAACAGATCCTCTGCAGGTTTCAGAAGCTTTTAACGACAACTTTTGTGAGGTGGCTGAGTGCGATGGCAACAGGATGGATATGGAGGACTTCACTGGCCACCCAAGTATCATGTGCATTAGCGAGAAGGCAAAAATGGAGCAGTCGTTTAATTTTCACACAGTAAACTGTGGATACATTATGGAAATTCTGGATAAGCTTAACCCAAGGAAGGCAGTCGGTTGTGACAATATATCACAACGACTGCTGCGCATATCTTCCCCGGCCATCTCGCAACCACTGACCACTCTGATTAATTATTTTATTGAACATTGCGTATAGCCAGCGGTGTGGAAGTGAAGTGATGTTTCTCCAATTGCTGGTTTTCACTCACGTGATCAACAGCCATGTTTTTCAACGAAAACAAAAGGAAGCGTTTGCATAATAATAGAGTTAAATTCCCGGAGGATTTGGTCGGGGCACCAACATGGCCGCCTTTTCTTTGTTTTGGGCACCAACATGGCGGTCGTGACGTCATGTGAAAACCGAGAATACACCTTATTCACGATGGCCGCCATGTTGGATTTACTATTATCGTGCAAATTAGCTACACACTTCTGAGGGGGCAAACAACACAAGTTCGAGAGGTTACAACGAACATCTTAGCCACACAGATCGATGATTTGTTTCACGTTCATTGAATGTTTATCACCTAAGTAGTAAAATAGAATGATTACACATGTTACTTCGATGTTTTTTTAGTGAAAAATGAGCAGATAACGAAGTAGAAAGTCAGAATGTCAAAGGCAATCAAAAGATATAAAATTATTATAAAAGGTACTTAATACTTAATCCTAAAATGTACTTTTAGCAATTTTATTTCAATATTTTGACCAGCCGATTTTCCGCAATTTGCCTTTTTTTCCAATGTTTGCCCCCCAGCATAACACATGGCTAATTTGCATGACAATTTGAAAACCAACATGGCGGCTATCGTGAATAAGGCCTATTTATAAGAAATCTGATGAGACAGATAAAGCGAAATTATCGTCCTGTGTGAGTTTTAACTGCACTGTCTAAGGTGTACGAGAGGGTCATTTTTGCTCAGTTATACGGTCCACTTTGCTACATATTGTCCCCTAACCTGTTTGGATATCTAAAGGGTCATTCTTGCTGTACATCACTACTGAAAATGGTAGACGATTGGAGATGAAGTCTTAACAATAGAGAGGGCGTGGCCGCTCTGGCTGTAGACTTCAGCAAGGCCTTTGATTCTGTCTGCCACTCGTTGTGGCTTGCCAAGTTGAAAGCTTATGGGCTATCGGATGGGGCCATTTCCCTGATGAGCTCTTATCTCCGTGGAAGGAAGCAGAGAGTCAAGCTCCATAATGTGTATTCCGAGTGGAGATCAGTCAACACAGGACTCCCACGAGCGTCTCTGCTAGGTCCGCTATTATTTAATGTTTACATGAACGATCTTAATTACTTTTTAAAAGACACTTCTCTTAGACTATATGCAGATCACACGACCGCATACGCTTGTGATGCATCTCCTCTAGTCCTTGAATACTTAATTAATTCTGACTTGGAGATTGTATCGAATTGGTTTCAACAGAATTATTTACGTGTAAATGTTTGTAAGACCCAGGCCATGGCCGTTGGTCCTTCATCGTATCGTTATGACTTTAAGATCCTGGGAGTAATCATGGATAGCAGGCTGTCCTTCAAACCACACACATCAGAGCAATTGAAAAAGGCTTGCGCTAAAGCATCTGCTTTGCGCAAGGTGCGCAAGGTCATCCCTCAGA
>OX421452.1:17154850-17164850 GCA_949126865.1 Montipora capitata
AACTATAGACCGATTTCTATTCTACCTGCCATATCAAAAATTATAGAAAGGGTCATCCATACTCAGTTGTTAGAGTATTTCCAAGCAGGAAATCTTTTGACAGACCGTCAATCTGGATTTAGACCAAATCATTCCACCTGTACAGCTTTGATGAGTGCAGTAAACCTTTGGCTTACCAACATGGATGGAGTAAACTTATATGGTAGTGTATTTAAAGTCTTAAAGAAAGCCTTTGACACTGTAGACCATAACATTTTACTGCGTACACTTTGTTGTTACGTTATCAATAGCAATGCTGTTCAGTTGCTTAAGTCATATTTCATTGATAGAACACAAAGATCAATTTTTATAAAAGTGACGACACATTTGAAATTAAATTTGCAAGACATGTTTTGGTCGTGCAACGACCATCTTCAGTTGAAAGTAGAATTAATTTGAAGTTACATTTGAATTTATAATATGCTAAACAAAGATAAATAACAACGTGAAATAAATTGGGAATCTAACTAAATAGCCAAAGGTAACAAAAAAGAGTATACAGTGGAACATGTTGATTAGAACGAGAGAGTTAAATTAACATGATATAATTGCTTGTTTAAAGAAAGTTGCTCCCAGGAAATATGTAACGCTTCTTTTATCTTGACCTGGAATTTTGTGATCGCACGGTCTATAACTTCAAAACATTCAGCAGAGCAGGAGTTACGGCATGCCTCGGATTGTTGAAGGTGTTGAAAGATATGCGAGGTCCTGTCCCTGTTTAAGTGTTCGCGAATGCGTGTCGAGAGGTGTCGGCTAGTTTCGCCGACAAAGCAAGAATTACAGCTTGCACAGGTAAACTTGTAGACAACATTCGAACGAAGTTCAACAGGCACACGGTCCTTCACTCTAAACATGCTACGGATCTTGAAGGACGAAAAGGCTAGCTTAACATCAAGATTGTTACAATAACGTTTAAGTAATTTACGTAATCTGTTTTGTGTTACAATCGAGAAGGGCCCAACATAAGGTAATTTGAAAAAATGTGTAGGATTAGAGGGAGGACTAGAAGGTGTGTTCGAGAGGGTCTGAGTTTTTGTAATATACTGCCTAATGACTCTCTCAACGATATGACTGGGGAAACGGTTTTTACGCAAGATTAATAACAATTTCTTGATATCTTCATGGAAGCCTACCACGTGTTGTTGATCTTGTATGTTCTGTCAACTAGGGTCCTGATTAAGCCAAGTTTGTAAGAGAATGGGGTAAAACTAAAATAATTAGTTAATAGACCGGTGAAAGTTTTCTTACGAGAGACCCTGGTAATAGGAGAAAGAGGTTGACTGTTGTCAATCAGAACAGCCAAAAAGGGGATTTTTTTTTTTCCATCTCTTTTTCCATGGTAAAACGTATGTTGGGATGTCTTTCGTTGATGTAGACAAAAAACAAAGTAGCGTCATTTTCAGTGTCAAATAGACAAAAAGTATCGTCAACACACCGTCGATAAAGTAAAATACTGGAGGCCTTGTAGTTTTCCAACCAGATCCTTTCATGGTGACCCATGAAAAGAGTAGCTAACACCGGGGCAAGGGGAGAGCCCGTTGCCACCCCATCAATTTGATGAAAAAACGAACCGTTAAACAGGAAATGTGTTTGAGCAGTGGCAAAATTAAAAAGATTTCTGAGTTCAGTTTTAGTTAGCTGGAGATCAGGGTTGCCCTTGGAGATGTAGTCAATCGCCAGGTTGACACACTCCTCCAAGGGTATGTTTGTAAACAAACTTTCGACATCCAAGGAAACCGTGAACTTTCCCGATAAAGGCAATTCATTGATTTCACGAACAAAAGTAAAAGTGTCTAAAGCACAATATTCAGATGGGATATGAGGTTCCAAAAGAATGCATAAATACTTAGCCAGCTCGTAGTTGTATGTTCCAATTGAAGAAACTATACGGACGGAACGGAGGTGTTGAGTTCGGCTCACGGGCCTTATGCATCTTGGGGAGGCCGTAGATTCGAGCAGGTTGAGAGCCAGAGGGATAGATTTTGTCATAAATACAGCGATCCAAACGGCCATTCTTTAGAAGCTTCCTGAGGTAACGTTGTAGCCTACCTTCTCTTAACAAAGAGTCTTACGTAAATGGAGTCTTACATGGATGATAGGCCAATTGAGCGATATGTCCAGGTTTGACCCTAATTAGATGCACGCGGATTTCAATAAAGTGTCCCCTTGCCCTTCTCACCAACTCTAACATCACTCGTGTCTCAGAATACAGACAATTACGTCACAAAGCGTCCCCCAAAAGCTTCTCTTAAAGTAAAGATTAACTGCTGCATTTACCCAAAGCTAAAACCAACGCTAACCTTTACCCTTACCTTATTGTTGATAATAGGTAGCAAATGCTTAAACTTAAAGGGACTCTTCGTGTTGGATGTCAAAATTGGGCGTGCATCTAATTATGGTCAAACCTGGCCCGGACATAAGTGAATTAAACATAAACCTTGTACTAAGTTATTGGGGGTTTCGATGGGGGGTTCCTATTGATGAAATGCTAACCTGGGAAGATCAGTCTCAAATGGCTTGTGTATGCTGTATTTAGCTAAATGAAAATCAAGAGACTCTTAAAACAATTTACTATTCACTTGTACAACCTTACTTTGCTTATCATGTGATGTTGTATGGAGTGACTGCTCCAAGACACGTGCTGCCAAATCACTGATTACTCTATTCCATCGTCAGCGGTACTAAATTCTCTAAAGTGGTCTCACTTAGAAGAAAGAGAGAGAAGGCACTTGTTAATTACGATGTTTAAAGTATTCAATAATAATTGTCCGACGTATCTTCAGAAGAATTTTCATAGAACCTCTGAAGTTCACAATTAGAAATTGAGGAGTTCGAACTATGACCTCCAATTACCGCTACCTAAAACGAATTTTCTTAAACGTCCTTTCTCTTATCGAAGTGCAATGGCTTGGAACCAACTGTCAAATCAAATACGTGAGATAAAGGATCTTGCAAGCTTTAAACGTGCGATATCCTAGGACATATTTTACATTGCTAGGGCACATTTTTACATGGCTCGTTTCGAATTATTATAAGGTAAATTCTGATTGTTACAAATCATTATTATTGTGTTTAAATTTCCATGACATAGAAACTAGATTAGTTACGTTTGATAAGAGTCTATAAGAATTGATATACGATTGTTAAATAATTTTTAGCGCTGTTATACCTTGTTTATTAGTCGTTTTAAAACTTATACCTTGTAGTTCTTACACGGCATGTCTGAAAACCAGCTTGCTGAGCCATTTACCGTGTTTTAAATAAAGTTGATTGATTGATTGATTGCATTTTTAAATAGAAAGCGCATCTGAACATTGTATGTGAATCTGCGCTATAGAATTAAATCATCATCATCATCGAAAGGGATGCGCATTATCTTAAGATTTCTATTTGGGAGATTTATCCAATCTCGACCCCAAAGCTCCTCTCTTGATCCGAGGCTCCGGTGACGAGAATGGAGATTTAATCGGTTTGAGGCACATTTGTTTGCTCATGCCTTGCATTTGGGTTGACTGTGTGAATGTAGGTGCTTCTCATCATTTTTTACATAAACAATGGTTTTAATTTGTCGAAATTTGTCGACATCAATTGTCACAATAGAAAGTCCGTACCCAGAGATTGTTTTTCAGTGGGTTTCATTCGTCCATTCATTCATCAGTGCATCCGTCTGGTTCTTCCTTTTTTTTTAAGTTGTTGGATCGTTCGCTAGTAAATTCATTCATAGTTCTAGAAGCAGAATTAAAGTGTCAGGGGATGGAGACAAAAAGATTTCTTTCAAAATTTGCCTGTTAGTAAAATGTTTCATTCTAGCATGACACCTCCCTTCCCACATCCTCCTCTGCCTTCCTATTGATTCAATCCTAAAACGATTTTCTGTCAACAAGATGGTAGCTTGTGCCACAGACTCGCTATTCTTTTTTTAAGAAAAAGCAAATGCAAAAAAGCTTAGTGTTTGGCAATATTTATTTCAAACTGAACAATCATCCTGTTATTACACTATCTTGCCTGTTATTATTGCATACTAATATCTTAACTAGACATCCTCTAAGAAGTTAAACGTGACGCTGCTTTGTTACTGGGACCGAGGAACTTCTTCGATCATCAAACGAGACACTGAATTCCATCCAGTGTGGCCATTGGAGTTACCACGATTATTGCAATTTCCGATGTTGATCAGTAGCCCTCTATGGACCCAGGTCTGTGTTCTTCATAGCCAGCTCCCTTATTCACCCACAGCACCACATCAACAGGCATTGGGCCACTGCATTCTGCACCGTTGAAGGTAATGAACCATCGCTTACAACAGATGTCACAGTTGATGTACAAATTGCCTTGGTAAACAACACGGAGAGCGGTGTCATCTCTGGCTTTTTTGAAAAGACAATCCTGTACAAGAAAAAACAAACCAAAAACAACAAAATTTTAGAATCTGTCTGTGGACACCTTGTAAAGCCAGTCAACCAACATAAATGCGAAAATATTTTTTAAAAGGGGGAGGGGGAGAAATTAAAATCACTGTCATTTTGGGGTATTCTGGTTGGTTAGGCGTGCGGCTTCAATTCGTTAAACTAGTGAAATCTTCAAAATTACGCCTAACTTTCGAAAATATATCACACCTTTACAAGGCCGATATCGCGACTGTCCTCACTTCTCCACACGCATTGCTTCCAGTTTCTCTGGTCAGAGTCTTTTCCACTCGGTCCCGCTTCACCTTTAACACCACGTGGCCCGGACGGTCCTGCCACTCCCTTCTCTCCCTTTGCGCCATCTCGTCCGTCGCGGCCTGGTAACCCATTGTGCCCGTTCACTCCATTCCGTCCTGGAATACCCGGCGGGCCATTGGGGCATGTAGACGAGATCTTCAAAACGAAAGGTGATTGCTAAAATTATAACCGAAATTCATTGAAAGTACTTACTCTAATGCTGATTAAAAATTCACTGATGAAAATATACCGATTTTTCAACCAAGTCTCTTCCTCTACTGAAGGGTTATTTTTGCCATTTTGCTCCAAGTAAAGTATTATCGTTCATTTTGGACACTGAAAGCTTGACAGGAATCATGAGAAATGAACATATTTTTTTAAATGTTGCGAGTATTTGGCCAGGGCTTAACAGCTTGATTCAGTGCTCTTCTTCCAATTTAAACCCTTTAATAAATTGCCTCAAAGATGCTTATCATAACAAAAGTTCACTGAAGTTAACCCTTGTCAGGCGGGGTTAGTATCAGGATTGGACATCATCGATATACACGACATGATATTGCCTTTTGTAGACGCATACGCATCGTAATGCCTATTTTTTTCAAATCGGAATGCTCATATTAAGGTTACGCTAGACCTTCAGGGGTGTCCTTTGCGAAAATTCTTTTTAACGCGCTTTGTTAGGTGCAACAGCCATGAACTATACATCAATTGAAAGGGTATGATGAAATGCACTTTCCGGTAGATATATTTTCTTTGTCACTTCATCTAATCGAAAAAAGAGCGGGGCCCAAGACCCTTGAGCGACCGATGTCTCTCTGATCGAATTTATCGGGTATCAAATTTTAATGCAAAGGGAAGCTTTCTGTATAATGTTCATTCACAAGGCTTTTATCGTCAAAACTGTGTGACACTTTTTGATATTCCGATTGGTTGCTTAGAAAATTTCGTTTCAAATATCCCTATCAAAAATTCACCGATAAAGGTTAAGAGTCCCTGCCCATAATTATCAAACATAACTCGGCAAGGGTCGAAAATTCGATTTCGCTCATATTTTTATGGTAGATAGGCTAGGTTATGACAAAAACTACTGGATAATTTTTTCGGCAAAATATCCTTTTATTTCAAAGAAAAATGCAAATTACCAAATTCCGTTAAAATCGTCATTTGACGCATCATTTTATTAAACAAGTTCAAAAGCCTCGTATGCAAAAACAAATTATTTTTCCGTCTTTAAAACACTCAAATAGTTTTGTGCAATGGGTAAATGTGTATTGGGTAGATTTGGGGGAATTTTGCGTCATTTTTTGGGTGCAAAATAATTAAATTTCGAAGACATGTATTTCTTTCACTTAAAAGTACTTCGTGAATACAATTAATTTTCCCCATGTGCGAAACCTTCAAATGGATTAAGCTTCTGGTGGTCCAATTGTAGAAGGATGGTCTACAGATTCGCGTAAACATTTCTTTGGGCAAATGATTGTGAACGACGCAAGAGCTTCTCAAAGTACGTAAAAAATGCAAATATTTCACCTTCCGTCGTCAACATATTTAAGCACGCGCCAGATGTATGGACCCATCTTAAGTTGAAAGAGAAACAGAGCTGATAATTTCGAAATGTTCTTACCTTATTTGCCTCAAGAGGCAGGTCCAAAGGCTGATTTAACGTGTTTCTCTCACCATTTGTCGCATTTTAAGCGGTCAAGTTTGCTTCTGTGTACACAACGTTCGTTGCACACGTATTCAATGGTCGAATACCATAATCTGTGATCATCTTTCGGGGCATATGGTCACCACTGCATCTACCTAAGTCAACATCTGCTAAGTGATTTGCAGATAGTTGCTTGCTTTGTACGTACTAAACCTGCTAGACCAACATATTACATTTGATTGCGATCATTGCTCTCAGGCGTGTCGGCGCCCGCAGCACAATCATTAGCTCGTCACGCAATGCTTTCCTTTTTGGCGGGTACGTATACCGGTAGGGGTATATCATATAATATAACAAAAATAAAAATTAAAAAACGAAATATAAATATTTCTTTCCATATTCGCAGTTTGCTTTGCATATTTTGTATTGAGCAGTCTTAGGATAAGTGAAACAATTTATTGCATGTTTATCCCTTTTTTTGTTGTTGTATAAATCTACTAGCGCGTAATTCTGTGAATTGCTACACTACTCAGTATCAATTCTGTGATAGATAGTGAGTAGCGTAGTAGTGTACGCTTCTCGATAAGGCAATGATGTCCTTTGCATCAAAACTAGAACAGGGTGTTGCCACTGTTGATAATCCTGTAGAGGATACTGGTACAGCTAAGGTACCGGATTCCCGTTCATCGTTGTCAGTAGGCTGGGCTTTGAAATCCTCCAGTACTCAAAGAACCCGACTGAATGAAAACCAGAAACAATAACTAACAGAAGTATTCAAAATCGGCGAACAGACTGGAAAGAAAGCTGATCCCTCCAATGTTTCCGAGTCAATGAGAAAAGTTAGAAACGCAGATGGCTCTTCTAGATTTGATGCTTCGAGTTATTTAACTTCTCAGCAAGTTGCAAGTTTCTTCTCACGCCTTGCTTCAAAGAAAGTTGTCCAAGCTGCTGAATCTGGGGACGAAGAAGATGAACACGCCGAAGGGCTGGATAAAATTCATGAACAGAACATACAAGAATTGAGTAACGAAGTCATGGCAGAAATATCACTGCAGCATCCGATCATGAGCGATACGCATAACATTTGTGAAATCGCCGCTTGCTCTAAACTCGCAAAGTTTTCTGTGCAGAACCTCCAAGACATATGTAATTTTTATCAGCTTGACATCTCAACAATCAACGTTAGACGAAAGAAGCCCTACATAGATCTTCTGACGAAATTAGTTGGTAGCTGCAGTTGTAACGAATCACTTTGAAACGCAATCTTCAACATAGAGAGCTGGGGCCAACAGACCTCATCCACTATGCAGGGGCAAGTTTTTCTTGAAGAGCCCCGATCATCACCGCAGGAATAGAGAATCTCCTTTGTGTTTAATACGTGAGGGACTTGCCTTAAAGACCCCAGAAAGAGCTGTAACTCAGGTCCCGACAATACTAATAAGTTTTGATCTCGAAGAAAACGAAGCAAATTATTTTCGCCCAAACTCGCGTTTAATTTTACCATTGGCTTCATTTGTCCAAACTAATAGGTTCGAAAGCGATAAGAACGAATTGGACGTGGAATTGTGCATATGTGAAATAAATGTTCAGGTAATACCACTTCATTCTCAAAGTAGTCCCACCACGCGCTAGTTCTTCCTGGTCTAGTCCAATATCTCCTTTTTCTTTCTTATGGCTGTCCTTCATCAGTTCTTTATTGGTATGGCGGAATCTCACAAAACGCTTCAGGTAGTAATTTTGCGACATTTTGTTTCCGTGCGGAGATCGGGTGGCTTCGGACGCGGGAGAAAAACTGCGAACCGGGGTAGGGGTTTGTAAAGATTTGTCGTGCCAATAAAGCACGTGTGGCGAGTATTCTGACATGGCTCCGAGGCTTTCGGGACAAACGTCTTTTTCTGGTGTTGTTTTCTTTGTGTCCAAGTCTCTTTCGGGAATTGAGAGACAAAAGAGACTTTAAAAAGTTACAATTTTGACCCGAAAGCCTTGGAGCATGTTAGAATATTGATATATCGAACGTGGCCTATTTGAGAAAACAAAAAAGTTTGCAAAAGCTCCGACTGACCGCAAAAGTATTCGAAAACAAATTCTGCCAAGTTGTAAAAAAAATAATAATAAAACGCTTTCGTTTTGTATTTGCATTGTTTGGTTTCGTGGAAGCTGCGAAATTTAGAGACTCGGGTGAATTTTCGGATTTCGTTCAAACTGTTTGGGAAAAAGTAATCAAAGAAATTTTGCACAGCGCGAAACGACCTATAGCTAGGAACGAGTTTAGCCCAAGAGTGTTACTCAATGTAGGTAGCGGGTCGCTTAAGAGATGACAACAGGAGACAATCCAGGAGACAAAGTTAAACTAGTCATTCTTTTCATTCCTTTACTTTACTCTCTTCCTAATCAACAAGATTGTGAGCTCCAAGTGGTTACGTATCAGGATAGAAATTGCCCTACCCCTACCCCCTAAAATGGGATGACAGCATTGCGTGACGAACAAATAACGAAGCACTGGAAAGGATTCAAGGTCAAACAGTGATAGTATTTTGGTGTAGTGCAAAGAAAGCAACTATCCATAAATGACTTAGCGTTGTTGAGTTAGATGCAGTGGTGATCATAAGCGCCGAAACAAGATCAAAGATGGTATTCGACCATTAAATACGATGAAAATTAGTGATGTAGATCGGACATTGTGTAAAAAGAAGGAAACTATACTGCTTTAAATGCGACAAATGGTGAGCGAAACACGTTAAGTCGGCGTTTGGACCTGCCTCTTACAGCAAATAAGGTTAGAACATTTCAAAATTATTATCTCTGTGTCTATTTCAACTTAATATAAGTCAAGGCATGTGGTGCATGCTAAAATATATGTGTAACCCGTAAATTGAAATTTGACGGCGGAGGGGCAAATATTTGCATTTTTAACGTACTTTGAAAAGCTCTCGCGTCGCTCACAATCATTTGCCCAGATAAATTTTTACAGGAATCTGTAGACCATTCTTCTGCAAATCAACCACCAGAACCTTAATCCATTTGAAGGTTTCGGACATGGTGAAAATTTATTATATTCACGAAGTACTTTCAAGTGAATGAAATACATGTCTTCGAAATTTAATTATTTTGCACCCAAAAAGACAACGCAACATTCCCTAAAATCGACCCAGCACACATTTAAACATTACACAAAAATATTTGATTGTTTTAAAGACGGAAGAATAATTTGTTTTTGCATGCGAGGCTCTCAAACTGGTTTAATAAAATGGTGCGTGAAATGGCGACTTTGAAGGAATTTGGTAATTTGCATATTTCTTTGAAATAAATGAATATTTTGGCAAAAAAACTATCCAGTATTTTTTATCATGCCCTAGCCTGTCTACCATAAAAATATGAGCCAAATCGAATTTTCGACCCTTGCCGCGAAATTAAGAATTTGTCTGATTTTTACAGGCAGGCACTCTTAAGTCGTAGGCCATTTCCAAAAATAGGCACACAATGTGTGCATGTGTCACGGCCAAACATTTTTTGTCTTGGGATAACGTGACTCGGTGGTCACAGAAGCACAGCAAAAAAAATGGGTTTTGCCCATCTTTTTCACTGTCACGCGACAAAAAAATTAATTCGA
>OX421452.1:17169850-17172350 GCA_949126865.1 Montipora capitata
AACATTCGAACACAAAATGTATAGCATGGATTTTTAAAAAAAATTATTTTGCAAAACAATTATGACGTCATAAGACCCTCCTTTGGTACTGTTTTCAAAATATCAGTTCCATATTTTTTTCCAAATAGAAATTTCATGCTACAGTTATATGACGAAATATGACGGGACGGTTCCCATCCAGTGAAAAAACGGCCTCTTCCTTTTGCTTCCTGAAACGCACGGCAAAGGACTGGGACCAGTTGCGCATGCGCCTTCTGATGAAAGTGATGTCAAATTTTTATTGAAAAATTTACTTCAAAGAACCATCCATGCTACCTTCTTGTAGGGCTCTTGACTAAAAATCTTCCTTAGCAACCATTGTCTTTCTGTAGTTAAGAGCCACCCCTGTTAAGTTTCAATGCAAGACTTGACCTCACTGCAAGAGGACGGCTCTGTATGACTTCAATATGTCTTCGTCTTCTTTGAAGAAAGTTCAAGAAGCCGTTCTTTGGTTTTCTGATAAGGAAATACTTGATGACGAAGAAATTTCTTTTGCTTTACGAGGCATTCAGTCCTGCAAATTTGACGTTTTTTCATAAAAATTCGACCTATTTTTCGTCGTAAACAAAGACCCTGATGAATGTGAAGCGGACTTTCGTTTTGAAAAGCACGATATTCCATCTTAAGTTCAAGCATTGAGAATGCTAGCAGCAAAGAAAAAAAATAGAATTAAGGATTTATCATAAAACTTTTCTTGACGAGATGGTAAGGCGCCTTATTATAAAACTTTCAACGACATTGTCAGAACATTGCGCTCTATTATTGAGCATCGATCACGAGGCTGTCAACTCTTCCTTATAATCCGGGATTCTCCAGATTTTGGACCGTATCTCCCGATCTCAAGACTACGATCTGAAAATCAAATCTCCCGATTAATTGCCGAACTTTGTCATTTCTTGTTAGAATCGACCTTCACAACTATAAAATTTCAAACACTTTGTGTTGTTTGAGTTAATTTAACATCGATAAAAACAAAATTCAAACGTTTATTTTCCTCATAAACTCTGGTAAACCGTTCTTGCAAGCGTTGCCATTGATGCAAAAATTTGGTTTTATCAACGGAGTTGATAATGTAAATTGGCCACCGTACAGAGATTCTAAAAGCTGATTCTAAAAGAGATTCTAAAAGTTGCCATTGATGGATTGTAATTTAAGCAGCAATGTGATAATTTGGTCCAAAATAATCCAATCAAATAATGAATCTTTTTCGCTTGTGTTTTGACTTTTGCCTAAGCTGTGAGGTCTTGCGTGCAGTGTACTTCGTTTTTGCGTAAAAGACGTAATATGACCGGCGTTATCAGAAATGACGCCACGTGGACTTTGACGTCATCCATCATCCCATCGCTATCACTTCTCAATTTTTGAAGACTTTGGGGGTTGACAGCCCTGCAACGCATCGACAAAATCAAAACTTCTCGTTACCACTGTTAGATAATACCGGCAAAACGGTAGGCTTCAAGTTTACAGAAGCGTTTAGCAAAAACGAAGAAATGTGAAAGTTTAATCACAAACTTATACTTGGGTCGACACTCGGATTAAGGCAGGTTTGACATTTGCAAATTTGGCAGTAAAGAAAGTGAATGAAAAAGAAACTGAAATTCGTCAAGAAATCAGCACAAGGCTTTAAAAAGCACACAAGTCCAAAATAATCTGTTTGAGAGTGACTCCGAAGTATGCCAAATCTTGTACAAAATTCCACCGAAATACTCACGTTCTGCATACGACGTCAAACCGTTAAAATGTGCTCGGGAGAGTCAAACTGTCCTACGAATTTTGGTTCTATTTTGCCAAATAGCTATAGATTTCTTTACTAAAACGTTACCTAAAAGATTCGCCACTTGGGAAAAGTAGTCTTTTACGTTTTCTGAAGGGATATTTTTGCACTTTTTGGGACTAAAAAAAGGTCACCTAGCAGTTTCGGATGAGCAAATGATTATCTTGGAAGTTCTTAGAAGATAACGTTCAGCTTGCAATTTCTGAAATGAAGATATCATTCCCTAAAAATTTCAGACACTTCAATTTTCAACTAAGATATTCGAACAGATCAAATTCTTCTAGGTGACACTGAGGTGATAAAAACATCTCTTTACACAGTCTTAATTAATACATTACAAGGAGCCTAGAAACAACGCTTTACGAAAAGGGCACAGCGCGTGTTAGCAGCATTAACTGAAGCTTACTTTTTCTCCTTATTGAAAAAATTAACACGACAATTCAATGAAAGGGGACTAAATCTGCTAGTGGTTTGTACCTGGGAGTCCTTCTTTCTGCCGGTGTCCTAGCGAATTTGGACTCCCCTAGATTTAAGCTTCTATCAGAGGGGAGTTAAAATCCGCATCTACTTTACGAAATGCCGCCGCGAATGCTTCGATGTCCTTTACTGAAAAATTAACTGATCTTGGTTTTTTTTCAAAAATTTATACTTTATGGTATAAGTTAGTTTCCCCAATCCAAAATCTAA